>CM038364.1:960000-1290578 GCA_021464625.1 Proterorhinus semilunaris
ACACGCCATGCACATAAGTAAATTGACTACTTTTTTTTTTTTCACACAATAGCACACAATGTTTTTGCAAAGCCTTAGAGACGATGTCTACAGTGTTTATGTTTCGTCATTATAACGTCCCCTGATCAAAAACACTTTCATTCACACAGGTTTAAGTGACTTTGTTCACTCCTCAGCAGCAGAAAGTGAGCTGAGGATTTAGACCACATGTGTCAAACACAAGAGAGCCAGATCCGGCCCTCGATTTCTAGAGCATACATAAACAGTATGTGCCGAGTTATGAATGTTTAAAGGCATAACCAGAATGCTCACGCCGGCTACTAGGGGGCAACCAAAAAAAAGAAAAGAGGGCTGGACACGTGAGAGGATATAAGAGGATGTAAACAACACATTATAGCCATGTGGTAAATGGTCAGTGTGCCCCAGGGCAGTTGTGGCTACACTACCACATGAATAATGACACAATGTAGCACTTACTACTTAATAGGTACTTAATATGTAGGTTTTGAAATAAAATCGCCTAAATGTCATTAGGCAGCATTTTAATCTCATTTTCAATGTTTTCTCCTTTTCCAAAATTGCTTTATAATAAAATGTGCCCCCGGGCTCACAATCTAAAACAAAATAGAAAACTACATTGCAGTAAAACGAAAAATGCAGCGCCCCGTCACGTGTCGGCCATGTGTTCGTTACGTGTTTAGTTTTGGTTTCACTTTCAGAGACATTTGATTTGGGATGTTACTGGTCTACCTTTTTGGAAACACAGCTTTAGGTGGATTATGACCAGGTTCTTACACATCTGTCTGCCCCTCTGACAAAGCACAGTGCACTGGATCTATCACTCACCCAATGGCTGAGGAAAGCCCTTCTCTATGGTCCTCATGGCAGTGAGCTGAACTTGCTGTAATACCACCCCCTGGTTGCTAGGGGCAACTCCTTAAGACATTTGGTAAACAGCATTTCAATGAAGACTTTGACCTAGTTTTGAACCGCTTAAAAGCCTGGCTCCAAAGAGTTTTTCTTTTTCTACAAATTGCTATGACCCATGTGACAACGCTGGGGTAGGTGTCATATTTTTAACCACGCTGGTTTTTGTATATTAGAAACAAAAAGCCGAAGCCTAAATCTTTGATTGACAGGCTTTGGAGCTCTGTGGAGGCCAGTCCCGCCCGACCCGCACGAGCGGGGCTTTCCGCCTTTTTGCCCTTATAAGGAATAGGCTTTGTAGGAGGAAACAGAGCAGCCATGTTGATTTAACAGAACCTAACGACAGGGGACGCCCTTCCGCTGTGCTACCGCGAAACGGTAGTACAGCAGTTAGCGCTCGTGCCTCACAGCTAAAAGGTTCCGGGTTGGATTCCCACCTGGACGGGGCCTTTCTGTGTGGAGTTTGCATGTTCTCCTCACTGAGCATGGATCAGTGTAAAAGTGAATGGAGACGGTTCACACAGACCTGGTGCAGCTGGTCCGCCAGCTGTGTGGTCTTCTGTCGACTTTTCCGGGCCGCGTCTCGGTTCCTCTGCTTTCGCCGGCCGCGCCTCTCCACTCTGGGACACCACTCACTCTCCTGCACAACGACAACACGCCGTTACTCCAGCTGCACCTCACACTGAGCACCATGTTTATTCAACGCCTACACCCAAGAACCCGCTCACCAACACACAGACACTGGAGGAGCTGGGTTTGGAACTGCCAACCTCTCGGTTACAGGACCATCTGAGCCACTGTCACCCCAGTAACAGAACACACGAACCATGGTGCAGCCTCTGCTCACAAACAGGACCACAGTACAGGCCCTATAGAGCCCTATACTGTGGTCCCCAAAGTGGAAGGAAAGGAGTTACTTTAAAACACGTAATCAAATAAATAAATAAAAAAGCAGGAACATTTTTAGGAAACTGGTGTCATTGCCAGCCTCCTCTGGCAATGACACCTGGTTTGCAGTGCTTCTCAACTGGTGGGTCGGGACCCATGTGATTTTCAGCTGGACAATAAGATCGGCGCTGTCCCTCCTCTCCCCGACAGTGTTGGGCAAGTTACTTTAAAACTGTAATATAAGTTTACTGTTTAAAAATGTAGCTGAGTTACACTACTTTAAGTTACTTCTGAGTTACTTTGGCAAAATATAAACTGAAAATAGTCCTAATGGCACTGAACAAAAGTGCAGTCAGAGATTTCCTTTTCTTTTGCTTTCCCCGTTCTCTCGTGTTTTGGCGACATTTACGATTAACATCACCATCAGCTGCAGCTCTTATTCACCAGTGTTATCTGGGGGGAGTTTGGCATCTTTACTTTCATACATTTAAATGCACTTATAACTCGAGTTGCTTATTTTGTGTAAGTAATATGTTATATTCTTTAGTTACTGAAAAACGTAACATATTTTTGTAACTCATTACTTTTGTAATACGTTGCTCCCAGATCTTTTACATTCACCATTAGCAGAGTCCCAAACAAATGAAACACCGTTATGATCGCTGAGGTTTGTAATGTTTTGAACCTAACTTTTACTCGCTGTCCTTTACCGAATCTTGAGCTATCTCTTCATTTGTGTGAGACTCTGCTCTGGTGAATGTGAAAGACTGGGACGAGGAAGGACAGTGCCGGAAACTGCATGGAAACCCTAACCGGAGTCTGTTCTAATTGATGTATTGGGTTGTCCATCCATCCATCTTCTTCCACTTGTCCGTTGCCGGGTCGTGGGGGCAGCTGTTGGAGCTGCTCCAGCCCCTATGGCGCCCCCTACAGGTGGTGGGTCCACAGAAGGACGGCCTCATGGTTCTAACCGGGCCTGTTGGTCTCTCATAAGGGGCTTCTGACCCGCTCTTTGTCTGACCCGTCACCTAGGACCTGTTTGCCCTGGGAGACCCTACCAGGGGCACCAAGCCCCCGACAACAGAGCTCCAGGATCATTCAGGTCAAACCCTCCACCACGTTAAGGTGGCGGCTCCAGGATGGGTATACGATATTAGACAAATTACATAATTTTTAATTTAATTTTTTTATTTTGGCGGTGGCTCGTTATCTGAGGGTAATGGTGGGTCCTAAAGGCCACACCTCCTGGCTCGAGGAAACTCAAACTGATCCGTGTGGTCAGATGTGTTTATGTGCAGTCAGTGTAGTCGGAGTCCCCTCAATAACAATCTACAGACGGCACGCGGGAGACGGAGCTTATTCCAATCGGCGGTAATAACCAATAACATCGGTAAGTTTGTGATTCATAATCCTCAAAACAATCCAACATTAGTGCCAAACCACCAGTAACAACGACACACGGTCACAGGACTCAAGCGCTGGTACAGCAGCATGATGAAGACACTGTCAGGCTGTGGATCATCCACCAGAGGGAGCCCTCCTCACTTTCTTTAAGTCCAATTACACATACAGTATAAAAGGATCCCGTTCCACAAGTGCTTAAGTCAGAAGGTCAAAGAATGGATTCACCAGATGTTTCTGATCATAACTCCTGGGCTTCAGTTTTACTTTCACCTACACGTATGCAAAGAACTACATAATAGTTTTACTCTAAAATGTAGTGGAGTAGAAAGAGTAGAGGCATACCTGCTCTACGATGTAGTAAATATGAAATGTGCCTTTACATGGAGCTGACCTCAGTCCAGGGGTGAGATGGTGCCGTTGGTCTGACTGATGCAACTGCTCAGACCGTTCACTTTCACTTTGGGATCCGTCCTGTGTCCGTCTGACTGAGCATCGTTTTATAGTAATAATAGTTTTTGTTTCATGTGGTTTTATTCACAGCGGACGCCAGAGCTTCGACCAAACAGAACCACAGGGCGGGACAACGAGAGAGGGGGCAGCACTTCCAAAACACTTTTCATTCACAACATCCTAAAGAGCCTAGAAGTGAGGCGGTGGTAACTACGGTTCTTCTGTTGCTCATGTATCTGTAATTCTTGGGCCAATTCAAACAAAAGCTGTCACAAAGTTCAAAGTCCTGTCTTCCAGCTCATGAACTATGGTCCAAAAGTGGAGACAATATTCAAAAACATGAGTGTGATGTTGGTCAGTAGAAAGGACTTTCTGCCATAAGAATCATGTGGTTTGGACGTTTATTTAAAGTCCCACTGAGATTAAGAATCTCTTTTTCAGGGGAGTCCTGGCCCCAGAAGGGAACCTATCGTACATGTTTTAGGCGTGTGAATACAATCACTGTCAAATAATAATCAAGGGAAACATTTCTACATTTTCTTTTTGGAAATTTCTTTACGTTTTTCCCCCACACTCTTGTAATGGCACCTGCTCCAACTGAAATGGAAGAGTGGAACATGAACCTGACCGGTTGACTGGACAGGGTGCAGGAGCTCAGAGCTGGACCCAAAGAGCCGGACATGTCCAAACTCTTTCCCATCAGAGACCTAGCACTGAATAAACACTTTTCAACGTTTGAAATCTTAGTTTCACATGGACGACTAAGAGCCTTCATCCACATTGAGGTGATAAACACACATTCATATCCTGCCTCTGGACACATGTGTGCGCTGAATATTCGTTCTCCTCATTTTTCCTGATCTGGTCAAGTTTAATCTATAGCACTGCCCCAAAGCGCCGTCCACACAGTCGACATGGCCTCCCTCCCGACTGACTCTCCCGACATTATAAAATAATGACAATAAAAGAATGTTTGTTTAGCGACACACAGGCTAGGCTGAATCAAAAGCACTCTTTAGTGTTGCACTTAGTGGCAAAACATTTCAACAGGGAAAGTGGAAACAAACGCTCCAGTTCTATCCTCTTTATCATCTATGACTCTTGTATAACATGCCGCTGTGAATGTCACTGTAATAAATAATTAAGCTGCTGAGACTGTCTAATAAAATCTATTGTTCTGTAGCCAGAGGTCGAGCTGCTGAGTGACAGGTTACTCTCTGTGCAGCCGAATCTCCAAACATTTTTTTCTAACTTTTTTTTTTATTTACCAATACTTACTAATACTAATTTACCACTTGGCCATATCCTCTAAAGCAGGGGTGTCAAACTCATTTTGGGTCGTGGGCCCAAATTCAGAGTCGCGGGCCACATATAATGTAAACAGGAAAATATTTTTTTTTTCCAATAAATGAATAATAATAACAACAGCTAACGCTTTACAAGTTTCTCAAAGTGCTACATAGTATTCATTAGAGTGAATGGTCCTCTTTTCAAGTCTTTCTTGCAAAAGAGATGTCAACATTTATCAATTATATCAATCGATAAAATAATGTAAAAACATTCAACAAGGATCACTGTATACATAAAGGAAGAGGTCCATTTTTCTCTTTTTTGACAAAGACATTTCACTGAAGAGGGCGCCAGAGTCAACAGAAAAAGCAGGTAAAGCGATAGAACTGACTGAAACACAGCGTCCCTAGCGGCCAATATAAGAACTGCACATTTGAAAGAAAATGAAGTTTATTCTGCTTTAATAGAATCAGAATCAGAATCAGAATAGGTTTTACTGCTATTGTTATGAACAGGTTCACAACTAGGAATTTTACTCGGTGCGTTTGCGCACATGCACTAAACGCACCAGGGCAGCTGTTACAAGGCGCCCCTTAAAAAATAATAATAATATTTTTTTTTTTTTTATCCCGTGGGCCGGACTGAACCCACTGGCGGGCCGGTTCTGGCCCGCGGGCCGTACGTTTGACACCCCAAAGGGACAAATAACAGTGCAGTAGAGGTGCTCACTCACAGAGGGGGACTCCTCCTCCGCGGTCCGCAGGCTGTAAGGCTCAAGCTCAGGCCGGGTGTCCATGGACAGGCCGTGCATCTCCGGGGCGGTGTGCGCGCAGCCTCGGCCCGGGCCTCATGGGTGCTGCTGCGGTCCTGATGCTCGCTCTGATGCAGATGGAGACTGCAGCCTCGTGCACCGGAGAGTGAGGTGCTGCGCGGGGAGGGCTTGGCGACAGCCCGGAGCCGGTGACGACACCTGACGCGACGCTTTCACTTTCCGTTTATCCGAAACGCTCTGCTTTAGCGGCAGAGACGGCGCGGGGCGGGCTTTCACTTTGTCAGCCCTGAAGTGAAACCAATGAAAATCCACTCTATATTTACTTAAAGTATGCAGCCTGAATAACAGCCCGAGATGGACTGTTCTGCTGTGAGGGCAACACAAACTGAGTGCCCACCCGTGTCAGAGATGAGTTCCTTTATGAGACATTCTTGAGTCAGTGCCAGGGGGTGGTGACCCTTTCTCTGTCGAGCCTTCTGGAGCTGAGCACTTTAATCACAGACACAGTGCAGATGACAGATGCACTCCTCTCTTACATGTGACTGGATTCATGTTTTAATCTGACTTCTTGTATATGTAGCTGTGAAGCACTTTATAAATCATGATGTATTGTGAAGACATAATTAAGATGCCTTGATCTTTTGTCTTGGGAGAATAGTGTTATTTGTGCATTATCCTTGGTTCAGTCTAATGAATGAATGAATGAATGAATGAATGAATGAATGAATGAATGAATGAATGAATGAATGAATGAATGAATGAATGGGCGTAGTCTCAGAATGGGGATGACGCCGATTGCTCAAGGCTGACTCAATGATCCCAGTCCTCTGTAGAGAAGATCCCATGATTACAGCAGAGCTCAAACACGGGTCTAACAGCTGACATGCTCACTCATATGGCACCTGGTTTATCCTCTTGTGGTTATTACAGGCTACGTTTAGACCATTTACCAATTTGATGTAGCCCTCGGGAATATATTTTTTTCAAATGTAAAATGGTGACACGGGCCAAATAAATTAGCAAATACAGATTGAAAATAAATGTCTTTCATTTTTCCCCCTGCCGAATATGCTTGCCCATGAAGTTCGGAGAGAAAAAAAAGCCTACCAAAGTGGCTTATGTATTTATTCCACTTTATAATAATAATAATAATAATAATAATAATAAATAATAATAATAATACCCGATATCCACACGAGAGGGCGCTCACATCCCGTATATTGACGAGCCTACGCCCCGGACGTTACTTTTTTTTTCCTAGGACGGAAAAGGGCTTTTTCCGTTAATGTGAGTGTTTTTAAGGTTAGGGTTAGGTTTAGGTCTACGGTTAGTTTAGCTCAGTTTAAACTAGGGTTGTTCTCAAATGTGGCCTTTCCCATCCTAGGAAAAAAAAGGTCGCGCCCCGGACCAGCTCTCCGCCTATCAGCGCTCGTTCTGAGACAAGCGGGCCAATCAGACACGGCTGGGGGCGGGATCGTGGCTGCCGGCGCTTCCGGGTGTGCAATGCCTCATTCTCATCTGCGCACTGCGCAGTCAAATATCTGAGAAAACATCAGAGAAAACATCTAAAAACAGAGGAATCATCTGCGCTGACGGGCCGGAGAGGACATGGGTCTGCTGACTATCCTGAAGAAACTGAAGCAGAAGGAGCGGGAGATGAGGCTCCTCATGCTGTATCCTTTTACCGGCTGTTTATTATTACACTTACTCCAACTACTGTTTATGTTCACGTGCTAAGCCTCTCTTTTAGACATCTCGGCTTCAACCACTATTTGGTCTGAACATCACGGCAGTCTTTAGAGCCCACACCAAATATACGGACAAACCAAACATGATTTTTAAGTAGTCCAAGCTAGTGTTCAGTGGGACACAGGAGATCCAGTACGAAGCCATTTGTTTAGCTAGTTTGTAACACATTGAATCATCTCCACTTCATCTTGAGGGGCAGGGGCTTCATGTGGATAGGCCCAGTAACAGACACTAAAACACTCCTTCATCCTTCATTATATGTTCTTGACCTTCCGAGCACCACCTCATAAAGTATTTGAACCTTCCAGTGCTCAAAGTATTCTTAAGACTCAGGATCAGACCTTTGCAATAGTCCGTGTTTTAGTGTCTTCCTCCTTAACGTGTGATTCAGTGGTCTGGATAATGCTGGAAAGACCACAATCCTAAAGAAGTTCAATGGTGAAGATGTCAGCACCATCTCCCCCACATTAGGCTTCAACATCAAGACTCTGGAGCACAGAGGGTAAGTGAATGCATCATCCTCAGAAGGGAGAGACTTGTGTTGTTTTGGAACCAGGAGGAGAAACTAGGTCTGCACCAGGGCTATCTCCGGACTGAACCAGGACCTTTAAGACTACACTCTAGAGCAGGCAGCGTAAGTCTGGGGCTGAACCGGGACCTTTAAAACTACACTCAAGAGCAGGCAGCGTAAGTCTGGGGCTGAACCGGGACCTTTAAGACAACACTCAAGAGCAGCGTAAGTCTGGGGCTGAACCGGGACCTTTAAGACAACACTCAAGAGCAGCGTAAGTCTGGGGCTGAACCGGGACCTTTAAGACAACACTCAAGAGCAGCGTAAGTCTGGGGCTGAACCGGGACCTTTAAGACAACACTCAAGAGCAGCGTAAGTCTGGGGCTGAACCGGGACCTTTAAGACAACACTCAAGAGCAGCATAAGTCTGAGGCTGAACCGGGACCTTTAAGACTACACTCTAGAGCAGGCAGCGTAAGTCTGGGGCTGAACCGGGACCTTTAAGACTACACTCTAGAGCAGGCAGCGTAAGTCTGGGACTGAGCCGGGACCTTTAAGACTACACTCAAGAGCAGGCAGCGTAAGTCTGGGACTGAGCCGGGACCTTTAAGACTACACTCAAGAGCAGGCAGCGTAAGTCTGGGACTGAGCCGGGACCTTTAAGACTACACTCAAGAGCAGGCAGCGTAAGTCTGGGACTGAACCGGGACACCTTTAAGACTACACTCAAGAGCAGGCAGCGTAAGTCTGGGGCTGAACCGGGACCTTTAAGACTACACTCTAGAGCAGGCAGCGTAAGTCTGGGACTGAACCGGGACCTTTAAGACTACACTCAAGAGCAGGCAGCGTAAGTCTGGGACTGTACCAGGACCTTTAAGACTACACTCAAGAGCAGGCAGCCTAAGTCTGGGACTGTACCAGGACCTTTAAGACTACACTCAAGAGCAGGCAGCGTAAGTCTGGGGCTGAACCGGGACCTTTAAGACTACACTCAAGAGCAGGCAGCGTAAGTCTGGGACTGAGCCGGGACCTTTAAGACTACACTCAAGAGCAGGCAGCGTAAGTCTGGGACTGAGCCGGGACCTTTAAGACTACACTCAAGAGCAGGCAGCGTAAGTCTGGGACTGAACCGGGACACCTTTAAGACTACACTCAAGAGCAGGCAGCGTAAGTCTGGGGCTGAACCGGGACCTTTAAGACTACACTCTAGAGCAGGCAGCGTAAGTCTGGGACTGAACCGGGACCTTTAAGACTACACTCAAGAGCAGGCAGCGTAAGTCTGGGACTGTACCAGGACCTTTAAGACTACACTCAAGAGCAGGCAGCCTAAGTCTGGGACTGAACCGGGACACCTTTAAGACTACACTCAAGAGCAGGCAGCGTAAGTCTGGGGCTGAACCGGGACCTTTAAGACTACACTCTAGAGCAGGCAGCGTAAGTCTGGGACTGTACCAGGACCTTTAAGACTACACTCAAGAGCAGGCAGCGTAAGTCTGGGGCTGAACCGGGACCTTTAAGACTACACTCAAGAGCAGGCAGCGTAAGTCTGGGGCTGAACCGGGACCTTTAAGACTACACTCAAGAGCAGGCAGCGTAAGTCTGGGACTGAACCGGGACCTTTAAGACTACACTCTAGAGCAGGCAGCGTAAGTCTGGGACTGTACCAGGACCTTTAAGACTACACTCAAGAGCAGGCAGCGTAAGTCTGGGGCTGAACCGGGACCTTTAAGACTACACTCAAGAGCAGGCAGCGTAAGTCTGGGGCTGAACCGGGACCTTTAAGACTACACTCAAGAGCAGGCGGCCTAAGTCTGGGACTGAACCGGGACCTTTAAGACTACACTCAAGAGCAGGCGGCGTAAGTCTGGGGCTGAACCGGGACCTTTAAGACTACACTCAAGAGCAGGCGGCCTAAGTCTGGGACTGAACCGGGACCTTTAAGACTACACTCAAGAGCAGGCAGCGTAAGTCTGGGACTGAACCGGGACCTTTAAGACTACACTCTAGAGCAGGCAGCATAAGTCTGGGACTGAACCGGGACCTTTAAGACTACACTCAAGAGCAGGCAGCGTAAGTCTGGGGCTGAACCGGGACCTTTGTCATGTATGTATTTTTGAAGTCTAAGGGGAAAATGAACCTAAATTCCTGGCCCACTGTCGTGCACAATGATGCAAAGTACCAGGATGCAGAAGCTGGGGTTAACCGGAGGGTTTGATTGTGTTTTTGCAGGTACAAGTTGAACATGTGGGACGTGGGGGGTCAGAAGTCCCTGCGCTCGTACTGGAGGAACTACTTCGAGAGCACGGACGGTCTGGTGTGGGTGGTGGACAGTGCAGACCGGCTCCGACTGGACGACTGCAGACAGGAGCTGAGCACGCTGCTGCAGGAGGAGGTACAGGGCCCGGGGAACCCCATCTTTTGACGTGAACAGTTCTTTTAGATTTAGCATCTTATTTGTGAAAAGAGTCTGATTTAAATGCAATATTACTAAACAAACACAAGAGGCAGCGTAACAGAGCGGGCAATGCCAGTCAAAGGCTTTTCTCAAAAGGACATGGCAAAGCTGCCGGATTACGGAAGGAAAGGGGAACGTTTGGGGAGGGTTAGCCCTTCATCAGACGACTGACTGATGAAGGGCTAACCCTGCCCAAACGTTCCCCTGTGGGGCTGAGTAAAAAAACATTTTGAGAGCTGTACAGAGTGACAATATTTGTTCGTACATAACCTCTAGCTCTTGTACGGTGCTCAGTGTTTCTTGGACGTGTGTGTGTGTGTGTGTGTGTGTGTGTGTGTGTGTGTGTGTGTGTGTGTGTGTGTGTGTTGTGTGTGTGTGTCGGCTCAAGCCTCGTTCAACCAAAGTTGTTGAATAGTCTGTTCTATTGTTTTACTTACGGACACTTCCTGTACTTTAAAAGGACAAAAACGAGCTGCAGACTCGGTGTTAAGGCTGCGTGCATTGAAATTGGATTCAAAATAGTTGCAATTAGCAAAAGATGTTAGTTAAAGGTGCACTAGTTTAGTTTAGTCTAGTTTATTTGAGCAGTACACATTCTGCTCAAAAGGAGTGGGCTGAAGCAAGAAGCTTATGAGCGCCCACCTCCAAATTCAGTGCAATAAAAAAGTACATTTCACACAATGGTATCAAATCAAACTTTATTTATAAAGCGCTTTTCATACCGAAAGGTATCACAAAGTGCTTTACAGACTAGGAGACCCCTGCCGGAGGAGCGAAGGGGCCGTGAAGGTTCATAAGGTAAAAGCAGTTCTGAAAGATGAGAAGGACCGAGACCATTAAGACATTTAAAAACCATTAAAAGAACTTTAAAAATCGATCCTGAAACACACGGGGAGCCAATGCAGCGACTCTAAAACCGGTGTAATGTGGCCCCGCCTCCTGGTCTTCGTCAGGACACGAGCTGCTGAATTTTGTAAAAGTTGTAAACCTGAGATTCTCTTTTTGGGAAGACCAGAAAGCAGGGCATTACAGTAGTCGATACGACTGGTGATAAAAGCATGCATGAGCGTCTCCGTGCTGGCCCGAGAGAGAATGGGGCGGGGCTATGTTCTTTAGATGTAAAAACCTATCTTTGTGATATTCTTAATGTGTGGAATTAAAGTCAGCTCAGAGTCAAAAATCACACCCAGGTTCTTCACCTGTGAGGAAGGATTAAAAGACAATGACTGTAGTTTGGGTAAAGGTTTCTCTCTCTGGGCCTCAGGACCGATGACTAAAACTTCAGTTTTGTCCTGGTTAAGCTGGAGAAAGTTTTCTGCCATCCAGGATTTAATATCTAAAATGCAGTTAAAAAGTGCATCCATTGGCCTGGTGTCATCAGGAGACATGGAGATGGAACCAAAGGAACAAAACAACAAGACCTCATCCAAAGAGAATTTGATACATTTCAAGCAGCTACATTAGCACAGACCAACTTACAAAACAATATTTGAACTGTTTATATAATGAATTGAAACAAACTACAACAACGATCTTTTTTCATGTACGATGTCTAGTACAAAATGTGATCATTAATATATTTCTTTTGAGATTGTTACCCGTGCCAAACCTTACCGAGAGTTACTTTTATGTTATAAAGGTACATTAATACATGTTACACTGCGAGATCTTGCTACTTCCCAGTGGTCATTACCATCCTCAATATAATTGTAATTTGGGTATTATTATTATTATTATTATTATTATTAATAATAATAATAATAATAATAATAATAATAATAATAATAATAATAATTAATTAATTAATTAATTAAACTCATCATATGCCTTATTAGTGTCATTCTCTCTGTATACAATACTCCAGTCTTGAGCTAATAGCTCCTTTTTCCTCTTCATTGTTTAAATATAAATGTTTGTACAATACGAGGTTGTAATTCTACTGTTTAGTTATTAGAGTAAACAGACCTATACTAAATAAAGTATTTATAAATGTGTCTTTATGTTTATATGGGTTTAAATGTTTGATGTTGAGGTCTCCCCCCACAAACGTGACTTTATGATTTGAACCTGAAAAGTGCTCCTCCATCCAATTAGAAAAAACATCTATATCAGAGCCAGGTGTTCTGTAAATACAACTTACAATAATATTTTTCTTTTTTTGCCTTGTAATTTCTACAGTAAGGCATTCAAGTGTATCATCCACCACCATAGTCTTATTTTCCATTACTTTGTAACTATAGTTGGAGTCTATAAACATAGCTACGCCCCCTCCATGCTTGTTCCTTCTGTTCATACTTATAAATTCATAACAATCAATAGAAAACTCAAATTCTCTGTCATTATTGATCCATGTTTCTGTGATTAGGATGACACTGAATGGTGTGGAAAACTGTTTTAAGAAGCTTTTGATGTGGTCAAAGTTTGCATAGAGGCTTCGACTATTGAAGTGGATTACAGTGAATGCCTTAATGTTCTTAAGTTTACTATTGTACAGATCCTCTGTGTAGTATTGACAGTCATTGGTAGCTCTAGAAAAGAAGTTATTTTCAGGGTCGATGTCGATCTCAGTGTTCTGTAGGTCGTACTGAGAGAATGTAAAATCCTGGGAGTTTGCTTCAGCAATTCTCCTTATTGAAAAATCCAAGTTGATGCTTCCTATAGAACTATATGTATTACTAGACATGTGAAATTATGTGCTTTTACATACCAAAATCCATACGTTTTTCCCGGTGTTTATACTGGATGTGGTGTACTGCTGCGTGGACGTATAATGAGTTTGTCATATCGTAAGAAGGCGATCTCCCCCCTTTCTCGTGCAGCTCTCAGCTCCGGCATCAGTTCTTTACGTTTTCTTTTTATGGATTCCGTGTAGTCCTCGTTTATGAAGATTTGTGTGCCTTTGAGTCGTTTAGCGCTGCAAGATTTCTTCGCGATCCTTCCACCGCAGTAGTCTGGCGATGATGGGTCTCGGCCAGTCTCTCGCCCGGTTTCCCTACACGGTGAGCCCTCTCCACCTCCACCGTGTGATGTAGCTGTAGCTTCTCCTTCAGTAGTTGTTTTACTTTTTCCTCGGCGTCGGCCCAGGTCTCCCCGGGCGACTCCAACACTCCCTCAAAGACCAGGTTGTTTCTGCGACTCTGTCCCTCCAGATACTCCAGTTTGTCCGTGATGATGTGCAAATTGTCACATACTTTATAACAATCGTTTTGTAGTGTGTTCGTGCACTCAGTGAGTTTCAGTTTCTCTTCCCTCAGAGTGTCCACTTCACCTTCCGTGAACTGCAGGCTTGTTTTTAGCTCTTGAATGTCCTTTGTCTGTAAATCCATTTGGGTGTTTGTTGATTCCATGATGATTTTAATGAATCCTTCGAAGTTCTCCTGTTGTTGTTGTTGTTGTATTAATTCCCTGAACTTGTCCCTCTGCTGCTCCATGAGTTCCATGACTCGACAGAGGCTTACGTAGTCCTCCTCAGTCGCCGTCTCTACCGGCAGCTTTCTCTGCATTTTTGTGCAAAACTAGTTGACAAAAAGTATTCACCTGTTCAGAGCTGTCGCTAAAACAGCTAACGCTGACACAGCAACACAACACAGCGCTCACTCTGCAACTTTTAATGTAAAAAAAAAAGATTATGATATTAGTATGTTTGACCTTTCAGTGACATGCCATTCTGATGGCCTGTAGGACCCTCCAAGAAAAATCGTTTTTAGGTTTTCTCTAATTGAACCATATCCATGGTTACATACATTCCATTCTGAAAACTTGCCAGAAATCCTAAAAAAAAAAAAAAGGAAATAAAAATTGTATTTCCTTTTTTTTTGGATCCTGAAGCATCATAGGAGCCACCGGGGTGGAAAGTAAAGGCGCTAAGCTGATCACCCATACAGCCACTGGGTAACTGAAAGGTCAAAGGAAATGTCAACTTTATATATTTGTTTTTACATAAAAACGGCCAACCCTGTAGTTTGGAGCTCTATTAACATGTTCTGAATTTCATGGGACTCTTGTATTTCAGTTTTTTCCCCGGGGGTGATTGTGTGAACTGGATCTTCGTCTAAGTGCAATACATCGTAGTACTATGTCAGGGACATGTCAGTTATGTGTTTTTCCAAAATGGTGCTGCCTTACTCAGGTGTTCTCCTCTTGCAGAGACTGGCCGGAGCGACTTTACTCGTGTTCGCAAACAAGCAGGACCTTCCAGGAGCGTTGTCCAAAGAGGCCATTCGAGAGGTAAGTCACGAGTGTCTGGGACCCTTCTCGCAGCCAAAGGTTTAATCCAACCGCAGATCCATATTTGTAACGTGCCACTGAAATGTGGAAGACTCTTAATTCTTAATCACTCTAAACCAGTGGTGCCTGGTGACGTAAACTCTATGTGGGGCTGTTGCGACTTGGCCACCTCTGCTGACCTACATGTTTCAATAGCTTTGTTCAGAGTGAGCTCTTTATCGCGAAGCAGTCTCTCTTTTAGACGTGAATCTTTTATGCTGAATACCAATTTGTCTCTATCATATCATCCGTATTTTGACCAAACTCAGTCTTTGCTCTTTTGCTGTAGTTCTGTGATGTACTGTAATTCCTGACATCGAATGAGACCAAAACTGATGGCGCTCAAAAACAATATTTTCTGTGGGCTTACAGTATGTTTTGAACGCTTGTAGGACTTTATCCACTGTCAGTGCGTCTCCGGCTGGGGTGATGGTGAGTGTATTATACGCTTCTAGAGCCTCCTCGCCGATGGAGTGAAGAAGGATGGCTATCTGCGCCATGCTTTAGTCAAATTGCCAGTGGGTACGAGCGGCAACGGCGGCTTGAACTGTTCCATGCTCGCTCTTGTTAGCAACTGTTAGCTTTGGGCTAGTCTTGAGTTAGCTTACTCGCTCCGTTGTCTTTCTTCACTCGGCAGCCGAACTTCTGACACCATGTTGTAGTTTATTTATTTTAATTTTATTTATTTATTTATTTGTTTATTTGGTCAGGACAGTGCATGTTAATGGGTCTCATGCATGTAAACAAGCCACACCGGATTGTGGCCTTGGGCTAATTTGCATCCGTCGTCCTCCATGCACACTCTCAAACACACTCTCGTTCATCCTGGCCTATTGTACATGTTTTTGGTGGTAGGGGAAACCGGGGTACCCGGAGGAAACCTACGCAGACACGGGGAGAACATGCAAACTCCACAGAAAGGCCCCGTCCAGGTGGGAATCAAACCCGGACCTTCTAGCTGTGAAGCACGAGCGCTAACCGCTGTGCTACCGTGCCGCCGTTTGATGTTCTATGATAGTCAAGTCTTACTGTGGGTTACTAATGTATATGTGAAAACCATCAATCAGAGGCCGAGACAGGCAGCTCGAGTCCGGTGGTAGTTTTACTGGGGTCGGCACATTTACACAACAGCATCACATTCCAATAGCACCGCCTAGTGGTCGCTCACAGACATGTACTGTTTACTACTGCAATATACCACAGCTTGTCAGACTAAAAAGAAGCATTTAACCCCCACATATCAGCTAATGCCTACAGAAGCATCGTCACAAAGAACTCTGACTGAGGGCATCAGGCATGTGGCTAGTACAAACACAAGAAGGGAACATTATTCTCTAAACGGCAGTCAAACCGCTACATAACGTCATTTAAACAGCAGACTAACGATGCGTTTACCCTAAGCAAAAAATATGAGCACATAAGTCATTTATGTCCTGCTAAAAGTGAACAGCGCTGTACACGGGCAGAACCGAGTTAAAGCACTCACAGTAGTCCCCGTCGTCTGTTTAGTCTCTTTGAAACTCCACAAAATCACAGCAGCTTCCCCACTTCATCTTAAAGTCCTGTTGCAAAAGCGGGTCGTCTCATGATCGGAAGGTCGGGGGTTCGAATCCCATCTCCTGAAGGTGCACGCTGTCGTTGTGTCCTTGGGCAAGACACTTCACCCACCTTGCCTCCAGTGTCTGCGTACATTGGTGTATGAATGGGTGAGTGGATCCTTGCTGTACAGCACTTTGAGTGCCTAATGTAGGCGTAAAAGCGCTTTTACCATTTATCAATATCCACTGGTCTTTGCGAGTTTCTCCAGTGTTTTGAGAAGCCGCGTGCGAGTGAATCTGACCAAGGAGGAGCCTCTGCATGACTTCAGCGTGTCTGTGTGTGCTTCGGGACTGATCACAAACAGCCCCAGTGTGTGTGTGTTGGGGCCATGCACGACTGCCATCTACTGGCCACTGTTATGTTTGCGTGTATTTGAGCGCAGTTTTCTGTTCTTTGGAGCAAAAATAATGACCAGATGTATAAAACTATGATGATTATACACATTAACAACATTAGGCATTTAGTTGTACTGTAATACAAAATAAACTATTAAAAAACCGAACATTGACCAGCTATCCCTGCTCTGAACAAACTTCATAACTTCTTTCACCTGTATTGACTCCTTATTTGGCAGTAGATGGCGCTGTTTTCTGTGTGGAGTTGACATTCTCCTTGTGTCTAAGTAGGTTTCCCCTACCGCTAAAACATGTACAATAGGCCAGGATGAGTGTGAGTGAATGAATGGTGGTGCTCACATGTGTGCAGTCGTGCTTCTGTGGACGTCCCGGCTAACCCCAGTTTTCTGTTTGGAGCAGGCCCTAGCTCTGGACGACATTAAAAGTCATCACTGGTGCATCCTGGGCTGCAGCGCTGTGACCGGGGAGAACCTGCTGACCGGGGTGGACTGGCTGCTGGACGACATCGCGGCCCGGATCTTCACTGCAGACTGAGATGTTTCGTGATGCCTGCTCCTGTGCTCTTATCGGGTCACAGAAGCTCACGGCTGCATCACCCCGGACTTTCTAAATCTTTAACCTGTTGGACTGTTTTGAATAAATAACTCAAAAGAACTTGCCTGACTTTATCATAGTTTCTTCACTGCTCTGACCCTTGACCAGTTGGCTCCCACGGTCTTGTTCTTGGCCTTTTGTAATATCGCATTATCAGGATGCTACAGTGAATGTTGTGATTTTCTGATTCCTCTTTGGCTCCTTTCTCTTGATTTTGAGAAAAAAACGAACAGGGAGGTAGATCTGGTTTTGGTAAATGTTTCTGTAACTATTGACTTAAATTAAGAGTAAGATTTTTAATTCGTTCACTTGTGTCCCAGATCTGAGGGAACCCAAACTAATCAGTTTTTACAAGTAACATTTTAAATGCTCATTTACTAACACTCAAACCTTTTGCAAAATGTAAAAGTTCATTTTTTTTTGGTTAGAGCCCGGGATTGGGGTTGTCAGATCCTATGACTAAATTAATCCTGGTGAGACTTCCACATCGCAGCTCGCCCCCAATCAGGTCCTAGTACAAACTTCAGTGGTTAAAGCTCAACTCTGGAGGTTCTGCGCTTTCAGCTATGTTAGGATTAAAATGTTCGTGGAGCAAAACTCTTGATGGGTGTTTCCCAACCTGGAGTATTTGGACCCCTGGGGTACTCCGAGTAGTGCAGCAGATGAATTAATTTTTTCACTATAATACTTTGGCATTTATCTTAAGACAATGTTTGAAAATGACTGGGTGTCCACTAAAAATGTTAATTATCCACCCCCCCTTACCGTTTTGC
The DNA here is from genome assembly GCA_021464625.1 of Proterorhinus semilunaris. Lineage (NCBI taxonomy): Eukaryota > Metazoa > Chordata > Actinopteri > Gobiiformes > Gobiidae > Proterorhinus > Proterorhinus semilunaris. The sequence goes on from CM038364.1 coordinate 978,035, forward strand.
GTGTCTAGTTAATGCTTGGCTTTATACTCAAGGTAGAAACAAGCAAAGGTGACGGATGAGTTTAATATTTCATAGAGCATAGAGAGATAAACAAAGATGGGGTACTTCAAAATGTGTTTCAGGATTCAGTCGGCACAGTTTACTGTAATAGTGAAACTCAGGCTCCACCGGTCACTGCACTATTCAGGAGGTGGTTTATCATGTGTATGCACATGCACTTTTTTTTAAGAGTGAATGTCACGGCCCGAGCAGGGCTCACTGCTGTGCGACTCAGTGGGCTACATTTAAATAGTTTAGTTTTAGTCTAAAGTAACCATCTTCAGTGGGTCAAGTAATTCAAGTACTAAAATGTTAATTACATGTACTTTCTAAATGTTAGTTTTCCACAGGCAAAAATATAAGTGGTTTTATGTAATAAATTGCCAATAGGTTCTTAGCCTTATCTCACCCAGTACGTGCTAATATTTTTGTATACAGAATACAAAGTATAACCCAAATTACATAAATCCATCTCCACCCAATTGATGTGCACTCAACTTGTAAAAAGTTTATTTTTTTATGTCAAACAAAATAAGAGTCAGATGTTTAATCCACAAACAGTCCAGACCTGCAGAAACAGGAGCATTAGAACACAGTAGTAGCCTGCAGTAGAACAGCATGTTCAGTGTTGGAGATCAGTTCAGCGGGGATACCAATCAGTCATGAGATTTCAGACTACAGAGGTAATGGCTCATCACTTCTCCAGTAAATCAACTAAGAGTTCAGTGTACACACCGCCTGTCTGCAGTGTCCTCTTCAAAACCACAGCACCTGCAGACAAAACACATTTCAGACTTCAGAAACACCAACAAAAGCAGCTTTTCTGTGGATCAGAGGGACCAATCAGTCATGAATGTTCAGACTGGGGCGGTAGAAAACACTCATCACTTCCACTTTCTGACAAGTCCAATCCTTACCATGTGATCAGCCCAAGGGAGCCTGGCACATCAGTGGCACGCCTGAAAGACAAATGGTTAAAAGCTTTAAATAAAAAAAAAATAAAAAAAAAATACTCTTCCTAAATGAAGAGTCCTTCATTTGTGGTCAGAGGGGATACCAATCAGTCATGAATGTTCAGACTGGGGCGGTATAAGACAACTCATCATTATCACAATCAAGGCTTCTATACTTCAGAGTCCAAGTAAGTCTGCGGTGACCAACTAGATCCAAACTAATGCCACGGATTAGAAGTCCCACTTCCCCATTTACAAATATACTGCCTCGTCACAAATGTACCCAGAGAAAATGCTCACCACACACACTGCAATTGTTGGACATGGAAGGGAAGCACCAGGATACAGAAAGCTAAAAGACCGTTTACTCACCACTACAGCTCCAATCCCATCCCTCTGTCAGGTGAGGACCATTTCCACGAGTTCCTGAACACAGAAGGACGTTAGCCGGGCCACAGAACCACACATTGCTTTAATGTATGGAGAGGGGATCAAGATTTGTCTTTCAGTCATCAGTCCATCAGAGCAGTGGTTACCGGAGATCACTTTACACCTTTACAAGGGTTCTCAGTGTCTTATCGGGCCAAAGCATTTCTTCTGGACTCAACTGTGATCTGCGACATCATCATTTCCCACAAACACTTAGAACCATGGCCTGTCCTCACCTCTTCAGCAGCTCCTGGAAGAGCTGTCCATTCAGGTAGCAGGTCCTGAAAGAGACATTTATGTGAGTGCCAAGGAAAACTGATAGTTGACAGGTGTGCGTTTAGCGTAGCCTCTGTTCAGACTGTTGGAACCCCAACGAGCCTTCAGCCCTCACCCAGGGCAGCACCAGTGGGTTCACCTTTTCAGGTCTGGCACCGACACCTGGAGTCAGACGTGTGCGGGTGTCATCAGCACAGATGTCATCGTAGCATCAATTAGGAACATTTGTATTTGGAATTGAGAACAGATGGGTAAAGTAGCCAAATAGTGGCCTTAATATTTGGAAAACTTTAGTACCTGAAATGATTCATATTTCAGAAGGGACAATACACTGTGCCAGTTAAATAAAATACACTGAACCAAAGTTATTTTTTGCATCAATAATCCTTTAAGACTTACTCAGTGGCACATGTTACTTTTTACTCAAGAGTACCGATCCTTCGTAATATTACACTCTTTGAATTAGTAAGGCACTGACAGATAAAGCTCACCTGAGTGAGGTTCCTATCCAGCCGTCAGGGCTCCTCTGCCCAGTCAGAACCTGTTAAGACAAAGACTCATGAACACAGTGCAGACATTAAAAGCGTTGAGCCCCACTTTAGAAAGTCAGAAGTCAGATTTCCATTTCTCAGCAGGAGCTCAGACGAACGAGATTCCAAAGTTGTCTCATCATCTTCAGTATTATCACGAGTGTAAACACTGGGCACACTCACCCCATGATGTCCACAGCACAGGAGACCTCAGCCTGCACCTGTTCACATAAACACTGGTTAGAAGGGCGGACTGGCCAGCGGTCCCCTGTGGTCTCCAGCTGAGGGCCTCTGCTGTGCTCAGATGTTTGTGTCATTTCACTGGCATTCAAAGTGAGCTAAGTATCATCATCATTGAACAGCAGACACACAATGACAATACACTTAGGTTAAAGTCGACTTAACTAGAGCCTGTGTGAAAACATCCCGTTACCTTCCACCTAAATTCGCCTGTGCACAATTGTACATACCCAAATGCCATCAACGTTTAAACAATGATCTTACAGTCAATATGCTTATATGATACTTTATTTGAAAGATGAGGCCTTCTAGTTTCTGGTTATATAATTATGAACACAGCACAACTTAAACTACAGCTGTTCTAAGATGTCTAATATGTGTTTCTTTTTCTCTCGGAAAAAAAATTCCCAATTTCTAGCTGCCAATGATCTGGTATACTTCACTGTAATCATGTGAAATTCACTACACTTGGTGTACACCTTGTGGACAACATCTGTGTAAAGCAGCTCATCTCTACAGCAAGGGGTTTTGGTGCTATGGGTCTTTGTGTAAAATAGGCTATTCGGCACAAGACTGTGCCAAAATGTGTTATTTACATTTTCATCATACAAACCACATTTTCATATTTTGATAGAAGCAATCGAGCCTTCTAGCACTTGTTTTGTCCAATTTTTTAAAATAAGTCGAAGAAAGTGCTGCTTAACAGTGACTTCGCTCCGCTCCGTTCGCACACTGACTGAAGCGCATTGGTTACGCACGGCTATACAGGGCCTCTTTCTGAACAAAAACCCCATACATCAGTGGAAAGCTTAGCCCATTGGCTAGAGTAATATCTGAGTCACGTTTTGGTACGTAGCAGACTTTGCCTTCAGTCATTGGATGAATTGGCGCAGCTCGGTCAGCGTAGGGAGCGCTTGTTCTGTTCACTGGGCTCTACCAGCCGACCCCGTGTACGGAGAATTCTCCGTAAGATGTCATTTTGAAGTGAAGAGGAAGTGGAAACCAAGCGTACCCAACACCAAATGCAAAATGGCGACTATCGGTTCAAAGCAAAGCGGAATACAGCTTTTTATTCTCGTTTTCATGGAATATAAGCAAACTGACGAACTACTGCACTATAGGACAACACTTTATGGAAAAAACAACTTGATATTCTGCTTCGGATGATTGTGGAGATACAAAATAAGCCCACATATGCCTGGATTGGAACTTTTTCCTGGACTTGTAGACCCGACAAAGGAAAGAAATAGTAAAATATACTAACTCAATTGTGCAGATATTACATTTATGACAATTTCTGGTCGATATTTGTGGTAAATTAGACTTTATATTCGGTTTCTTCGAAAAGTTCTTAAAATGTAGATTTGCAACATGCTGGGATTTTTATGAGTTTTAAATGGTGGATTTCGGGTGTAAGACAATTTATGCTAATTGGCACGAGCTCGTGCCAGTGGATGGTAACAGGTTAAGGGACTTTCGGCCCGAGAGTGGCACTTTAGGGTCAGTGTGAATCTAACCACAGCACTTTATGGTCTAAACAGCTGCGGTTACAGGTGGTCTCGGAGCGGTCCGAGTCGCTCTGTCGGAGCGGGTGTGGTGTGAATGCAGCCAACCTCTGGTGAACTAGTGTCGCCTCTTTTTTTGCACAAAGAAATGACTACACGCTGCATGAGCACATTTAGACTACTGACGAGGCAAACTGGATTAACTTTAACTCAAGGTCCGCCTCCCTTTCCCTGCTGCAGTGAAACTTCCCTCTCCATGTGCTGATTAAGTACATTTCTCCGCGCTGCACGTCTATAAGCCTCAGTGCATTTAACCTCGAGGGAGAGGAGTGACCACAGTAACAGGGAAGGCCGCACATTGACAGGTCGATGCCCGTTGTCATGGGAATAAGTTTGTTGAACAGCCGATCATTGTTACGTGGCTGATGTTGCGATGTTTTGTGCGAGCACGTGTGAAGGGGGACCTAACCAACTGGAGTAAATACAATTGGAGCTAAGGCGGTCCCGAGGCGACCTACAAAGCGCCGACGTGTGAAAACGGCCTTACTTTCAGTAATGCAAATACTGAAACCATTTAATTACCATCTAATAAAATGTTCAAATTAAGTAGACAAAATAAATTACAATTGACAGTATTGTGCAGCCCCAGCACACATGTGGGAGCAGAGCTTACCTGGTGCAGCCTGAAGACATGGTGTCTGTAATGACAAACATTAGGTTAACATCATGCCTGGTACACCTGAAGCACCACACAGGACTGCTGTTTGATCAGGGCTTTGGTGACAAACTGCCATGAGACTTTGTCGTCCAGAAAAATGGGGTTATCCCGTTCATCCTCTCAAACATGCACCATGATTGGGAACTACAGATGCCCAGACTGATCTGGTATTAGGGGGGGGGGGGGGGGGGAGTCTTGTAGTACAATATTTCATTAACCAAACATGTTTTCTCCAATTTAGTGTTACCCAAATCAAAAAGCGTTGACTGGAGGCCAGTTTAATTTTACAAAACTGAGCGTTGTCACTTTCGTCATTATTTAATGCCACTTTTCCCATTGTCACTTGTGAGAAGTTCAACTAGAGAAAACATGCTCTGTTAAGGCGGAGATTAAGTTACAGCATATTACTCAAACGAACATGTCATACCCACTTGCTTCTCTCCAGAACCATAGTTGTGCAGCGTTCACGTCCATTTACTCCCTTGGAGCAGAAACAAAAGTCAACGCCCCAAAATACCCATTAATATGCCACATTGGTTGAAGGGCGTTCAGATTAGAGGTTGACATCAGGAGTCAGGCATATGCTTGTCTTTTGGAAAATCATCATGACACCCACAACATCCAACTTGATCTGGAACTCACCTGTGGATACGAGCCAGAAGATCAGCTCCACCCAAAGCCTGAAAGACAAATCCTTTAAAGATGTGCTGCAGTGTAACAACGCCAGTAATCAAAATTAGAGCTGATCAGAGAAAACTGACATCACTGGACTCAGCTATATGCTTGTCTATTTGAAAATTCATCACTTGGTTCACAGAAATCTCAAGCAGGGCTGCACAATTTAATTGCAATATTTTGCCCAATCAGTATGATCCATAAATATTATTTACTCGTTTCTATATGGAAATAATTTACTACACTTATGACCTAGTTTAATATCTCCACACAACTTGCAATATTGTGCAGCCCTAGTTTCAACCTGAGCCAACACTTACCTGTTGACACTTCCTGAACCGTCGGTCCCGACACTAAAGGAAACAAATATATATAAATCGTTACATCCAATAACCTCATGTAGACATGCTCAGTGAACAGGTGATGCTCAGAATCTGGTAAAGTGGTTTCTTCAAGTGTCAAGTCAGCAAGAGAGAGTTCAGTTATCATCACTGCACTCAGCACCGGGAGCGGCCATTTTGGGGAGATCTTTACCTGGAGCAGTCGCAACCTGAAAGAACACAAGACAAATCACATTATTCCAGGAGGAAATGAACGGCTTAAGACATCAAGACTGAAATATGAGCCACTACCCAAAGAGACATTTCAAAACATGTGAACCCTCCTCTCTAAACTACAGGGTTCATACGTGAGATTTATAACAGTCCATTCAATTAAATCTACATAATTAACCCATGTGAGTTTCAATCGATTAGTTCAGTATGCTGCTCAGTCACAATATCCCAATTAGTCATTGCCTGCATTTTAGTGCAATTAAGCCACACAAAAAACACATACAATTTTAAGAGATATTGACGTTAGTTTAAATGCCTTGCACCTTAAATTACCCTGGTCTACAGTAACAGTCATAATTTTGAAGTCTTTCTTTGACCCACATCCATGACATTCTATTCAACCAAATTCAAATCAAAAAGGCAGGGGGGGGGGGGGCATGCATTAATCAAGTTTGATGCCGGACAATTTGACACTGAATACACTTGTTGAACAGGTTCACAACTAAGATTTTTATTTTTAGGCTCAATCGTGAAACTTGTAACAATGAAAAGGAGAAAAATAAATGTTGGCCTCCAGAAGTTACCAACTCGGGGCCTTCAAAATTATACAGCTAGGTTGTGCATTACAACTGCTACTCAGGCTTACATTTGAGCTGTCTCCAAAGAAATTCAGTGAGAGAGTTCAATAAAGTCATCATTGTAGCAAGTTGGAGCTGAAAAGTCATTCCCAACTCACCTCCATGGTCTGGTATGCAGCTTCCCAAGTTCCATGACCTGCAACATAAATGGGTTCATGGTTTCAGACCGGTGCAAATAAATGGCGTTCATATAAAAACGCCTTTAGTTTGCAATCAAGTGTCTCTGTTCAGAAAGTTAGGATGCAATCACAGTAATTCAGTACAGGTCTGTGAAAAGTCTCATCATGAAAAGACACTGCGTGCAAGGCCGTGGCAACGTGTGTGAGAATACAACGGGTTCAACGTCCAATACCCGGAGATATATGTTGAATATGTTTAAACAGGTGGACCTTTGAGATGAACACGAGGATGGGCCGCAGTAATGAGCGGGATGGCAGAAGATTGGTCTGTTTAGTCTAAGCGGCATGGCGGCCACACACCGATGCACCAGGCTAGCGCTAACACGCCGATGCACCAGGCTAGCGCTAACACACCGATGCACCAGGCTAGCGCTAACACACCACTGCCGGATTCTACGCTGTTACGCCGCACGAAATAGTTAGACGCTTCAGTAAGCGGTGCATTTAAGCGTCTGGAAGACGTTGGGGTGAGCGCATATAAAGTACAACACTTAAAGACGGTTTAAGCGTAACAAGCGGTGGCTCTTACCTCTGTCAGACCGGAGGAGGAAGTGGACAGAGGAAGGGCTCACGCGGGGTTTTATTTTCCGCCATAAGCTCCGCCCACGCTGTTAAACGTGCTAAAACGGCGCCAAAACCCGGAAACTACGCGACCCTTTATGTTTTAGACATTTTAACTTTGTCAAGAGGGTGACGTCGATACGATAATATTTCCGTTATATTAGTATCAGTTAGACCTAAACTAACTAACTAAAGGCAGGCAGGGGTAGGGTATGCAACGTCAGGCCGGGGGAACAAATCCGGCCCTCCTGCACAGAACCACTGGACCCCAAGATAAATTTGAGAAATATTATGCAAATAAGAGCTCAAATACCTGTTATAATAATCGGGAAAATAATTCATTTAAACCGTTATTTAACCAGGAAAACATCTCATTGCGATCATTTGCAGACAATAGTTCTTTACTTTGGGCTACAATGGTGAGGTCTGGCCCTGGTTTTTTTTGGCAATGTTGAGAATCGGTCCTCCTCAACGCAAACTTGCCTACCCCTGACAACTTCACCAAAACAGTTTCTTAATCATTCTTACTCGTGGTTTGAAAAATAAAGGAAAGATCCTAGAAGCCAATGGCTGATATGACCATCATCATGGCTTACACATTTGTGTCATGTCAATAAGGACAACCCACAATGTGTGCATCGCCTACACGGCTCTGTGGACACATCATGGTTCTAACATTTAATTAGTGAAACTTCAACTCTGTAGTGCGAGTGTCAAGGGGGCAGGAAACCGCGCACGCCATGGGTTCAAAAGCTGCAGGGAGAACAAGACATTCAGGATGAGAAGCAAACTATGGATTGCCATTTCTTGAAACACCATAGAATGTTGCAATAACAAATTAAATCTACTGCTGTGCATCTAATAAAAGCTTTTTATTTTTTGTTCCCCTTGTTCAAGAACTAATTAGCAAGTGGTAGTTTGCGTTAGTTAAATATGATCAAAACATCCGCGTAAAGATGTTCGTAAAGTGTGGACACATGAAAGCAAACCAAGCTCTACCAACTGGGGGTCTAGTAATTTAAGTACTTGTTTGTTATAGAGCAGCCAGGCATGTATATTTTCTACTCTACATTTTTCACATTTCCTGGCAGGCAAATAGAGGTGTGTTTTGTATGTAGCAAATGCCAATAGATTGAGCATTATAGAACATATAAGGCTCTAACACAAAGGCATTTATGTTTCCTGTAACTCATCATGAGCCCACATGTCTCATTACAAAGCAATCCATCCCTGAGCCAAATGCTATCTCATCACTACACTTTGTGATTTTAACAGTCTATTGAAAGATCTTTACCACACCCAGTGTTGCCACCAGAGCCGTTGCAATGGGGTAGGCAAGGTAGGCAGCTGCCTAGGGCCCCCAGCTGAAGGGGGCCCCCAATGTCTGTGGCATTATGGGACGTGAAGTTCTTTCCTCCTGTCACTGTAGCTTCTGCAGAGAGAAGCTTTGCAGCTTTGAAACTGATAAAGTCTCACCTCAGATCATCCATGAGCCAAGAAAGATGGACAGGACTGGCCCTTATATCAATAGAGCAAAACATTAGGAGGTTATAGAACATGGAAGAGTTGGTCACTGCTTTTGTGCGAGTTAAAGTCTGCATGCGTTGCTAAACCTCTTTGGATGGTTATTCCTTGACAAAAAAAAATCCTTGTTGTACAATGTTCTTAAAATAGTTTGTGTTGTACACTATTTTAACAATTTTTCTTTTAATTCAACATAAATTGTATAGTTAAAAAAAAAACACTACTACAAATAAGAGAAGACAGTTCTAAAGAATGATAATATGAATAATTATACTTTTTTACCTTTTGCCTTGTTGACAACAATAATGATGCCTCATTGAAGACACTGTGTCCTTTGCTACACTGTAGTGACCACTTTGTGTAGCACACGACAGAGTAATTCATGACTCTTAAAATGCACCAAAATACAAGGAATCCCATCTGAATTTAAAACCATTTCCTGAGGGAGGATTTGGGGCCTCACTTCGCTGTTTTGCCCAGGGCCCCCCAATATCTCTAAACGGCCCTGGTTGCCACAGATGACTTGAAAAGGTAATATGTGGCATGACGGGTGGAGCTAGGTAGCAGAAGTAGTGGTGATGATAATTTAACCTTCGCTTCTATTGTAAAAGGTCGGGAAGGTTTGCACAACAACGCCACAGAGTGGTCAATGTCGGATTTGGACCAACAGTATATCTACCAAATTAAAGGTCACACAGATTCGTTAATTGATGGACACTTGTTCAATAGAGAAAATATAAGTTGATTTATTTTACATTCGTTAGGTTCAAAGTGCTTTTCCTTACTGTATTTGCGACATTTCAGGGTTCTCCAAAATACGTTTCTCCATTACATAACCGGAGTTAAACGATAGGAAGCAGTTAAAACTAAAAGTAGAACAGAACTAATAGAACAGTTGGTTCTCTGTGACTCTGGGCTCCAAATAGCCGGGGCGTACCGTTCCCTGCCTCGGTACACCAGAGCTTGATGCCTTTAATTGATCGGAGGCCCACACGGCGAGTCCGACCGGACGAAACTGGGCACGCGAGATCCACGGCAGCTACAACAACCGCATCACGGGCTTCACAGCCAGGCAGGGGGCGCAGGGAGCCAGCGTTGGACGCGCTCAACAGAACGGAGACGTGGTCGGTACACAACCAGGGAGTGCTTGAGGTGACGAGAAACCAAACCAACTCCTCTTTTATAGCCATGGCGCCGCGAGGAACACCACAGGCGCCTCGCTACAAATATATTACTGATTAAGCCACTTTAACAAGTTTGCAATATATACACTGTATATTGGACATTGTCATATAGGGGAGAGTGGGGTAAGATGATAGTCTCGCCAACCAGACCCCGCTTCTTTACAGAAGAGTCTCCTGTTTATTAATTAATAAACATCGGAGATTAGTCTGGATGCCAGGCTAGTAAGATGAGCCACTTTGGTGGTTATTGTGTAAAGCAGTTTTACCATCTCCATTTATTTAGGGGCACCTTTTAGTAGTTTAAAAAAAAGTTTTTTGTTTTTTTACCTTATTTAAAGGGACAATGCATATTAATGAACATATAAATGTAAGTAGGCCAGAATTAGCCAATGGCTACTTTCCATCTGTAGTCCCTGGCAGATCAAGAAAAAATACAAAGACCAGTATACGATCACACAATTAAACTTTAGACATAAAACAAAGATAGTCAGTGGTCACATGTCTGTTTCCCCTTCAGCCAACCTTTAAGTTTAGTTTTAAATACTATGAAAGTGGTACAGTCTCTTAATGTCTGCTGGGATGCAGGGCCAGATTAACACTTTGTTGTACCCTGGGCAACAATATTCAAGGGCCCCTTACAGTAACAGTATTTTGCTTGTGCACTTGCTGTCCTGGGCCCTTTAGATGTTGTGGACGGCCCATATGGGGCCCTGGGCCCACAGGTGGGCCCCTGGGCAATTGCCCAGTTGCCCATATGGTTAATCCGGGCTTGCTGGGATGCTGTTCCAGACCATGGTCCCTTTCACTGACAGCACCTGTCGACTAAATGCTGTGCGTCTATAAGGAACCACAGTCGCCTCTGGTCACTACCACTTTTACTGGATATGAACTTAATTCATTCAAGGATGGCGGAGAGAGTCCATGCAGAATCTTATAAATTGAACAAGCCATTTTAAATGTTCCAAAAATTTTAAAGTTTAGATTATATTTTTCCAAGTATTATGCAATGATGAAATGAATATGGTTTATCAAATATTTTTAAAGCTTTTTTATAGAGACTCAATTGGTTTTAAAGTAGTCAGACGAATCTAGAGTATATTTATGATGTTGGACAAGCAGCACACAAATAATCTTCCAGATTTGGAAAGCCACCCAAATTACTTCAAGACTAGAAATATTGCTCCATCTCTATCCTACCCCTTGATGTACAGACAGAGCATTTTGACGAATCGTAAAACATTGTTACAAGTCTTTATTGATAATCAGCAGTTTAATCCACAAACAGTCCAGACCTGCAGAAACAGGAGCATTAGAACACAGTGGTAGCCTGCAGTAGAACAGCATGTTCAGTGTTGGAGATCAGTTCAGCGGGGATACCAATCAGTCATGAGATTTCAGACTACAGCGGTAATGGCTCATCACTTCTCCAGTAAATCAACTAAGAGTTCAGTGTACACACCGCCTGTCTGCGGTGTCCTCTTCAAAACCACTGCACCTGCAGACAAAACACATTTAGACTTCAGAACCACCAACATAAAAGCAGCTTTTCTGTGGATCAGAGGGACCAATCAGTCATGAATGTTCAGACTGGGGCGGTAGAAAACACTCATCACTTCCACTTTCTGACAAGTCCAATCCTTACCATGTGATCAGCCCAAGGGAGCCTGGCACATCATTGGCACGCCTGAAAGACAACACATGGTTAGAAGCTGTAGGTTTAAATAAAAATCTCATCCTAAATGAGTAGACCGTTAATGACGTGTACTTTCTAAATTTTAGTTTTCACAGGCAACTATAGAAGTGGTGTTATGTAATAAAATGCCAATAGGTTCTTATAGCCTTAGCCGTTCAGTCATGCTTATAAGGCATTGTATCTGTCATCTGGTGCTCACTAGTAGGTACTCATTACAAAGCTATCCATATTAAGTACTCTTGAAATTGTATTATATAATCTACTCCGGTACGTTGTAATATTTTTGTATACAGAATACAAAAGTATAACCCAAATTACATAAATCCATCTCTACCCAATTGATATGCACTCAACTTGTTACAAGTAGTTTTTTTTTTTTTAGACTCGTTCAGTGTTGGAGATCAGTTCAGCGGGGATACCAATCAGTCATGAGATTTCAGACTACAGCGGTAATGGCTCATCACTTCTCCAGTAAAACTACTGCCAAGAGTTCAGTGTACACACCGCCTGTCTGCAGTGTCCTCTTCAAAACCACAGCACCTGCAGACAAACACATTTCAGACTTCAGAAACACCAACATAAAAGCAGCTTTTCTGTGGATCAGAGGGACCAATCAGTCATGAATGTTCAGACTGGGGCGGTAGAAAACAATCACTTCCACTTTGTCAAGTCCAATCCTTACCATGTGATCAGCCCAAGGGAGCCTGGCACATCTGAAATACAAAAAAAAATAATAAAAAGTTAAAACCTGTAGGTTTAAAAAAATAAAAAACTCCTCTTCCCAAATGTCCTTCTGTGGACCCACCACCTGCAGGAGGAGCCATAGGAGCCTGGTGCAATGTGATTTGGACAGCTCCGACAGCTGCCCCCACGACCCGGCAACGGACAAGTGGGAGAAAACGGATGGATGGACTCTTCCTAAATGAAGAGTCCTTCATTTGTGATCAGAGGGGATACCAATCAGTCATGAATGTTCAGACTGGGGCGGTATAAGACAACTCATCATTATCACAAGCAAGGCTTCTATACTTAAGAGTCCAAGTAAGTCTGCGGTGACCAACTAGATCTAAACTAAACATTTTGCCACAGATTAGAAGTCCCACTTCCCCATTTACAAATATACTGCCTCGTCACAAATGTACCCAGAGAAAATGCTCACCACACACACTGCAATTGTTGGACATGGAAGGGAAGCACCAGGATACAGAAAGCTAAAAGACCGTTTACTCACCACTACAGCTCCAATCCCATCCCTCTGTCAGGTGAGGACTATTTCCACGAGTTCCTGAACACAGAAGGACGTTAGCTGGGTCACAGAACCACACATTGCTTTAATGTATGGAGATGGGATCAAGATCATCTCATCAGTCATCAGTCCATCAGAGCAGTGGTTACCGGAGATCACTTTACACCTTTACAAGGGTTCTCAGTGTCTGATCGGGCCAAAGCATTTCTTCTGGACTCAGCTGGTGTCCATGGCAGTCATCATCATTTCCCACAAACACTTGGAACCATGGGCTGTTCTCACCTCTTCAGCAGCTCCTGGAAGAGCTGTCCATTCAGGTAGCAGGTCCTGAAAGACCTGTGAATGCCAAGGAAAACTGATTACTACTTTAGGTGCAGCCAGAGTCTGAAGTTCTAGTCTGACAGGATTATTTCTACCTAGGAACCACATGCAATTTCATTTTCTTTAATTGTATTATATCCGGGAGATGTCCATATGTCAAATAAAAGCAGACAAGGGTATAATTAATTTTCCCATAGTTCTCATCTGTGCAAATGGGGCTTTTGACAGCGGCGTGTTAGATTGGCCCCTGTTCAGACTGTTGGAACCCCAATGAGCATTCAGCCCTCACCCAGGGCAGCACCCGTGGGTTCACCTTTTCAGGTCGGGCACTGACACCTGGAGTCAGACGTGTGCGGGTGTCATCAGCACAGATGTCATCGTAGTGTCAAAAAGGAACATTTCAAATCACTCAAGTATTGATTAACTGAACAGGATAAATATTAATGGTTTAAGATTTAACTGAAGGTGAAAATGTCAAAAGCCAAATACAGCCTTACCCACTTCTAACACAAGGCAATGGCAGATAAAGCTCACCTGAGTGAGGTTCCTATCCAGCCGTCAGGGCTCCTCTGCCCAGTCAGAACCTGTTAAGACAAAGACTCATGAACACAGTGCAGACATTAAAAGCGTTGAGCCCCACTTTAGAAAGTCAGATTTCCATTTCTCAGCAGGAGCTCAGACGAACGAGATTCCAAAGTTGTCTCATCATCTTCAGCATTATCACGAGTGTAAACACTGGGCACACTCACCCCATGATGTCCACAGCACAGGAGACCTCAGCCTGCACCTGTTCACATAAACACTGGTTAGAAGGGCGGACTGGCCAGCGGTCCCCTGTGGTCTCCAGCTGAGGGCCTCTGCTGTGCTCAGATGTTTGTGTCATTTCACTGGCATTCAAAGTGAGCTAAGTATCATCATCATTGAACAGCAGACACACAGGGCTGCACAACAACAATACACTTAGGATGTTTTCACACAGGCTCTAGTTAAGTCCCTTAAAGTCGACCTTCGGCCCGAGAGCAGCCCTTTAGGGTCAGTGAGAATCTAACCGCAGCACTTTATGGTCTAAACAGCTGCTGTTACAGGTGGTCTCGGAGCGGTCCGAGTCGCTCTGTCGGAGCGGGTGTGGTGTGAATGCAGCCGACCTCTGGTGAACTAGTGTCGCCTTTTTTTTGCACGAAGAAATGACTACGCGCTGCATGAGCACATTTAGATTACTCTGACGAGGCAAAATGGATTAACTTTAACACAAGGTCCACCTCTTTCCCTGCCTTCTTCCTGCTGCAGTGAAACTTCCCTCTCCATGTGCTGATTAAGTACATTTCTCCGCGTCTATAAGCCTCAGTGCATTTAACCTCGAGGGAGAGGAGTGACCACAGTAACAGGGAAGGCCGCACATCGACGCCCGTTGTCATGGGAATAAGTTTGTTGAACAGCTGATCGTTGTTACGTGGCTGATGTTGCCATGTTTTGTGCGAGCGCGTGTGAAGGGGGACCTAACCAACTTGAGTAAATACAATTGGAGCTAAGGCGGTCCCGAGGCAACCTACAAAGCGCCGACGTGTGAAAACGGCCTTACTTTCAGTAATGCAAATACTGAAACCATTTAATTACCATCTGATGAAATGTTCAAATTAAGTAAACAAAATAAATTACAATTGACAGTATTGTGCAGCCCCAGCACATGTGGGAGCAGAGCTTACCTGGTGCAGCCTGAAGACATGGCGCCTGTAATGAGAAACATTAGGTTAACATCATGCAGGTACACCTGAAGCACCACACAGGACTGCTGTTTGATCAGGGCTTTGGTGACAAACTGCCATGAGACTTTGTCGTCCAGAAAAATGGAGTTAACCCGTTCATCCTCTCAAACATGCACCAGGATTGGGAACTACAGATGCCCAGACTGATCTGGTATTAGGGGAAGACTTGTAATAGATATTCAGATTATATTTTTGCAATCCTTCAAAGAAATGTGTGCAAACTGGCAAAGAAGTTCCAGTTGGTCTTTGGACTTGCTTTAGCTGACCCATTATTGTATAGAATTAGTACATAAAGTTATGAGACAGATTTAAACATTAGAGCAGCGCGATAACAAAAATGTAGTTGGTGATATAATTTACACCAGAAATACTTCAAAAGCAAAGCCTTTAGACAATAGGGCAAATTCATTTAAAGCCATTTTATTCTATGTAGTCATCCAAATCTCTACCTTCATCTGGAAGAACACAGAAGATAATGAAATTGCTACAATATTTGCAACTTCATCTCCATCACAGTGAAATGCTCCTGCAAGTTTGGCCGGCCGGCTCACACACAATTAGATTCTTAATCTCTAATCGCTCCACTAATCGATTTTATTAGACACATTTATTATTCGGTCGAGGTACGCATTTAGGCCTACTGTAGTCGAGACCAGAATACTAGAGAAAGACCAATGAGTACCCAGACCACGACCAGGGCACCTCCTGACTGGACTGCAAACTGGGGCATTTTTGAAAAAGGTGCACGTGCCATAGAGCATCACTGAGCAAAACGAACTGGTGAATCACAGGGGATAGATAGATAACTGTCAGTCACACACACACCTTTCTATAATGTGCTTCTCTAGAATTGTGTGTCTGACAGAAGTGACAATGTCAGATACGTTCCCCCCGGGGCCTATCCTTATTTTCCTGCATTCTAGGGCAATTCAAAAGGTGAAGATGGTCCTAAAGATTTTCCCACTTTTAAAAAAAAAACAGACATGTTATAGTTTTACCCATGGGCGTCGGAACCATTCATTGTGAGGGGGACGTGTCCCCCCAACTTTTGAAAAGTGGTTTGGTCCCCCCACTTTCACAACGTGAATTTTCATTGACTTTACATTTACTAGTTTAGACTGGACCTTTTAAATAGGCTCCCCGAGGCCAAACAATTAAATATGACCCGCGCCTTATTTTCCATACATTTAAAAAAATATGTATTGGCATTATCCCATTATCCACGCCAGTATCGCGTCGCTCCGCGGCGCATACGCTCCGCTTTGCGTAGCTGTGTTCATGCGGCTCCTCACCTCAGAGCAGCTGAAATGTAAACATGGCTCTGTAAACCACGGAAAAACGGCTAAAGTGAGAATACTGAGGATTATTGTTGGACAGATTTGACCAAACCGAAGCACAAGGACTCGTGCATCGTGTCTTCGGAGTTTTTCACGGATTATCACATGGAGGAGGAGGACTTTCCGCGGTCCTCGGCAGGTGGACAGCGTGTCTTCATCGGTACAAAGGCCTGACCAGTAACTTTAAGGTGAGGAACATCAGTTTTGGACGTGTTTGTGAAGCGAGTGATGAAACTGATGTAGCGTGAGTTTGGGGAAACTGCACCGGGCTAGCACGAGTGTTCAACCGGTCAATACGCCCGTTAAACCTCGCTGTCTGGACTCTAACTTAACCAAATAACATCTGAATTATTCATTTGACGGATAAATGTTTGCTTCCTTTACCCCTTGACTCAATTTTATCTGCGTTTGTGGGAAATGTGAAGATACTGCGTTGAGATGTTTGTTTGCGATGGCAGGAGTTAACGGGTGTGGCTGAAGCTGAATATAATATTAATGTGGATGCAAACACGAGCGCGCGCGCCGTCTCATAAGAGCTTAGCGTTCACGTGACATCACAACATTCTAAAGATCCTATAGTTTAACATTGAGGTGGAGGGCAACTGAAAATTCCACGGCCGTAACCATAGTAACGCTCAAAATGCAGATTTATAGTCTTAAATCATTGCTAATATCTCTGTAATTACTGGGCCAATTCACATGAAACAAAAACTGACGCAAAGTTCAAAGTCATATCTTCCAGCAGATATGAACATATGTCTAATTATTTCTTCACAAAGGCGTCCAGAAGTGGAGACAATATTCAAAAACATGTGCTTGATGTTGGCCAGTAGAAAGGACTTTCAGCCATAAAATTCACATGTCAGGTTTGTGAATCCAATCACTGTCACAGGATGATCAGAGAAAACATTTGGACATTTTCTTTTTGGAAATTTCTTTCAAAAACTGTTTCTCTCCCATAGAGTTGTATTGACACCTGCCCTCCAACTGAAATGGAATTCTAAATCGTGAACGCAACCTATTCACTGAGTTTTTTTAACACGCCATAAAGCCAGGACTGAACAGGAGAACAGCGCCTCCACAGGCGTTTGGTTATCCGCCCTATATGTCCACCCTGCTGGGTGGACATATAGGGGAGGTGCGCTGCTGAGCTGATCGAGTCTCTCACGTATTCTTGAAGTAACGCCCGATTTGGAAGTAGTCCTGCTAAAGCAATAACATTGCTCTGTTATTGTCCTGACCTTGTCCCACTGTAGTTCTTAATGTTAAGAAGTCGACCCCCCCATTTTTAAATGTGTCCCCCCCACTTTCCAGACGCTTCCGACGCCGCTGGTTTTACCTTTGAAACAACTTAGCTCACACAATGCTCACTAAACGTCTGTAGGGCCCACAGCCGGGGTACCTGTCGCTGCTAACAACTGCCTGAAGAAAAATGCGCGCGGTGATTTACTTCTGATTTATCCATTATTGTGTTCTACTATATTTTAGGATTCTGAAATAGGCTTCTCCAAATTCCAAAACTTTTCCAGGGCCTGGCAATTTGATTTTAAAATTACATGACTTTTCCAGGATTTCCATGACTGTACGAACCCTGTAACTGAAATATTCTCCACACATGTTCGAACGTTTCATATACATTTCCAGTGTCGGAGTTACAGCGCAAAGGCATGCATTAGGGCAGCGCCATTGAACTAACGCACATGTTCTTACCTCTAGACCGGAGCAGGAAATGGACAGAGGAAGGGCTGACGCGGGCTTTTATCTTCCGCCCTAAGCCCCGCCCATGCTGTTAAACGGCGCAAAGCCCGAAAACTACATTTAAATGTGTACTTGTATTTGTTTTAGACATTTTGTTTAATATTGACAAGTTGGCGACATCGATACGACCATATTTCCGTTCTTTGTTATTAGTTATGTGCGTGAAACTGCGCTCTCACATTTGGACACAAGATGGCAGTGTGCAGCCATAGCCACTTCACCACTACTCTTACTGAGTAAAAAAAACGTACTTCCTAATTCCACAGTGAGCAAATCTTTATTTTGACGCATGACACATATATAGTTTGTGTTGTATTCTTAATTCTTCATAATCATTTATTTTTAATTACAGTTACGGTTACAGATGTTTATAAAAAGACAAATTTGCATTTTTTTCCCTCACTGTCAGACATGAAACCAGACACCATTTTCTACATGGTTTTATATTACTTAAGCCAAAAGTTTACATACATTTCATCAATATTTGGTAGCATTGCCTTTAAACTGTATATTTTGGGTCAAACATTTTGGATTTTCATCCACAAGAGTTTTGGTCCATTCCTCCAAACAGAATTGTAACTGAAACACATTTGTAGGCCACCTTGCGTGCCCATGCCTTTTCAGCTCTGCCCATACATATTCAATTGGATTGAGATCAGGAATTTGTGATGACCACTTCAAAACATTGACTTTGTTTTCCTTAAGTCACTTTGTAACCAGTTTGGCAGTTTGCTTTGGGTCACTGTCCATTTGGAAGACCCATCTATGCCCAAACTTACAGTAAAAGGCAAGGGTTCAGATAAAATACTTTCAGTTTACATATGCTCGGGTAAAAAGAACTGTTTTCAGCCTGGATTTGAACATTGTCAGAGTTGAGGCCTGTCTCACATCCTCATGAAGACTGTTCCAGATTTTAGCTGCATGAAACTGAAACGCAGCCTCACCGTGTTTAATCCTGACTCTGGGAACCACCAGGAGACCCCTCCCTGAAGTTCTCAGGGCCCGAGATGGTTCATACAACTCTAACATGTCAGAGATGTACTTTGGTGCTAAACCATGAAAAGACTTGTACACAAGCAGAGCTGTTTTAAATTCTATTCTCTGAGTGACAGGAAGCCAGTGCAGAGACCGGAGCACTGGACTAATATGGTCGTATTTCCTGGTTCTTGTCAGGACTCGAGCAGCAGCGTTCTGGATGTTCTGCAGCTCTAACAGCTCGTTTAGAAAGGCCAGTGAGCAGCCGTTACAGTAGTCTAACCTGCTGGAGACAAATGCATGGATGAGTGTCTCTAAGTCTGATTTTGACACTATTCCTCTGATCTTAATGTTTTTCAGATGATAAAAAGCTGATGATGTTATTGCTTTAATGTGGCTGTTTAAGTTCAGGTCTGAGTCCATGATTACTCCTAGAATTCTAACCTGATTTTTTGGTTTTAGAGAGAGAGACTCAAGGTGACTGATAACACTTTGTCTTTGTGTCTGTGGGCCAAAAACAATGATCTCAGTTTTGTCTGAGTTTAGTTGGAGAAAGTTGTTTTGCATCCACAAACTGATCTGTTCGATGCAGTGACAGAGAGTATCTACAGGCCCATGTTCACCTGTATCAGTGACAGAGAGTATCTACAGGCCCATGTTCACCTGTATCAGTGACAGAGAGTATCTACAGGCCCATGTTCACCTGTATCAGTGACAGAGAGTATCTACAGGCCCATGTTCACCTGTATCAGTGACAGAGAGTATCTACAGGCCCATGTTCACCTGTATCAGTGACAGAGAGTATCTACAGGCCCATGTTCACCTGCCGTCAGTGACACGTAGATCTGAGTGCCATCTGCGTAGTTGTGGTACGACACATTGTTGCTGTTTATTAGCTGACCCAATGGAAGCATGTACAAGTTGAATAAGAGGGGTCCCAAGATTGACCCCTGGGGGACTCCACAGGTCATGGAAATTTTGTCTGAGACACAGTTGCCAATTTCGACAAAGTACGTCCTATCCTCGAGATAGGACTTGAACCAGTTTAGCGCAGTACCAGAGATTCCCACCCAGTTTTCTAACCTGTGAAGTAAGATCCCGTGGTCCACTGTGTCAAAAGCAGCGCTCAGGTCCAGCAGAACTAAAACTGAGACCTTACCTGCGTTGGTGTTCATACGGATATCATTGGTCACCTTGATCAGAGCTGTCTCAGTGCTGTGGCAGGGCTTAAATCCTGACTGGAAAGTATCAAACACATTGTTAGATAGGAGAAAGTAAGTGAGCTGTTGATATATTACTTTCTCCAGGACTTTTCCTAAGAGACCGGGGCGGCACGGTAGCACAGCGCGAGCGCTAGCTCGTGCTTCACAGCTAGAAGGTCCCGGGTTCGATTCCCACCTGGACGGGGCCTTTCTGTGTGGAGTTTGCATGTTCTCCCCGTGTCTGCGTAGGTTTCCTCCGGGTACTCCAGTTTCCCCTACCACTAAAAACATGTACAACAGGCCCAGGGACTGCAGGTGGAAATTAGCACAAGTGCTATAACCTGGTACAATGCATCTCTCCTTTCTGAGGCTAATGTAGATTGTCCCTGTTCAAATAAATAAATAAATAAGAATGGTAGGTTTGATATGGGCCGGTAGTTGTTCAGTATCTTGGGATCAAGGCTGCTCTTCTTTAGAAGAGGCTTAATGACCGCGGTTTTCAAAGCCTTTGGAAATGCTCCAGTTTCAAATGTTAACTAACTGAACAAGTTGTGGTAACAAGCTGGTCAGCACAGACTTCAGAAATCTAGTGGGTAATTCATCAAGGCAGCATGTGCATGAACTCAGACCAGAGATAACCTCTTCCATTGTTTTGTCAGTAACAGGTGTGAAATGTGTCAGCTCAAGGTGTTTATCTGGTGGCAGGGTTGCTATTTGTGTTGTTGAAATTATGGCATTTTTAATGCCTTGGACTTTGTCATAAAAAAATATTGCAAACTCATTGCACTTAGATGTAGAGATTAGTTCTAAGGGCAGTGAAACTGGAGGGTTAGTTAATCTGTTCACTGTGGAAAACAGAACACGAGAATTGTTTCTGCAGTTGGCGATGATTTTAAAAAAGTGCTTCTCCCTTTCTCCACGCAAAATCTGGTTGAACTCACAAAGCACTTCTTTGTATATCTCAAAATGAACCTGGAGCTTTGACTTGCGCCATTTCCGTTCGGCTTTTCGGCACTGCCTTTTCTGTGCCCTGACCGAATCTTCACTTCTCCAAGGTGCCTTTTGTCTATTGTTAACCATTTTAACCTTGACAGGGGCAATAGTATCCAAAACATTTAAGACGCTTGATGTGTAAGAGCCTGCTCACTCTGAAGGACCTTGTACAGGGCGTTGATGTTGTGGGACCAGTCCAGTTTATTGTTGAGGTGAACACCCAGGTACTTGAAACCACACCCAGGTACTTGAGGTCCACCACCTCGATGTCCTCCCCCTGGATGTTCAGCAGTGTGTGCGGTAGTGACTTCCTCCTGAAGTCGATCACCATTTCCTTCGTCTTACTGGTTCAAGCACAGGTGGTTGCGCTCACACCAGTCCACAAAGTCCATGATCACCGACCGGTACTCCAGTTCGTTCCCCTCAGACACACAGCCCACAATGGTGGAGTCGTTGGAGAACTTCTGCAGATGACAGCTGTCCGTGTTGTATGTGAAGTCTGACGTGTAGATGGTGAAGAGAAATGGTGAGGGGACAGTGTCCTCTACTCCGATGTTGGGCCTGTAGGCAAACTGCAGCGGGTCCAGGGTGGAGGTCACCACAGAGCGGAGGTGGGTGAGGATGAGCCGCTCCATGGTCTACATCAGGTGGGAGGTCAGGGAAACATCAGGAAAAAAGAACACAAGAAACTAGAGAAATAACAGGGGCTCAGAGAAGAGCTGGAGAAAGCCTGGAGGGTGAAGGCATCAGTGGTGCAAGTGGTCATTGGGGCACTCGGGGCAGTGACCCCCAAACCGGAGGAGTGGCTACAGCCGATGGTAGGTAGACGGGCCAACGGTAGATAATTACGTAATAACTAGGGCCGGGACTTTAACGCGTTAATTTAGATTAATTAATTACACAAAAATAACGCGTTACATTTTTTTGACGCATTTTAATCGCACTTGTTTTTACAACGCGGAACGTTTCTCACTGGATGAGTTTAGGCGGACCGATTATACTGAAGCACCAACTTGTAGCACAGTCAACATATAATTTATGTTTAACATTATTTTTATTGTAAACGCAATCCGGTGTGTACTTTGTGTTGTTATTTACGTGCCCAGCTGAGGCAGGCGCGCTCATTGTATTTCTTCACGCACGTGTGTGCGCCCTCGCTCCCAGTCACAACACGGACTATTGAGGGGATCAGGCCTCCTCACACGGACTATTGAGGAGATCAGGCCTCCTCACATGGACTATTGAGGGGATCAGGCCTCCTCACACGGACTATTGAGGAGATCAGGCCTCCTCACATGGACTATTGAGGGGATCAGGCCTCCTCACACGGACTATTGAGGGGATCAGGCCTCCTCACACGGACTATTGAGGGGATCAGGCCTCCTCACACGGACTATTGAGGGGATCAGGCCTCCTCACACGGACTATTGAGGGGATCAGGCCTCCTCACACGGACTATTGAGGAGATCAGGCCTCCTCACACGGACTATTGAGGGGATCAGGCCTCCTCACACGGACTATTGAGGGGATCAGGCCTCCTCACACGGACTATTGAGGGGATCAGGCCTCCTCACACGGACTATTGAGGGGATCAGGCCTCCTCACATGGACTATTGAGGGGATCAGGCCTCCTCACATGGACTATTGAGGGGATCAGGCCTCCTCACATGGACTATTGAGGGGATCAGGCCTCCTCACACGGACTATTGAGGGGATCAGGCCTCCTCACACGGACTATTGAGGGGATCAGGCCTCCTCACACGGACTATTGAGGGGATCAGGCCTCCTCACATGGACTATTGAGGGGATCAGGCCTCCTCACACGGACTATTGAGGGGATCAGGCCTCCTCACATGGACTAAAGCCCGGGCTTGAAGCGGGGACACGACTCTGAAAGACTTGGAGTTTCTGGATACTGCTCAACAGGACCGGTGAGAGCGTTCCATTACGTTTGTTTTCGGGTTGCGTAGTGTGCCTGCACGGGCGCGCGCTTCAGCTGCGACCTCGCGCTAATAGTTTACGTGCCTTTAAACCAGCTGTTGCTAAATCAACAAAGTCTGTTATGGCCTCTGAAGCAACAATAAACAATATTGTGTTGCTTAAGCTCATGTATTCAGTCATTATTCAATGGTATACTAAAAATCCATATGAAAAAACTTACTTCTCACTGTTCTCAGGTCAAATATTTATATGCGATTAATTTCGATTAATTAATTACAAAGCCTGTAATTAATTAGATTAATTGTTTTAATCGAGTCCCGGCCCTAGTAATAACGTAATAACTTATTATTAATAACGTAATAACTTATTACGTTATTGGTCAATCGTTATTACGTTATGGGCTCGCCATCGTTATTACGTCATCGGCTTATTACATTTTGAAATTGGTGACATTTATTATGTTATGGGTTCCTACAGTCCTCCTTCAGTAAATCATAAAAGTAGGGAAAGGACGCTGTGCATCTAATTTTAAAGCTTTTTTTGTTTTTTTGTTAAAGAATTATAGTTTGCGTTAGTGTAACAGTGACCCTGAAAGTTTTTGAAATGTGATCTGATCATCCCCATGAAGAATTGGGCCGTTAAGTTTAAAATGTGTTTGGACACAACTATACAACATGAAAAAATAAAAACATACATTAAAATGAAAGGTAATAAATGGTATCAACACAAAGTATAATTTTCTATTTTTGTGATGCCAGTTACAGAAGTTTACTCCAGAACATTAGCCTTATATTGATATGTCACACAAAAAGCACCAGCCACACTTTATTCAAAGAAATTATTTATTAAGAAACTGGGACTTACTCATACTACAAAATAAATTAATACAAATATGTTTAAGGCACAGAATGCCCACAGGCTTCACTGTAGTCATTGTCAAACATGTACATGAGCAGATGCTCCGCCTTGTTAATTGTATAAATAGTGTTGACGGACTGCAGAGTCCAGCTGCAGTCGCCTTGAGGAGAACAGAGCTGCTAGAGTGTCTTCAGGGGCAGGACCTTCACCAGAACACTCACAGGACAGATTACATATTCATATGAGTCCAAACAACCCAACCAGCTGCACTGTCTGGACTTAAAGCCAACGTTTTGCTAGAAATCATGGAGCTTCTTCAAGGCTGATTGGCCTATGGTACTGATGGGTGGTGACACTGACAGTAAACTTTCAACGCCTGTGCACTGTTATGTGTCACTACCCCTTTTGCAATCTTGTGGGAAGTCAGGAACCAACTTGTCCTTGGAAAAGGGATTTAGTTAATCCCGAAGCATCAGCATGTAGAAAAGGTCCAGCTGTATCGATTTGTGAATCATTGAGTTCAAATATTGGACAGCAAGTCCAATCACTTGAACCTCCTGGATCTTCTTCACTTATCTTACCTCCACTAAAAGAATACCATTAGTTTTGCCCTTCATTTGTGAAAAACACCTAATTAACCTTTATGCTTTTAATCAATGCTACATCACAGTGACCGTAGTGCTCCCTGAAAATTGTGACACGTGTTTATAAACTCATCCCTCTGAAGATGTTGGCTTGTCACGAAAATCCAGCTGGTTCCCTTGATGGGATCCTCTTTTTACCCAGTCACAGTGTGTGTTTTATTTCATATAATATGTGACAACCATAGACAAAGGCTCTAAAACTGTCATCTGCACTTGGCAGTTTAAAATGCTCTCATCCAAGAAGCTTCATCAGCTCTAATTATTTGTGTGTGTCTGCATGCTGAATATATTGTATAGTGAGTCACTAAACAAGAGGTTTTTGAAGTTGAGAGAAGCTTTTTAAACTAAAGATGGTTTCTAGTTGTCCCTTACTTACACTACCAAGTACAGATGACGGTTTAAGAACTTGGGCCTGAAATCGGTCATAATCTTAGTGTGGCACATCAGCAGAGGCTTCATGCTGTGCTCCTTCATGTTAGTCCGTCTGAATCACATGGTAATCGTCAGAGAGCACTGAGGGGTCACTTCAGTCATGCCTGGACCGGACCAGCAGACGTCACTGTGTCCCTCAGCACCAGTCACTTTTCATCCAGTCCATATCATCAGAGAGAGGAGGCTCAGTGCAGCTCGGCCAGGACGCTGCTGTGCTGTCTCTTCTTGGCCGAGGGGGAGGAGGGGGAGGAGTCCGGGGGCGACACAGGGGTCAGGGTGACGCTGTACAGGTTGGTGATGAAGGCCTCCCATCCACGGCGCAACGCTCGGTCAAGAGCCTGACGAGACACAAGCACACAGAGGGGTCAGAACACCGCCACATTCAAGTGCAGTTAGAGAAGCATGTTAGCTTTAGCTGGATAATTACTCACTTCTGAAATACGGGATTGGACAGTGTTCAGAAAGACAGCAGGTTGGGACATAAAAACAAAGGCAGGTCCTGTTTGTTGCTTGGCAGGTAAGTGACTGTGATATATATATATATATATATATATAATTTCTTTAGTTTAGTGGCCACTAGTTGTGTATCCGACCCCACACAAAAAACATACCTGAATTTGAGTTAGCATTTAGCTCAGAGGATACTTTTTTATGCCAATTTGTATCAAACATAAAATGAATTTGTTAATGATTTCTAATGACCCTTTATCCTCACCTCAATGGTCGATGGTTGCTGGATCGTTCATAATTTGCAATGGTTGGTGGCTAATGCTAACGGCCTTAGGAAATATACATTTAATGGTCTCCCGGACTAGCCTACTTGCTAACTTTTTTTATTTTTTATTTGACCTTTATTTAACCAGGAAAGTCCCACTGAGATTAAGAATCTCTTTTTCAGGAGAGTCCTGGCCCCAGAGGGGAACCTATTGTACATGTTTTTAGTGGTAGGGGAAGTACCCGGAGGAAACCTACGCAGACACGGGGAGAACATGCAAACTCCACACAGAAAGGCCCTGTCCAGGTGGGAATCAAACCCGGACCTTCTAGGTGTGAAGCACAAGCGCTAACCACTGTGCTACCATGCCCGCATGTTAGAATGGAACTCCACTTCTCCTTTATTTTGTATGGTTGGCATTTTCTTAGCTAACTGTTGTAGCATTAGCCGTTTTGTTTAAGTCCGAGTTTATTGAGCTGGAACAGACCGGGAGCACTGAACCAGTGTTCTTTTGCTCATGCATATTAAGTAGCCATGTGCGAGTAATACAACAGAACTGGGAAGGCCTTTAGACGCCAATACGACTGATAAAACATGTGTCTGTCACAGTGAGTGTATAATCCTGCATCTGCCGCTGCTGTGGAGTTTAATGGACATTCAAATGTTTGCGGGGTCTTTTCTCCCATGCTTGCACATGCGCAACTCGACTCAACATTGACCAAGCGCGGATTTCGGAGTCAGCATCGATGAAATGATCTCTGCAGTGTAAAATATTAGTAGTGAGTACTGCCTGAAGGAGACCAAGAGAGGCACATGATCTTCCCCTCGGAAGTCCTGATCACATGACCTGCCCCGTCGCCGTGGGGACGGTCACATGTGCTTGACTTCCTCTTATGAGCACACACAGCACAGAGGGCCTGGTTGGCGGAGAGCGCTGGAATGCTATTATCGCCTCATTCCACTGATGGCAGCGGATAGGCCCTGGAATGTCACCTGGGACACACTGTGGGGGTGGGTCGACCTGGAGTCTACCAGGCCATGTCCTTAATGTGCTGCCTTTGGTCTCAGAGCCATGTACCAACAAATGGAATCAAGTCAGTTTACTATTTGCAGCTGGCTCCCTTTAATCTTCTGTATCTTTGCTCACTTTGCTGAAGCCCTTTCAGGCCGACATTGGAGATACACATTTGCTCTTAATGTTTTTGCCTCATGAAATAAAAGGAAATAAATGAAATGTTGTTTTTACTTCTTATGATATTGTAATAATGAATGAACATTTGTTGACAACAGCCTGCCTATGTGGCCGTCCCGCCTTTGCTCTGGCCGATCCCGTCAGACCTCTGAAGCTAAGCAGGAAGGGCCTGGTCAGTACTTGGATGGGAGACCGTTTGGTAACACCAGGAAGCCTGGGGCGAATGTAGTGTGTGAGTGGTTGGTGGTGGTCGGAGGGGCCGATGGCACAGACTGGTTGCCTCGCTCCCGTCAGTCTACCCCAGGGCAGCTGTGGCTACAATAGTAGCTTACCACCACCATGGAGTGTAAAGCGTCTTTGAGCGTACAGAAAAGCGCTATATAAAACCGATGCATTATTATTATTATTATTATTTCCCACCACTTTGTAACCATTGTACATGGTTTCATTGTAGAGGCACTATTGTGGGTTTTTATGATCATGAGCACATAGTATATATAAATATTATTTATTTATTTTTACAATAAAACAATAACAATTTCTAATAGAAGCGTTTGTTTGTTTGTTTGTTAGTTGTGTCCAAACTAATTTCTGACTTTTCTTAATGCATTTCTATCATCCCAGTTCTTCCCAGGGATTCGTTTTCAGTGAGCCACACTCGTATAATGTAGGGAGACCAGACGTCCCAATTTTTAAGAGCAAAACATTTGGTCCTCCTTTATGTCAACATCTACAATGAGCTGCAAGTTCACCATCGACAGAGCGCTTTAGAATTAGATGCACAGCCCAAATGTATTTTTCATATATTCACATATTTTTTATCGGCTACTGGCAGTGGCTCATGGGCGTCAAAAACCCTCCCTGATCAGCCGGTGATTTAACGTCACCCCCTGCTTCTGGCATATTCAGGGTGGGCCGCGGTGGATTAGTGCGAGTCGGTGGCGGGCTCCGACGGTACGGCCCCTGGTTGTGGTGACACATTCCGGACGCTGGACTCTGGCCCGCGCTGATGTGGAGGAGCGATGAGGGGCTGATAGTGTCTATGGAGATGAACCCGTGAGTCCCAAACACGGAGAGGACTCTGAGTCAGCGGCAGGTTTAAACTTTAACCCAAACAAACAGTGGAACATGCCAGCGGCCGGGGCGAGGGGGGGAGGGCCAGTGTGTGGTGATAGACCAGCCTATATGTCCTGTATGTCTTTGAAAATGTAGCCGAGTTACACTACTTTTGTGCAGTCAGAGATTTCCTTTTCCTTTGCCTTCTCCCGCAGTACATTACATCTCATTACCCCAACACTGCTGAGTCTGACTACTCTTCCTCTAAAGGATTTCATTAAAAGGAACTCACATCAGATGACTGGAGCTCAAGCTGAACTAAGAATACTATTCCTGCCCACGTCATCGGCTCCTGAAAGGACAAAGGTGTGGCCAATACTGAACTATGGCACGAAATAAGTTAACCTCTTAACCCCCACCTGAACCGAGCGCATTTTCTACAGATCCACTTCTTGAAAAAAAGTGTCAAAATAGCGACAAAAACTGGACAAAAACCAGGATGAAAAGTCACGAAAACCAAACAAAAAAGTGTCATAAATGGAACAAAAAAACAATGAAACAACATTTTTAAAAAGTAACAATGCGGCAACAATGCAAGGAAAAAGATCCTTCTAGGTCTGTTTTGTAGGTCTTAGCTTTCAAATGAGGCGTTACTCTGGCCTATAGTGTTTCAACTTTTAGATTTGGGTACAGCTGAAGTGGAGAAAATGCACTTGGTTAAGGCGTGGAGGTTAAGTTAAGATAAACGAAGGAATGCCAGTATCGGGTATCGGCCCGATACCACAGGCTTGTATATCATGATCGCCATAGTAACCCGTGCCATGGGCGGATGAGGGGCGCTCTGAGCTGTTGTCTGACTGACCTTGCGGTAGTTCTTGCTGCTTTTCCTCTTCAGAGCCTTGATGCCCTCCTCCTGCTCTCTGCGGCCCCTCTCCTCCTCAGGCCCCGGCTCCTCGGGCCCCTGAGCTGCCTTGTCCCGAATGAGCACCTGGTCGTCTGCGTCCTGGGGGACGGGGAAGTGCACCAGGCCTGGCTCCCTCTCCTCCTCCTGGGTTTGAAGCTCCACCTGGATGATCACCTCCGGGAGCTCCTTGCTGCCCTGGCCCCTGACCTCCGTGAGTTCCTCGCTGCCCCGGCTCCTCTCCTCTTTGCTCTCCTTCCGCCGCAGACTCCTCCACCTGCTGCAAAGTTTCATTTCAGAACAATTCCATTCATTTTGACGATGTTACTGGCCCTTACCTTTTCTTTTGCAATAGTCATGAAAATTGCAGTGATGTTTTTATTTAAATAGTTTAATTGCCCTGTTGCATCAGTGGATTGAGAGAAACAAACTTCTGATTCTCCGTAGAATCCGGCTCATTACCATCGCAGCTCGATGTTCCTGCTCCTGTCGGAGATGATCTGTTTTATTGCAGTTCCTGTTCTATAGCTGATGAAGGATGTAAATATAGGAGATGTCTGCCTTTATGATCATATAATAATAATGCCGCAGATATGAAGAATCTACATTCAAACATTGGCCTTCTCTGTTTCATCATAGTTCGCTTTTGGCTTCGAGACAAACTTGCCGACCTCGTCCTTTCCCGAACGATGAACAACTCAAAGTCTGTTTGTTTGTTGTCATATGGTTGTTTATTATGTGTAGATAATTGCAATAATAAACCTGCCTCTACTTCTGCATTTTCTCAAACATTAAGGAATATGTATTTGGACAGGACGCGTTATCTCACTGTAATGGGGATTGCCAGTATTTAAACTATTATACGAGCCGTCATTTTGTAGCTATAGGCTACAAATTGATGGCGTGGTTTTAACCTGTTAACCCCCACCTGAACCAAGCACATTTTCTCCAGTTTGGCTTTACCCAAATCTAAAAGGGGGCAAAATGTTGACAAAAAATACGGAGAAACCGAGTCAAAAAGCAACAAAAATGCGACAAAAAGTGACAAACAAAAGTGATGAAAGTGACAAAACCTTAACAAAAAAGAATGTGACGGAAATGCAAAAGAAAAGCAGCAAAAAAGTGAAGACGACACGACAACAACGCAAGGAAAAACACCCGTTGACATCACTTTTGTAGGCCTTAGCTTTCAAATGAGGCGCTACACTGGCCTACAGGCTGTAAGCTCCAGTCAAGTAGATTTTAGATTTGGGTAAAGCTGAACTGGAGATAATGGACTCAGTTAAGGCGGGTGATAAAGGTTAAAGGCAGGCCCATGGATGGCATGTCCCTTTAATACCTCTGACTAAACCTCAGAAGGAGCAGATGAAGCCTGACCTGCTGCGGCGGCCGGGCTTCCTCGTCAGCAGCATCTCGCCGTCGTCCTCGTGGAACATGTCCGCGTCCTCCCCCCTCACGCTCACTGCCCCCGCAGGCGTCTCCGGCTCGTCCAGCCGGCCGTAGAAGCCGCTGGACTTGTCTAAGAACTTAGGAGCTCGGATGGAGCTGCGCACGGACGACTGCCTCTTACCAATGGTCATCGTGAGAGTAGAGCGCGGGTGACCTTTGACCTGCACAGATCAGCTTCGCATTAGTCCTTCCGATCTAAAAGGACCGCTGTCTTACATCAAGTTAAAACAGCTCCAAATGTAAGAACATATTCACCTGGTTGTGCATTAAAGGCTGTACTAAATCATGTTTGAGTAACTCTTTATAATCTTTATAATAACTGATTGAATGGTCCTTAACCCTTTTTTGTTTTTTTTGTCATTTTTCAACTAATTCCAAACTCACTCAGCACATTTCAGACGAGTTTATTAGAACCATTCACAACCTCCTAAATAGTGCAGCAGATACATTCATGTTTTCACTACATTCCTTCAGCTGGTGAAACAAGCATATGAAGGGCGTAATCTTCTCCATAAGGCTAGCAAGGAGCACGCCACAACAAAGTGCAACTAAAGAATGTAATGATGTTTTAGAATGTAGAGTGAACTGGGCCAGACTGTGGGTGGGGGCTCCGTCTCTATTGAGCCCAGCTCTTCAGGACCCTCTTGAAGCAGGAGAATCAGTTAGTGCGTTAGTGCAGCGGTTAGTGCTCGTGCTTCACAGCTAGAAGGTCCCGGGTTGATTCCCACCTGGACGGGGCCTTTCTGTGTGGAGTTGGCATGTTCTCCCCATGTCTGTGTAGGTATCCCCTACCACTAAAACATGTACAATAGGCCAGTATGAATGATGTGTGTGTGTGTGTGTGTGGTGGTCAGAGGGACTGTTGGCGCAGATGTGTGCAGCGCTTCTGTCAGTCTCCCCCAGGGGAAACTGAAACTACAAACGTGGCTTATCCAGTGTGGAGTGAATGTAAAATGTCTGTGAAAGGCGCCATATACACTCAACAAAAATATAAACCCAACACCTTTGTTTCTGCTCCATTTTTCATGAGATGGACTTAAAGATCTAAAATTCATTATTGATACACAATATTACCATTTCTCTCAAACATTGTTCACAAATCAGTCTAAATGTGTGATAGTGAGCACTTCTGCTCTGCTGAGATAATCCATCCCACCTCACAGGTGTGCCACATCCAGATGCTGATCTGACATCATGATTAGTGCACAGGTGTACCTTATACTGCCCACAATAAAAGGCCACCCTGAAATGTGCAGTTTTGTCTCCCAGCAAAATTCCACAGATGCCACAAGCATTGAGGGAGCGTGCACTTGGCATGCTGACAGCAGGAATGTCAACCAGACATTGAGTGTAGTTAGACCGAGGGCAGGGGCTCATGTTCTGACCGGATGGTGCACAGGTCACACAGGACTTAAATGGCTCTGGATGAATGATCAGCTGAGGTGGAGGAGAACTAAACCTACTTGTATCCCATAGATCAATGTCTTGGAATTGTTCATGGACACCCAGATCTTTTGACAGAGAGTTTTAATGAACTCTTGGACCAAAGTATTTGTCTACTTATCTGCTGCACTAAAACTGCCACCACAATAAAGAACAGCGAGCGGCGAGTTCACCATAAAAAGACTTTGAGTGAAATGCAAAGTCTTTTTCTCAAATGTGTACGGCCTTTCAGAAACATTGAACTCATCTTTCCTAATCATGTGTTAATCATTTATAAGCACTTAGTTACCGCTGCCAAGCTCCTGTCAGGCTGCCCCAGGGCAGTAACAGTGACAGTAGGAACACAGTGGTTAGTGCTCGGGCTACACAGATAGAAGGTCTCGGGTTCGATTCCCAGTAAAACATGTAGAATAGAATGTACTTTTTCAAATGCTAAGACCACTATACTGCAAAACTGAGGATGACCTTGATCAAACATTGGACTACAGACATGTGACTGAAGACTGCAGGTGTGTTTCTCTTTGCAGAGTGCGCCACATTAAACATAAGAGTCTGGAGTCCGTCAAAGAGCAGGAATGTTCTAACGCATGTTCTACATGGGAGCACTTCAGGGACCACAGGATGGCAGAGGGGTTAGGCTGTGTCTATGGACACGACTACAGCATGGGATTGAACTGTCGACTCAAAATGAGGGACGTGTACTTTATATACCAGTCCTTCGAAGGAGAAGAGGGACGTGTACTTTATATACCAGTCCTCCGAAGGATAAGAGGGACGTGTACTTTATATACCAGTCCTTCGAAGGATAAGAGGGACGTGTACTTTATATACCAATCCTCCGAAGGAGAAGAGGGACGTGTACTTTATATACCAGTCCTCCGAAGGATAAGAGGGACGTGTACTTTATATACCAGTCCTTCAAAGGAGAAGAGGGACGTGTACTTTATATACCAGTCCTCCGAAGGAGAAGAGGGACGTGTACTTTATATACCACAGAAGTATCACACACGGTAGAAGTATGACCGACAAACATCCTCCGCAGATACACATCAGCGTTACATAACTGAGAGGAGCTGCTTCCACTGGGCGAGCCGGGCAAACAGCCTCAGCCTATCATCGCCAAACTGTCCCAAACCCCTGTGTACTTTCAAACAACAGGTACAAGTACAAGGTACAGTGTGATAAAAGTACACACTGTTATCTTGTGTTGAACTAGTCTTTAGCTATGCAGGAGCTTTGGAAAGCACGACCGGGTTGAGTGACCGGAGTAGAACATTGTGACTATGGGGCTGAGCGCGGCTAAACAATACTTTAAACAAAAGTTTAGTTACTACTGGTATAAAAACGAAATCAGTAGTAACTAAACTTCTGGTAATATGATATCTTTAAAGGGCTGGCCCAGGGACAGAATAAAAGGAAGTGACTTGTTTGTTGCAGTTCAAGTAAATGACACCAATTTGAAAGAAAGGGTCTTTTATGGAATAAATGAACATTATTGTTCTATTTTCTGGTTCTATAGATGATAAACATTTTAGTATAACTATCAAAAAAATGGGTGTACTGTAATAAATTAGTATCGCTTTATAACAAGGCGTACTCGTTAGGTTTTCTGTGTCAATGTTCATTTTGTTTTTATCTGATTTTATTCACCTGCAATATAAATAGTATTTATTATTATTATTAATGAGCATTAATACTCAGTTTAAGGTTAGCATGTAGGCCAAGCATATTATTCATGTCATATTAGTATGATCATAGATATAGCAGAGATAGAGTATAATAAACAGCGTATTAAAGGTTCACTATGCAACTTTTTATGTAAAAAAAAGAAGAAGCTGATATTATTATTTGACCTTTCAGTGACCCAGCGGCTGCTTGGGTGGTTAGCACAGCGCCTTTACTTAGCATCCTGATGGTCTGTAGGACGCTCCATCAATAGTGTTTTAGGTTTTCTCTGCTGCTTGAACCGTATCCATGGTTACATAGACTTTCCATTCCAAAAATCTACCAGAAACCCTAAAAACCTGAAATAAAATGGATCCTGAACCATCATAGGAGCCACCGGGATGGAAAGTAAAGGCGCTAAGCTAATCCCCCATACAGGCGCTGGATCACTGAGAGCTCATACACTCATATCAACTGTTCTTTTTACCTGAAAAGTTGCATAGTACACCTTTAATATAGGCCATGGATATTATGCATATTAATTATTAATGCTTATTAATACCCTATTAATACTTGAAGAGCACACCTTAATGTAAACCGTCAGTGTTTTGTAAAAGTCGACCTTTGTGCGTCTGTCATACTAAACAACAATACTTCCTCAAACGTTTGACAGCGCTGCTCGTCCTGTGAACAATCGGGACGTTGGGAATGAGTTTGGACACAAATACCCATTTAAAGTTCCAAAAAACAACCAGGTACAGGACCTTATTAAACTTACGAGTCACTTGTACTTTGTACTTTTTATCTTATCACTAATGGCCAGTGTCCCAGGTCAGAACAGTGCAGTAATTAAGACGGGGGCAGGTCATTTTGGTTTCTAATTACAGCACCGGCCCAAAGGTTAGTTTTCTACGTAGTGGTTTTTATTTTATTTCAAGACCATTTCCTCTGATTCTCATTTATGAATAAACATAATTAGGTGAGCTAGATTCTTCTTTTGCTTCGATTACTGCTTTATACTTTGGACATTTTGTCCTTGAGCTTCACGATGTCGTGACAGATGGTTCGATGTGAAACCATTTCAGGACCAGGACCTTCTGGAGCTCATGGAGGAAATGACCAGAATAAAGAGACTGTACGGAGAATAGGGAACTTTGTAAAGGTGGACGCTTTTGGTCTTTTTCTGTTTTCATATCAAGCCCCAAAATGTCACGAAATCTGAATAAAGGTTTAAATGTATGGGTTTATGTCGTGACATATTAGTTACTAAGATTTTTCCAGAGGGGATTTTGGATCTTGTTTAGTTTTAAAATAAGCAGTTTTTTTTAGCGGAAACATCTGTAAAAACTTGAAACTCAATAAATCAGGTTAGGAATCAGATATTTAAAAAAATCCCTCTGATATAAAAAAAACTTGAATATATTGTTAGGTCTAAGTCTGTGGGAGCGACTGATGTGGAGAGACTGTCGCACCAGTGGGAGAAACAAGCATTTTGAGAAAATTACAATTTCACCCAAAGATCTATGGAGAATGGAATCTGTGAATAACCAAAACCTGAACATTTTAAATATATATATATATATATATATATATATATATATATATATATATATATATATATATATATATTGTATAGTTTTACCTGTAGTGTCTCTTAAAATATAAAAGTTCATTTGAGTAATTTCATCCTTTTTTGTTTCCTCCATAATCCCATGTGTTCAAATGGAAACCGTGTTGAAAATAAAGAACAGCCGATACATTAAAAGCGTTTTCAAACTTGTGACCGGTACTTTACTGTACATAAATGTGACTAAAAGCCATCGTCCCGCCCTCAGTCTGGGAGTAAGGCACCACGAAAAGCTCAACCAGGCTCAATCACAGCGTCCTGTCCCGTTTGCAGCTCAGAAAACACAGCTGTGGAAAATGGGACAAAAGTCAGAGTCTTACCTTTCTCTGTGTTCCTCTGGTGCCTCTGTGAGCTCCGTCCCTCCTCCTGCAGTCATACCTACCCTGAGACCCCGCCCACTGTACGTCTGACCCCGCCCACCTGTCCCGCATGCCCCCACAGGCAGAGGCAGTCGCTGTAGTCATTTTATCCCGGCACTTTTGACTTGACTGAAATGGAAAGTTACAACGTCAGCTCCGACCTGGACAACACGGTGTTTAACCTCTTAACCCCCGCCTTAACCAGTTCAGCTTTACCCAAATCTGAGAGCCAGAGTAACAGCTCATTATAAAGCTAAGACCTACAAAACTCATCTAAACAGATCTTTTTCCTCGCGTTGTGTTGTCATCGCTTGTTTTCTTTTTTGGCGCGTTTTTGTCACTTTTCTGATGCTATTTTGTGGTGTTTTTGTTGTGTTTTCATCTTCGTTTTTGCATCATTTTCGTTGCTATTTTGACACTTTTTTAAAGACGCTTTTAGACTTGGGTAAAGCTGAACTGGAGAAAATGTGCTGGGTTCAGGTGGGGGTTAAGAGGTCAACTCTTAACCCACCTGTGCTGCTCACCTTATGATGAGCAGCACTTGTTTATGTCAGCACTGCAGGGACAGTTTTAAAGAGAGGAAGTTCCTCTTCACCTGGAGGCGGAGCTTTACTCTCTCTCGTCCAGGTCCCACACGGCTCTGTTTGTGGCCCAGACGTGCACACGCCTGATGCACGTGTCAGAATCCAAAGGTTCCTCTTGGATCCTCCACTGTTCACGCGGACCTTTCAGACTCTTGTTCTGCCAAAGTGCACACCACTGTTGTGGTCGACTTCTAAAACCAGACAGCGTTCAGGTGTTAGTCCTGAGCTGCTGTGGGCCGACCTGACCCGCGAGGTCGGGGAAACCAGGGTACTGCCTTCAGTCTCCTCTGAAACGGTGCAGCGCCTCCTGGTTATATATTGACTCAGATGTGGTAGTGGTGGAGAGAGGACGGTCAGCGCCACACTGTTTGTTTCATGCTGGTCAAATATTGGTGAAGGTCTTCACACTTCGGGCTGGAGCTGTACAGTCGTTTGTGGAGCTTATTTACGTGTTCAGCAGAAACACGCCATGGCTGTCGTTTAATTCGATATGAGGTTTTACTCAAAACTGCCACAGCAGTGAGGGGAGGGGCCACAGTAGAGTAGAGAGGGGAGGGGCCACAGCAGTGAGGGGAGGGGCCACAGCAGCGAGGGGAGGGGCCACAGTAGAGTAGAGAGAGGAGGGGCCACAGCAGTGAGGGGAGGGGCCACAGTAGAGTAGAGAGGGGAGGGGCCACAGCAGTGAGGGGAGGGGCCACAGTAGAGTAGAGAGGGGAGGGGCCACATGGGGAAAAGAGACTGAGGCTGTGTGTGAATGTCCACCCTAGTCCCTAACCCCATTCACTACATAGGCCCGCCCTATATAGTAGACTATATAGTCACTGAGTCTGTGGCTATTCGGACAGAAGTCACTACTTTCTCCGAGCTGCGTGACGTCACGCGCGCTGCGGCGTGCAGATAATTTTTTTCTTTTCTTTTTTTTCTGAATTTATTTATTGTTACAAACGTTTATTTACAGGCGTTTTATTTGACATTTAAATTTAAACTTAAATCATCATTAAAAAAAAAAGTGCCAGCAGAATGAGTGACTACATCTGCTAAAAGTTCACTAAACTCCGGAAAAAATGTATTTCTGCGATAAAGACCGACCAAACTAATGAGACAGGGGACTAATTATGGATAAATACGAGTCAGATATATTTAACATGGATTTGACATGAATGGCTTGGATTATTTGAGAGGAAGCTATCGGTCATTTAACAGCTCGAGCTAAAGGTTAGCAGCTAACGCTAGCATGTTTCACCATAACCGTTTATATCCAAGTCATTTATTCATGATAAATACAAACACACGATTGAAACGGCTGATTTCATTCCGTCGTGTTGTTTAGTTCAAAGACCTGTTGCTGTCAGGCGTTCTTCTCCGACTCTCGCAATGCATTGTGGGCTATATTGACCCGTTTAGTGACCGCTGCTGCTCACTACTTTTCAGAATGCATTGTGGGAAATTTTGAGTGCACTACTTTTTTCTCTCTGGACATTCGGACACCCCTACAAAATGGCATGACCACTATATAGGGAATAGTGTGGACATTCGGACACAGCCTGACTTGTAAAAAGATACATCATATTAATATTTGTAAGTAAAGAAATTCTGTCGACATTATTTGTTTTTATTTCAAGTAAAAATCAAGTTTAAACTTTGATGGAATAAGCTGCTCCTTTTTCCCGGCCAGTGTGTGATTTGCAGCCGTGTTCCCAGGGCCACAGGGTAAACAGTGTGGGTCACGGGGCGTTGGGTAAGCCGCCTCAGGGAGGAGGAAGAGGATGCTGTGGTCGGAGCGCGTGCAGCGACTCGCCCTGGCAGAGATGAAGACACATCTGTGACACACTGGTCTCCTCTGTGACACACTGGTCTCCTCTGTGACACACTGGTCTCCTCTGAAACACAGCATATGAGAACCTCCAGAGCACAGTCCACAGGAGGCTGCACTAGCCCTGACTGGGACATGACTGGAGACCCGCTGAATTCAGCCGTAGATCCCTCCTTCTGCTTTCTGAGAACTCCAACTAAATAATGGAAACATAAACAACCTTTACGTCAT
The DNA here is from genome assembly GCA_021464625.1 of Proterorhinus semilunaris. Taxonomy (NCBI): domain Eukaryota; kingdom Metazoa; phylum Chordata; class Actinopteri; order Gobiiformes; family Gobiidae; genus Proterorhinus; species Proterorhinus semilunaris. Next base: position 1,016,238 of record CM038364.1, read on the forward strand.
AAAATATGTCATTTTGGAAAAACAATACAATTGTTATCAGGAAAACCAAACCTTTATTTTGGACAAGCTGAAGCTCAAATTAAATAACGGCTTTAATGCAGGAATCCAAAGTGCCTTCCATGTTGTGATTCAGGTAAAGCCTTTCATATCAGTGGCTTCAAACATTCAGAGAAATGGAAATAAAGAAGATGTGTTCCTGGTTTTCCAAAAGCCTCAGTTTCTGTTGCTGCGTGAGTGTCATGTGTGATAAGAAACCCCCAAATATCAGTTAAGGTTATATAACGAACAGGCCGTCATTTTGGTCCGACAGTTCTTTGATTTCTCCCCATCATGTCAGGACGTTTCCTCATCCCGTCACAGTCTGTGTGTGACCTCATCCTCTGAACTCAGACCGACCCGGGTCAAACCAGATCAGGCGAGAGTTGGCACAAACAATGGACTGAGAGTTAAAGGGACAGGCCACCGTTCTTCCAGACTGAGACATGTTCTCACCTGATCTTAGACGAGTTGATGCGTACCTGTCTGGTCTTCACGCGTGCGCTCAGTCACGCAAAACGACAGAATATGTTGTTAGCATTTAGCCTCTCCTCCTCCTCTCTATGGACCCACACGGGGGTGAAGTTAGAAGCGACCGAGCTCTTCCACGTTTTCCCATATTTAAATACAGTTACAGGAAAAGTTACATGATCCGAGTAGTTAGACAAAATGAAACATGTGGAGGGGAACTATATTGTTAGGCGTAATAATACCTTAGGGGCACTTCGACGTCCGCGCAGTAAAGTCATAAGAACATATGTCAGAATTGAAAAACAGTAAACCTCCTGAAAACCAGACGTCCCATCAGAAGGTCACACTTTAGTGCCGTGTTGGAAAGACCAAATTGAACACGTGACATGATATTCAAGAGTCATGTGTCTGTGACTGTGCTTCGGTCACGGCTCATGTGACGTCGACTCATCTCTGTCACACAGTGGGATCACCTTAAATATACATCCACTTTGGTCAATGTTTGGATCGTTTTTTGTACTTTTCAGCACCCGATAGATCACAGGACAGTGCCAGCCCCGGTTCATTCGGACAAAAACCCGTCTTGTTCCGAAACATCGGGATAGGGATAAAACATCCCGGGAGATGGATAATACAACACCATCTCTGGGGTGGTAAATGTGTCCCACGGGAGGTGTTAGGGGCAGAGTCAGGAGTTCTGACGAGTCCTGACTTAGACCAACCATTGGCCTGTGTCCCTGCCCACCTGACTGACTGAATGAGACCTGTCATATTCACATCAGGACAGTACAGATGCCCTTCCTGCCCCGGCCCCAGAGCAGTAAAGGATGTGTCAGCTGTAAACCTTGATGTCAGTTTAATCGCTGTGTCCCGGCCCCAGCAGCACGTCTGTTCTCGAGGCCCCGGGGTCCCGTCTCGACATGAACACATTACCTCACGTGGGGCGTTACCGTGACGACCGCCGATGCCCCCAGGCCAGGGCCCATCACAGTGCAGGAGGGTGCGTGAGTGAGAGAGTGAGAGTGGAGGTGAGTAATGGGCTGGGCGGCCATGTTGGATCACCCACACTGTCACGCGGCACCCGCCTCCAGACGCCTGACTCACACACAACACACTTTATTTGGTTTGTTGTTGCTGTCGTTGCTTCAGTAGCATGTAGCCTAAGAGGTGTGAACATACGTGCTGTTCATATGACGACACAGTCCGACATTTCCAAGACCGAAGTGGAATTATGCTGCAGCGACTACAAACAATGGATCCTGGAGCGTACAGGACCCATGGTGACCGCTCATACAACAGGGAACATTTTCTCCAATATTTTCCTTCTGAAACGGCACTGAAACACTACCGGAGTCTGTTAAATCAATGTTATTGGGTTGTTTTGATGTGTTTGGAAAATAAAATATTTGATACGATACGTGACAAGTTACATTTTTATTTGTCATCCTTTGTGGGTTCCAAAGTCATATACTACTTGAAAACCACTGACAGTGTTGAAATATATGAGTCACTCACTAAAGTATGCACAACATCTGCACATGTAGTCGTTATGGATGACTTTAACATCCACACAAATACCCACACATTTGCAGCTTTTTTGCAGATATTAGACTCTCGATAAAAGTCACTGGGCCCACGCACACCAAAGGTCACACTGTGTTAGTGACCTTCAGTCACATGACTCAGTGATCTCGTCTCTCCCCGTTGGTCTATATCTTCAGCTGCGGCCTGAGCGGGACTTTTGTCGCTGACAAACCCTTTTGGATGAGAGGCGAAACGTTCGAAGACCTCAACTACTGAGTACAGAAGATGACTCAAGTACCTTCATTGAAGACGGACAACTCCTGTACGACTGAGAACTTACACAGACATCTCACTATAACAATTTGAGAGACATTCTGGAGGATTTTGCTCCTCTCAAGAGCAGAACAGTCACAGCCGCTCCTCTCCATGGTCCACGCCTGAGAAGACACAGAAGACAGCTGGGCTGGCACTTGAACGCCATTATGTAAAAACAGGACTTACTGTTCATAAACTGGCTTACAGGGACCATCAAAAGCAATATGCAGAGTCATTCAGTGCAGCCAGATCCCTGCACTATTCCAATGCCATAAACCGTTGTTGTGGAAACTCTAAACAGCTGTTTTCTACTGTCCATAAACTTTTACAATACCACACCTCCACATCTCTTGGAAACATAGAGGACCAATGTAATGGCTTGGACTTTTTTGTTGCTTAAGTCTGCACCACCTGTTCATCCCTTGGACCTCCCGGCACTGGATCATTGACTGTTGTGGACACCGGCCACATGTCCACCTTCATGTTCTCCTCTCTCCGAAAGAGGTGGAGTGCATCATTAGGACAATAAAGTCTTCCACGTGTGCTCTTGACCCTCTTCCTAGCTCAGGGTCAAGCTGCTTAAACCCAGTGTTGTTGCCATAAGCACACTTATTACACACAATTAACAGTTCTCTGCATAGTGGGTGTGTCCCATCTGTTTTAAATACTGCCCTTATTAGGCCTGTCCTAAAAAAGCCAACCTTAGGCCCAGAGGCCCTTAGCAGCTACAGACTGGTCTCAAACCTTCTCTTTCTCTCTAAGGTCCTGGAGAAAGTAGTGGCTCCTCAGCTCCTGGACTACATTCACTGCCACAATCTCGCAGAAACGTTTCAGCCTGGTTTGCGCACACGCCATAGCACTGAGACTGCACTGGTCAGGATCCCAAATGACCTTTCGACGGCTGCTGACCTGGACGCTCCGTCGCTTCACATCATTGACCATCACATTCTGTTGCACAGACTTGAGCACATCATTGGACTCTCTGGAGAGGTACTTCATTGGTTCCGGTCATGGATGGGACCGAGTGTGTGGTCCTTGGTGATACAAAATCCCAGTTACATCAGGTCACAAGTGGACTGCCCCAGGGGTCCGCTTCTTGGTCCGGTGCTGTTCAACATACATGTTCCCAATGGGCAACACCATCTCCAAATACGGACTCTCATTTCACAGTTACGCAGACGATACTCAGCTTTATATCTGGACTGACCCTTCCTGCCCCTCAGCCACACCACCTGCCCCCCCACTGTGCCTGGAGGAGATAAAGGCGTGGATGACAGAAAACTTTATCCAACTCAACAACAGAAGTTATCCTTATTGGCACCCCTCAGCAGATTCAATGTACCTCTATCACCAGTATTTCATTTCTCGGCCAGAACAGTTTCCCCTATAGTCGCCAGCCTGGGTGTCAAGATGGATCATTTATCATTTGTCCCACACATTCAGCCCCTTAATAAGATATCATTTTTTCATCGTAGAAACACTGCTAAACTCCGCCCTTCCCTTTCTCGTGAAATATGTTTGTATTACATATTACTGTTTTAAATATGTTACTGTAGTTACTGTACTTTGAGGTACTTTTGGCAAAATTTTAAATGAAAATAATAGTAATAATGTCACAGAGGAAAAGTGCAGTCAAATATTTCCTTTTTCTTTGCTTTCCCCATTCTCTCGTGTTTTGTTTTGATGACATAAATGACACATAACTGCAGATCTTATACACTTCCAACTTGATTTGGTGCTTCATTTTATTTGAGGGGAGTTTGGCATCTTTTCGATCATACATTTAAATGCACTTTGTAAAATACTAAATGAAACTTGAGTTACTTAAATTGTAATTACTAATATATTCCAGTATTTTGTTTCAGTAATATGTTATATTCCTTAGTGACTGAAAAAGGTAATATATTTTTGTAACTCGTTACTTTTGTAACACATTACCCGTGACCAGTGCTTAATTTGTAAATTAGTAGTTTCAGGAACACTTTTGGTTTGATGTGATGGATTCAGGGAACGGGCCAAAACATTTGCCGGAACACTCTCATTAAACACCATTATATCAGATCAAATCTTTGCCGGATCCTCCTAAATATTTCCCGGATCCTTTACCCTGAAAAACTGGTAATTGGGGGAATGCGTTCCCCCAAACGGGGGATCAAATTAAGCACTGCCCGCGACACTGAACACTGATATACACCAGACAGATGTCGCCAAAATGGCGGCCACACTTATAGGAGTCACATGACTGAAGGCTACATCCTGAAACATCAGAATAATATTGTGAGTGGAGTTTTTCTTCCCAGAAGAAAAGATTATGCATGAGCATAATCAACTGTGTGTTATTTTCCTTCCTAATTGTAATGATTTCATTTCATTTATTCATTTATCGGGACAATGTACAGTTACATTATGCTCGTGAGCAAAGATGCCTGTGGCAGACTGTCGCTTTTTCAAGATAATTTCCATTTGAAGCCCTTGGGGACAATAGCAGAATTACAAAGTGCAATATTTACAGTGCCAATGATCATTCAGCCATCACAGAGCTATAACACATCTCTCCTTTTCATGTTCATAACATGTCCCGGGTACTGGGGTAGGTTGTAACAAAGGACCACCAGGTATTTGACATCAACCCACGAGGTCTGTGACATTCTTGCAGAGGTTTGAATTGGTGCAATCTGTAGTAAACAAATGTGGGGACTTTGTTTGAACATTTGAGAACTCTAGGTCAAAAATTCTGTGAGTTACAGATGTTGAAGCAAAAAGTGTTCCAACCAGGCTCCCTTACATAGCAGCAGTTTCACACTCAACGTTGAGTGTGAGGCCGGAGTCTTCCATTGAGCAACTCTCCCCGTGGCTGATGACAGTTTAGCCGCAACGTCTGCCACACTTTTCCTGTATGTGTAAATGATCGTGTCATTCACGAACATTTGTATTTTTAATATGTCACATATTAACGGCAGGTCATTAATGTAACTTGTAAAAAGTATTGGTCCCAGATTTGAGCCCTGAGGGAGGCCTGCATCACAGGGTCTATGCAATGATGTACAGTGGGTTGCATAATAATAATAATGCATCAGTGTTATATAGCGCTTTTCTGGACACTCAAAGACGCTTTACATTGCACTATTCATTCACTCCATACTTGGTGGTGGTAAGCTACTATTGTAGCCACAGCTGCCCTGGGGTAGACTGACGGAAGCGAGGCAGCCAATCTGCGCCATCGGCCCCTCTGACCACCACCAACCACTCACTCACATCATTCATCCCGGCCTATTGTACATGTTTTTGGTGGTAGGGGAAACCCGGAGGAACCCGGAGGAAACCTACGCAGACACGGGGAGAACATGCAAACTCCACACAGAAAGGCCCGTCCAGGTGGGAATCGAACCCGGACCTTCGCCGCATAAGTATCTGGATGGTGTATTTAACTGTACTGAGAGATGTTCAAAGGTTTGGACATCTTTGTATAACCTAACCCAGCTTTAAACTTCTCAATATCTTAATCCCGGACCTGTCTGGTGTGTTCTTGGACTTCATGATGCTGTCTGCTCCACAATAGTCTCTTAGACCTCTGAGACCCTCACAGAGCAGCTGTATATGAACTGACATTAGATTACACACAGGTAGACTCGATTTAGTCATTGGGTCAACAAGTGATCATTCAGAAATCTTCGGGAAACTTCTGAAGGCAATTGGTCGCACTAAACGAAAAGGGGGCCGTTGCACTTTTCAGTTTTTTATTTATAAAAAAAAATTCAAAATCATGAATACATTTTATTTCACTTCATAATTGTGTGTCACTTAGTGTGTGTCTTTCACTTAACATTTCAATTAAATATATTTATGTTTATGGTCCATAATATGGCAAAATGTTACTTATGCAACCCACTGTAGTTTGTTGAATTCAGAATGATTAAGTATGACCAGACACATGGGATCATATCCGGTTTAGTGTGACTGACATGTTGTATTTGGATCATTTTCATCAGAGAGCAGTGTCACATGATTCACTGTGACGAGTGCCTTTCGTAGATCCAGAAAAATGCCCTTTTAATGAGGATGTAAGGGAAGAGCTGTAGAGACTATTTAGTAAATATTTCAACCTGGGACACGAGCCCACGACTCGGATGGAGCAATATTCTGCACATGTGCAGCAGCTCTAACCACTGCACATCTGCTTTCACTTTAACACATTTGAGATTTATTTCATGGGTTACTTGTGATTTTTTTTTCTACTAAATTTTGTATTCAAATGTTTTTTGTCTTTTTACCATATCCTTAGTTTATCTTTATTATCTTTGTGACGTTAGTTTGGCCTTTTTGCTTCATATTCCGATTAGTTTATACACAAGTGTAAAAGATCAGAAAGAATCAGAACATCTTTATCAGATTGTGCTGTTATACATGTCTCTTCAATAATCTGAACTCCAGATTATGATCAGATGTTTGGTCTCCATGGAAACGTGGCCACTGTTAGGAATGGAAAGAGTGCTTCAGGAGCACAGAGTCCAGAGCGGGTAGAGCGGCATTTCCAAATCTCAAAACATTTTCAATTCAAAGTGAAAAGACACAGAAGCGTTCAGCAGGCAAAATGTTATTTATTGTTATGAGAACAGTGTGTGAACGTCCCGACATCACACGAGGGTCATCAGAGAGTGGGGTGCACAGCACAGACACTGGACAACAGGGAACAGATGACCTCACAGCACTACAGCTCCTATAGCACTACAGAACAGTCTACAAGTCAATGCAATCCACTGATAAATAAATAAATACAAAACTAAACTAAAAGAAAAGAAGCAAATTTGACAGGGACAATATCGCGGGTCACAGCATATTCAGAAGTTGAGTGTTCCTGTTTGACATTATTATTAAAATGATCAGGTTTGACTCCCCTGCCTGCTGTCGCATTGCTACTAATCATTCATATTTATTTACACCTTTAAGCCACATTATAAACACAGCAGGCCGGTGAATGTTTATGTCTTTTACCATTGATGCCAATCTGCTCCTGAGCCGCATGAGACCCAGAACAGCGTCCGTATGTTCACAGGTGAGATGTTCTACTGCCCCCTGGAGGCTCATTCTGACAACACAACACAGCAGTCCTGTGGATCAGCGTTTTTATGGTTAATTCTGAATGTCCCCTTCACCCTGAAGAGATAATATTTTTATACGATGTTTTGTTCCTTTGGCTATTTAGCAAACTAACCAAAAGTTTTCATTCAGTGCAGTATAAGGTGTGGTTTCCCCAGTCCTTTGTTTCAGGGAAGATTAAGGAGACGCAGAAAACCGGCTGTTTTCTTCAACCCTAAACCGCTCGTCTACAGAAGCCGAACTACACAGAGGCTATATCGCACCATCATGACTCGGCGCGCGGGTGAAAAAAAAACATTGGCTGGACTTTTGTTTTAGTAATAATGGGCAGTTTAACCTCTTAACCCCCACCTTAACCAAGAACATTTACTCCAGTTTTACCCACATCTAAAGTGTTTGTTTTGATTTTCTTTGTGTGATGTCACTGTGATCAAGCCACAAAAACGTGATGAAATTATTCCCACAGTCATTTAAAAAGATCATTGTCTAAAATAAATCAAACTGCGATCGTCTCTGAAGTGTTTGAAATGACCTCACATCGGCACCAAAATCTGTTCAAATGGAGGAAAATACAAAAAAAGCATCGACAATATACCTCCAAAAAAATAAATACAACCCGTGATTGATTAGCATTAATTAATTACAAAGGCCATCATTATAATTGTGTATATGTGACCGACTGTCGACGTACGTTAGGATGGAACGCAGCTTCTCATTTTTATTTCTGTGCCGTTTCCTCTCTGGACATTCGGACACAGGGCCAAACGTGAGGACAGAGGACACAGGGCCAAACGTGAGGACAGAGGACACAGGGCCAAACGTGAGGACAGAGGACACAGGGCCAAACGTGAGGACAAAGGACACAGGGCCAAACGTGAGGACAGAGGACACAGGGCCAAACGTGAGGACAGAGGACACAGGGCCAAACGTGAGGACAGAGGACACAGGACCAAACGTGAGGACAGAGGACACAGGACCAAACGTGAGGACAGAGGACACAGGGCCAAACGTGAGGACAGAGGACACAGGGCCAAACGTGAGGACAGAGGACACAGGACCAAACGTGAGGACAGAGGACACAGGGCCAAACGTGAGGACAGAGGACACAGGGCCAAACGTGAGGACAGAGGACACAGGGCCAAACGTGAGGACAGAGGACACAGGGCCAAACGTGAGGACAGAGGACACAGGGCCAAACGTGAGGACAGAGGACACAGCCAGAGTAGACATTATGGGTCAATCTTTTATCAGGGTATCTGCAGGAATCCCAAAGTCAAATGTAATCCCCATTTAAGACTTTTTAAGACCTCCTGTATAAACGTTCAGGCCTCACTGCAGAACTCACACGTTCCCCATTCCGACCGACTCGTTTCATGGAATGGTGTTCAGCAGACACCGAGGAGCTCCGTGACGCCGCACACGGCAAAGGCGCATGTAGTTTCATGGATAAAAGCACATCTTCTCCAATTTGGCTTTACCCAAATGTAAAAGCTACTATGCAAAAGTGTCAAAAATAGAAAATGAGACTAAAACGATGATGAAAACGCCACAAAAGAGCGACAAAAAAAGCAATAAAAAATGTGAAGAAAAAGTGACAAAAACGCCACAAAAGAGTGACATATAGAAATGTCAAGAAAGTGACGGCAACGCAAGAATAAAAGATCAGTGTAGATGAGTTTTCTAGGTCAAATATAACCTTTTTGATTTGGGTAAAGCTGAACTGGAGAAAATGCACATTTTTCCTTCTATCAACTTTGAATCCTTTTAAAGACCCCGTTTATATCTCATGGTCCTTGGTGTGAAGTGTGAGCTTCTTTGTGTAGATGTTTGTCCAAACTCGTGTCCTCCTAAGTGAGCGCGGGACATCTGGAGCTGGAGGCATTGATTGAAGGATGGGTTTGTTGTGGAAGTGACAGCTCTGTGGGTGCCCTGGGTGTCAGACCTCCCAGGTGGGATCGGAGCCCAGCCCCTGAGCCTGCATAGCCTTCTCCGTACTCATCTTAGGCTTCTCTGTGCGAGTGTGCCACACCAGGACCTACGGTTTGGAGATGAGGGGAGAACAGGTAAGGTACGGTTCACAACTGCATTAAACATGTGTAGAATCAAAGAGATGGGTTAGGGCACATGAACAGTAGGGAAGGACATTTTGGACCAATTTTGAGACACGGCTCTTAGTGAACCAGGAAGTGTGCGGGAGATTTTGTGTAAAGCCGTTTAAGATCAGCTGACTGGCTAATAATCGGAATACTCGCTTGCATGTAAACAGTGTTTATATGGTAATAACAGTGCGCCTTCGTATTTGTAAAATAGGGATTTCATTGCTCCTCTTTGAAATATTTGGATGTCATTTATTATACGATTTAAATACATCTTTTCCAATCCTAAGAAAAAATATCAGTAAATTGGCTCAGTTTCAGCTGAAACATCACTGTCCTCCTGCTGTGTGTACTTGGAGCTTCTAGGACAGCATAAGGTCTGGGAGGCTCACCTTGGTGCAGTCGTCTGCTCGGGGCTCCAGCTCGTCCATAGTGACCAGTTTCTGAAGGAAGCTGCCCTCTAGGAAACCTATGGGCGCGTCTGCATTGAAGCAGGCGTCAGGTTTGGCCAGGATCAGGCGCAGGGACACGGCAAAGCCCGCCATGTCCATGGGGAACGGCCGAGAGGGTTTCCAGCCCGTGTGGAAGCCAATGACCTGAGCGGGACAACACAATAAAGCAATAACATAACCTCAGCGCCACATCATAAATTCTATTTTATCATGAGCACTTAGTGTCTGTATATACAGTCAGGTCCATAAATAGTGGGACACCATGCTTAAACTACAGACTTTCAGTTTAATTTGAGGCTTTTTACATCCAAATCAGATGAACGGTGTAGGAATTACAAGCATTTGTATGCGAGACTCCCACTTTTTAAGTGAACAAAAGTAATGGGACAAAGTAACAATTATAAATCAAAAGATTGATTTATAAATCAATCTTTTATTAAATATTGGTTATAAATCCTGCAATCAAAGTCTAGAAGGCATAGACGTCACCAGACGCTGGGTTTCATCCCAGGTGATGCTCTGCCAGGTCTCTACTGTAAATGTCTTCGGTTCAGCAAGTGACATGCAGCTCAGTTGGGTTCATGTAAGGCAGCTGAATTGACCATTGAATAACATTTCACTTGTTTGCATTAACAAAGCTCTTTGGTGGCTTTGGCAGTAGCTTTGGGTCATTGTCCATCTGCACTGTGAAGTGGCATCTGGCATTTGGCTGAATATGAGCTCATAATATTGTCTGAAACACTTCAGAATTCATCCAGCTGCTTTTATCAACAGTCACATCATCAACAGGGGAACCAGTTCCATTGGCCCAGCTCTGCCCATGCCATGATGCTGCACCACCATGTTTCACTGATCAGGTGGGATATTTTGAATCATGAGAAGATCCTTTATGTCTCCATACTTTTTTCTTCCCATCAGTCTGGTTGATCTCTGTCTCATCTGTCCTAGGATGTTGTTTCAGAACTGTAAAGGCTTTTTAGATGTTTTTTGGAAAACTCTAATCAGCCTCCTGTTTTTGAGGCTCACCAGTGGTTTACACCTTGTGGTGAATGGTCTGTATTCTCTCTGGTGAAGTCTTCTCTTGATTGTTGACTTTGACACACATACACTCACCTCCTGGAGAGTGTTTCTGATCTGACCTATTGTTGTGAAGGGCTTTTCTTCACCAGGGAAACAATTCTTCGGTCATCCACCACATTTGTCATCCGTGATCTTCCAGGTCTTTTGGTGTTGAGCTCACCGGTGTGTTCTTTCTTTTTTATAATGTTTTTTATTTAGCCACGCCCAATATGTTTGCTATCTCTCTAATGGGTTTGTTTTGATTTTCAGCCTAATAATGGCTTGCTTTACTGATAGTGATAACTCTTTGGATCTCCTATTGATAATGTGGGAGGCTCTGCCACGTGAATGTTTGTTTTTATTATTGGCTACGTGCTATTGCGTTGCCCTATAAATAGTGTGGGTAGTGTGGGTTACCACACAACGCGACCTCTCACGTCCGCCCCTGGTCTCCGGGCCATCCGGTTCGGGCGCTCCGTCATGTCTGCGCAGCATCTCGGCGCCGCTAGTACGCGGTGCGCTGGTTACTTTCTTCGAGCCTCAAATGCATTTGTGTGGGAGCTTGTCCGTCCGTAGCTATGGCAAAAGTCTAGGCTTCCATCATCCTATTAGCGGGCAACTTTTTAATCAAAATAAACCTTAGATATTAACATTATTTAAATGGTGTCTAAAATATTGCTGGTCATGCGTTCCTGACGTCTGCACTGCGGAGGTCTTGTAAAGATCCTTTACCATGAGCAACAAACTGGGACTACAAAACTGTTTATGTGTACTGAAATAATGGACATTTTGTGAATAGAAATAGTGGAGCTCTGGTATTTAAAGAAACGCAAACTAAATGTGCCAACTTGGAAAATGAAACGTAAAGCTACACTGACACCTTTTTTATACCATAAAGTAAAATAAAAGAAACCTTTTGTAATATGAACATTGCCTGCCTGTCGTTTCACATCATAACAAACCTGTGTGCCTTCACTTTGTTTGTCAGCATAAGCTAAATGTCCAGGTGAGGCTCCTGGGGTGGCGTTGTGGCATTTAAAGATAAAGTCAAATCGAAGTTAACCCTTGCCTTGCCACAATAAACAACAGCAACAGTATGCAAAATGCAAATATCACACTTGAAATGAACTCTGGTCGTCTCATCTGTTCTTATAAATAAGATCATGAGGAACGAGCAGACACCAGGCCATGGAACAGCTGAGCAGCCCCTTGTCCCATTACTTTTGGTCCCTTAAAAAGTGTGAGGCTTACATACAAACGGTTGTAATTCCTACGCCGTTCATCTGATTTGGATGTAAATGGCCTCAGATGAAAGCTGAAAGTCTGCAGTCGTTTCATTTAAGATCTTTTGTGGTGGTTTCTCGAGCCAAAAGGATAAGAACTGAGTCTATGGCCCTGACTGTATTCAGTGGTTAAAGTGGACTTTGGGTGCTTTTAATGGCTTTAATTTCAAACGTGTTTTTCTAGGTTTGAGCTCTTGTTTGACATTCTCCCTGAATGTTGTGCAGCAGGTAAAGTAGAATTAGTTCATTCTTCATTGAGTTAACAGAAAATAGTTTTTTTTCCAATTGCATTCTATTCTCATCCAACACCGTTTAATCTAAAGCCCCATCTACAGCAGGGACTCCAGCTCTTTTGGAGCGAGGGTCAAAAATGAAGAGAACATACCTTTCCTCCCTGGACCAGAGGGCTCTCGTACTTCATGGCACCGACCAGCCCCACAGGCCACACCGACACCTTCAGAGTGTTCCTCATCTGAGCAAGACAGAGCCATTAGACCAGAGCTTCTCAGGACACACAGCTCGTCTGGTTCCCCTCCTCACCTCCTGGAAGAGCTGCAGGCTATAGGTGTTATCATCGTCGGCGAAGTAGACCACGCCCTGCTCGCCGCCGCCCCCTGCAGCCGCTCTCCTGTCCTCACGCAGCCAGCGAAGGCCCTCGTTCCTCTGCTCCACACCCCGTGCCTTTAGCCAGTTTGGGTCGCCCTGGGGAAGAAAAGGATCAGACGTTCACACCTCATTATTCGCCGATTCATGATGAAATCTATGAACTGACACGCAAATGTATCTGCACCATAAACAACACGTTCACTTTGTTACAGCGCAGCCTCCTCTGCAGAACACTGAGCAAAATCATCAAGCTAATCCCGACATGTATTGACGACCTGGGGCGGAGCTTTATTGTGAATGAGAGCAAAGGAGGGAGGGGCTTAGGAACTGTGCATATGCTGAATATGGAAGATAGATTCAATAGTCAAGATTTTTTATTTGTCAAACCATGTGAATGATTTTGAAATTGGATTTCGCTCATCCTTGATTGTGGAGCGGGGGGTGGGAGAAGAGGGGTGGGAGGGAGGGCAGGGAGTTCAGCTTCCCGATGGCCTTGTGCATGAAACTGTTTTTAAGTCGACTGGACCTGGCTCGTAGATTCCGCAGTCTCCTCCCTGAAGGCATTACCTTGAAGAGACTGGGTGATGGGTGCGTAGGGTCCCTGGTGATTCTGACGGCTTTGCGGGTGAGACGGGTGGAGTACATGTCCTTAATGGAGGGGAGAGGAGCTCCACAGATCTTCTCTGCTGCTCTCACGATGCTCTGGAGGCTCCTTCAGCAGGAGGCAGTGCTGGCGCCGTGCCACACAGTAATGGAGCTGGTCAGGATGCTCTCTATAGTCCCTCTGTAGAAGTTGCACATAACAGAGGCTGGGACTCTAGCTCTTCTTAACTTGCGGAGAAAGTAGAGACGCTGATTACTTTTCTTGACCAGAGATGTAGTGTGCATGGTCCAGGAAAGGTTCTCTGTGATGTGCACACCCAGGAACTTAGTGCTGGTCACCCTCTCCACTGCAGCACCGTTGATTGTTAGAGGAGCATGCTGGACCCGTGCTCTTCGAAAGTCCACAACAATCTCTTTTGTCTTCTCCACATTTAGAGAGAGGTTGTTCTGTGTGCACCACATGGCCAGACTGCTCACCTCACTCCTGTAGTTTGACTCGTCTCTGTTGTTGATGAGACCCACCACTGTTGTGTCGTCTGCAAACTTGATGAAGAGGTTTGAGTCGTACTTTGGAGCGCAGTCATGGGTCAGCAGTAGGGATGGGCACCGTTAAACGGTGCCTACTTGGTACCGACTGAAAAGCTCCGGTCGGGGGTGGTGTCGAAAAACTAAAATTCTTTCGGTGCCAACTTTCGGTTCTTTTTCTCTCCAGACGTCAATATATGACCCACAGTGAGTCTAAAAAAAGCAGCATGAACGTGTGCGAAGATAATGAGCCGCTTCAGCGCAAACGAAGCGAAGCAAAACTATAACTTAAAGCAAAGCAAAGCTATAATGTACTAAACTCTTGTAATAGAGATGGCTCAGGACTGCAGCAGGACTGAGCCAGGACTAAACCAGGACTCACACCGGTTGTAAAACCCAGAGCCAAACTAAACCAGTTATTATAAACCAGGACTAAACCAGGACTGAATAAGAAACTTGAGTTTTTAGGCAAATTGAAAAACAAAACCGAGCAGTGACAATAAGAAAGACGTGTTTACCTTTAGCGACAGACCCGGAGGCACAAGCAGCTGCAGTGAGGGGAATATCAAAGATTGTTTGTGGAACAGTGAGCGCTCCCTCTGTATTAGACTTTTTTGGTACAGTCGTTGTAGATTATTAGTGGCAGAGTGAGCGGTCACACTGTGTGGATCTGGCCTGTCTCTGCAGCTCAGGAGGTAATAACGTCCTTTATTTATTTTTATCGCTGCTTAAGTGGAAATTGTGCTCAAAACATGAAGTTACAGGAGACGCTGCTGCGGCCTGTGGAGCTTGTTGAGAAAGTCTCTTCTGTAAAACTTGTTTAGTTTCTCCAATATAATGTTGTTTGCATTCTTCTTCTTTGCATTGAATTGAATAAACCACATTGCTTTGTTTGTGGCTCGGAGTTTTGTCTTTGGGATGAACTCATGTTTGCCTCAGTGTGTTCACCGGTTTTTGGTTCACTGGAATCCTGTGCTGCCTAAAGATTCTCTGAAGGAAGTTGCAGTGCCGTATGTAGCTGGGGTCTCAGAGAAACTTCAGAGCAGAACTGAAGCTCCAACCTGAGGGCTATACAAAACCATGGATTGATTGTCCTCATGTGTGCAGTTCTGTGTTACCTTTTCATGTCTTTTGTCCCGTTCACACCTTTGTAAATATGCACTACATCATACCTCATGTAGTTTCCTCTGTGCGGCCGTAGGCATGTGCAGGTGGGTGTAGCTCAGCCCGCTGGTCCTGAGGAAGTTGGAGACCAGAGTGCTCTTCTGAAGGGCGTCCTCCACCAGGATCCAGTGCAGCTGAGGGACATGGAGGAGGGTGTGGGAGAGGCGGGTCAGCTCGGCCTTCTGCACCAGCCTGCACACAGGGAGCATGGTCACCACACCAGTCTTACAATTATAGTATTCAGTAAATATATTGATTGAGATGTTTTACTGAACCATTTAGGATTTAACAGCAAACAATTAATTCTGATTGGAGATTTTAATCTGAACTGGCTTGATAAAGCAAGAAAATTAAAGGATCTTACAACTTTCAAATGTCACAACTAATACATAGTCCCACAAGAATAACTAATACTTCTCAAACTTTAACAGACTTCATTTTCACAAATAAACCATGTCGCATAACAAAGACATACAAGAGCACAACTTAACATTAATAGTTCGAAAGCTACCAAACGCTCAATTGAAAGATGAATATAGCATGGGAAATAATAAAATGGTATCATTCATGCCACGCAGAAACATACCAATGTTTGGAAATGAACTTAAAGAAATAAACTGGATGGATATGACATCAGATAAAATTTTTTGAAGATATCTGTAAAAATGTGATAGAAAAAACAAAATCATTGATTGCATCATATTCAAAAACAATGCCCCTGAAAAAGAGCTCAAAACACACAGGTCATTGAAATCAACGTGCGGCCATATTGACTTGCTATAGACCAATAAGTATACGCCCTGTTTTTTCAAAAGCTATAGAGAAAGTGGTCGCTGAACAGTTGACGACACACCTTGAAAATGAGTCCCCATTGCATCCTATGCAGTTCGGCTTCAGAACTAATCATTCTGAAACTGCCTGTTATTTTATGGAATCAATCAAATCAAGCCTTGTCACAGGAAAGGCGGTAAGTGCTGTATTTTTAGACCTACGAAAGGCTTTTGATACCATTAATCATCTGGTGTCATTGTCCCAACTGAGTGCACTATACAAGTTTATACTTAAATTATATTTGAATTTTTGTATTTAATTTATGATTGATTAGGACTTTATGTAACTTTAAGTACATTTCATAATATCTTTGCATTTAACTTATAATATTAATCAAAATAGATTTTAAATATCCCATACGTTTTTCTATAATATACCTCATAAACGTTTGATAATAAGTATTTAAAAGAATTCATGAACTAGCCACACACTTGTAGCCTTTTTCCATCAGTCTTCCCTCATGCGCACTCCACACAAAGGCCCCGTCCCCAGTGGGAATCGAAACCCGGACCTTCTAGCTGTGAAGCACGAGCGCTAACCACTGGTGTTTAAGAAATGCAACACGATAATCAACTCAAGATATTTTCTACATTTATTTCTCAAGTGTCAAAAACCAGTAATGTGTTTGCTGTTGCTCCTTTGTCATTGAAAGGTAAATGTGTAATGTTTGGACCCCTGGACAAACTGTTTGTTATTCCTCTCCCGAACAACATTGAACGAGATTAAAGTGTACGAGTGCAGACATTGTTTTGTGTGGTTGTTTACCATTTCGGGGTGAAAATAAAGATAGTAGGTTAATGGCATACTGGCAGATTGATAAAAAAGTGTATTTCAAACAGACTATTAATAATTAGTGTACAAAATTGATGTAGTATACCGTAAAAGTATTTTTCAAATACTCAATTCAAATACATACTTTAAATAAATCTTTCAAAATATATTATGATATTTTAAAAATGTAAAAAATAACCTGCACTGTCCCAACCAAATAAACAAATATGATCAAATATTCTCAAGTATTTTTATCAAATACATTGCCGAATATATTAAAAATATATTGAATTATGCTTTTAATATATTTAAAGTTAGCTTTATGTAAAATAAAAGTTAAATTTAAATGTTCTATAAGATCAAAATGTAATACAGCATGCAAAAGTATAATAAATGTACTTGGAATTGAATTTTATTGCAATTTAAATAGATTAAATATATAATACGTTGTTCCAAAAATGGCACACTAAAAGTTAATTTAAGTTGGATACTGAAAATTAATATTATATTAAATTTTAAGTATGTATTTATTTTCACCTGGGTGGAAATATATTAATGGCAAGTATGTTTTTCACAAGTGTATTGAAAGTATTATTAAAAAATTATGCTTACGTATACCTTTAGAATTGTCATTTGAATTTACTTATATTAAGTACACTTTGTTGAAATACATTTAAAATGTATTAAAGAAAAAACAAGTATAGTAATAATATACTGAAGTATACTTAATTTTCACCTGGGTGTAGCCCCATGTGTGAGTAGTAGATTCAGGTGACTGAAATCGTCTCCAATATGGCCGATTTCCTGTCGGTCAGAGGGCGGAGCTATAATTGAATGAATTAATTAATGGTTTATTTTGGTTGATTGATGCATTTAAATTTCCCAATAACAAAACATAATTATTATTATTTAATTATGTTTTATGACCATCTCCACCACTGTGCCAAACGGAATTGACCTACGCCAAAAAATGCATGTCCCAAAATGCATAGGGGCCGACTTCCAGGGGGCGCTAACGAGCAATTCTGTTTGGGGCATCTGCATGTTACCCACAGGCACGACTGTGATCACTGCGCCAATTTCTGTGAGTTTCCGTGCACGTTCGGAAGGCAGACGTAGATGGGGGCGTTAGAGGGAGTACCTGGTGTAGGGGGGGTGATGACGTAGATGGGGGCGTTAGAGGGAGTACCTGGTGTAGGGGGGGTGATGACGTAGATGGGGGCGTTAGAGGGAGTGGCTGGTGTAGGTGGGGGTGATGACGTAGATGGGGGCGTTAGAGGGAGTACCTGGTGTAGGTGATGACGTAGATGGGGGCATTAGAGGGAGTACCTGGTGTAGGTGATGACGTAGATGGGGGCATTAGAGGGAGTGGCTGGTGTAGGTGGGGGTGATGACGTAGATGGGGGCATTAGAGGGAGTACCTGGCGTAGGTGGGGGTGATGACGTAGATGGGGGCGTTAGAGGGAGTACCTGGTGTAGGTGGGGGTGATGACGTAGATGGGGGAGTTAGAGGGAGTACCTGGTGTAGGGGGGGTGATGACGTAGATGGGGGCATTAGAGGGAGTGGCTGGTGTAGGTGGGGGTGATGACGTAGATGGGGGCGTTAGAGGGAGTACCTGGTGTAGGTGGAGGTGATGACGTAGATGGGGGAGTTAGAGGGAGTACCTGGTGTAGGTGATGACGTAGATGGGGGCATTAGAGGGAGTACCTGGTGTAGGTGATGACGTAGATGGGGGCATTAGAGGGAGTACCTGGCGTAGGTGATGACGTAGATGGGGGCATTAGAGGGAGTACCTGGTGTAGGTGGGGGTGATGACGTAGATGGGGGCATTAGAGGGAGTACCTGGCGTAGGTGGGGGTGATGACGTAGATGGGGGCGTTAGAGGGAGTACCTGGTGTAGGTGGGGGTGATGACGTAGATGGGGGAGTTAGAGGGAGTACCTGGTGTAGGTGGGGGTGATGACGTAGATGGGGGCATTAGAGGGAATACCTGATGTAGGGGGGGTGATGACGTAGATAGGGGCATTAGAGGGAGTACCTGGTGTAGGTGGGGGTAATGATGTAGATGGGGGCATTAGAGGGAGTACCTGGTGTAGGTGGGGGTGATGACGTAGATGGGGGCATTAGAGGGAGTACCTGATGTAAGGGGGGTGATGACGTAGATAGGGGCATTAGAGGGAGTACCTGGTGTAGGTGGGGGTAATGATGTAGATGGGGGCATTAGAGGGAGTACCTGGTGTAGGTGGGGGTAATGATGTAGATGGGGGCATTAGAGGGAGTACCTGATGTAGGGGGGGTGATGACGTAGATGGGGGAGTTAGAGGGAGTACCTGGCGTAGGTGGGGGTGATGACGTAGATGGTGGGGGCCGTGGGGTCACTCTTCTTCACGTTTTCCTGCAGTTTGTGGAGCTCCCCCCGCATGCGGGAGATGGTGCGCTCGTACGGCTGGTCGTGCTCGGAGCAGTCACAGCGCTGACCTGCACTCATATACATATACACACACACACACACACGCACACACACACACACACACACACACACAACAACAACATGATGTCGTTCCACATTTGTGTGAACAGCCACTGCTCTAGTATAAGCGCATGCTCATCAGTAATGCCCCAGTCCAATGGTTTCTCTGGTTTAGAGTCATTTAAATCCCCCAGAGCTAACGTTTACATCATTGGTCCGACTCTCAGAGGCTCAAGGCTAAGCTCCAAACATACTCAACAAATCTGCTGTGAGGAAGTACTGACCCAGCTGCATGAGTGCGTACAGCAGCCCCATCACCGACACCAGGAAGTACAGCACAAACACAGTCCGCAGCTTCAACCGCATCCTGGGCGCCATGGCAACACCCCAGCACTGAGGGGCAAAACGACACAGAGAGGACCAGTCAGCGGGGCCGCGGGGGGGAAACACTGCATTAGGAACCACAGCCATCTCGAGAAGGTCGTGTGATATAAAACCTCAGGGCCTGAAAATGGCACGGTCACTCAAACCCTGTGTTAATGAAACCAGTCAGGTTAAGTCCTTTCAACTGTTTAAGATGTCACTCACAGAGGTTGTGTGAAGCCATTTATGGTCAAACAACGGAGTTTATCCTTTGTAAATCATAATGAAAGAAATGTACCAAAATGACACTGACCACAGGTTTACACACCCCAGGTCCTAACACCGTGTCAATAACCGCTGGGATTCTTCTGATGGTAATACTGGCCATTCTTTTTAGCAAAAAGCCTCCAGTTCCTGTACATTCCTGGACTGTCTTCATGAGGTGCCCGTTTGAGCTCCCCCCACACTGGTCCAATGATGTGGAGGTCAGGAGACTGAGTTGGTCGACATGGCCTTGTGCTTTGGATCGTTGTCATGTTGGACCATCTAGTGTGTCTTATGCGCAGTATAACAAGTATTCATGCTTTTTAATGCACTGCACTAATGCAGGGCTTTCATAATACATTATACATGAAAGAAAAAGGAAATTGTACAAATTGATATTATACTGAGGATGGTAATGACGACTGGGAAGTAGCAGGATCACGAAGTATAACATGTACTGCATAGTAACGTGCCTTTATTACAGAAAAATAGTGACTACTGGTATTGTTACCAAGGTTTGGCATCGGTAACACGCTGAAATATATTAAATTAAGGGTTGACTTTTGTTTCTTGCCTTGTACTGAACATCGTACATGAAACGAGACCGTGGTCGTCGTTGTGCTTCGTTTCTGTTTTCCATACGAACATTTCAAACAATGCTTTGTCATTTGGTCTGTGTTAAAAAAGCCGATTTGAAGTGCAACTGGTTCCCCTTTGACATAGATAAAAATCAAAATATGATGCTAATTGTATGATTGGTAATGTAATTGCAATAGGATAAAGTTATTATTATAGTTCTGTCATGTAATGCTATATTGTACATGTTGGATTGATTTTGGAGTTTTCACTCCTTTTGAGCAGAATGTTTCCTGCTCAAATAAACTAATAAACTAAACTAAGCTTCCAGGACGATGAGTGATAAACAGTGACATTTTGCTTTAACCTCACACAGGAGTGCAGACTTATACGAGCTGTTGAAAATGTGTTTTCTTTTTAAAAGGTGCAGAACTCAAGAGGAAGATTGTTATATGTCCATTTTTAGCCATTAGTTGTTTTAATTAACTGATGAATTTAATTTTAGTATCCTGCCAGTTTTATTACGTTTGTATAATTTAAAGGTCTGAGCGCGTGCAGTATTTGAGGAGAGGGTCATGTTTAAGACACCAGATTGCCACTGTCTGAAAGCAGAATCAGGTCTAGGGTCTACTGCAGACTCGGAGGTAGCACTCATTTGGATTGCCACATTTCTATTTGAACAGCCTCATTGAGTCCCGAGTCCGTTTGGCCCTGATCGCTACCCGTAAACCCGGTGCGCGTGCCCGGTCACGTACCCGCAGCGCGAGGAGTTCAGCTCATGGTGCGCCGACGTTTGGCCTCAGCGCTTCACCACAGCCATCAGCGCGTCCTTCTCCTTCTGCAGCATGGATCTACCTATGGGATCTATGCTCTGCAGCTTTCCCCCAAGTCACCAGCCACTTCCGCTCCGTGTGCGCCGAGGAAACATGTCCCCCGTGTGCGCAAAAACACAAACGTTCCGCGGACACCTTTCTCCGAGGACTGTGAATGGTTTGGGTTTGACTCGTCCAGAACAATGACCAATTACCGGCTTTTCCCAAATCTAAAAGCAACAGTGCAACGCCTCATTTGAAAGCTAAGGCCTACAAAAGTGATTTAAAAACCGATCTTTTTCCTTGCGTTTTTGTCGTCACTTGTTTCACTTTTCTTTTTTGTTTTTGCGACCTTCATATTGTTTTTGTCATATTTTTTGCTGCACTTTCGTCGTTTTGTCACTTTTTACTTTGTGTCACTTTTTTGATGGGTTTTCATCCTTGTTTGATGCTACTTTGATGCTTTTTTTTCAAGAAGCTTTTAGATTTGGGTAAAGCCAAACTGGAGAAAATGTGCTCAGTTCATGTGGGGGATTTGGTCCCATTGTTTTCTGTGTGTAAATCAACCAAACAATAAAAGTTTATTTCTATAGGATTTCTGCCATGGGGTTTTGAAGTGCTTTCCATAAGTAAAAAGTCAACATAAAATATAAAGACACAAAACAGGACAAAATACAGCAGGTGTTATGGGAGGTGTGTCTACGTGAGTCTTTAGTTTTTTTTACATTTATACTCTTTAGCGCGAGGATCTTGCCGATGTTTTTACAGAGTGACATGAGCAACTAAACTAAGATGATAGTGTGTAGTGTTCAAACTGTGGCTAAAAAACTCTCACTTTGACTGAAAAACATGACTAGCTTTCCGTTGAAAATACAATTAAAATTCTACTCAGTTTCACTTAAAAAAAAAATCTGAAATCATTACAAATTCCAAGTACCCCCAGCTAAATGCTCAAGTACCCCTATGGGGTCCGCGTACCCCTGGTTGGGAACCACTGCCTCACAGCATGTGTGGCCTTTACGAGGTCACTACGAAATAAAAAGGGGTTTGACCTTAGCTAGAGACGCCACTGAGAGAAGCTGGACTGGTCAAATTTCAGCTCGCAATCAAACATCACGGTGGTGGGTCAAGCCCACGGCGCTCACAGCTAGAAGGTCCTGGGTTCGATTCCCACCTGGACGGGCCCTTTCTGTGTGAGTTTGCATGTTCTCCCTGTGTCTGCGTCCAGTTTCCCCTACCACTAAAAACATGCACAATAGGCCAGGATGAATGAGTGTGTTTGAGAGTGCGCATGGGGGACGACGGATGGAAATTAGCCCAAGGTGTGGTTAGTTTACATGTTCGTTAACATGCAGTCCCAAATAAATCCCACCTAGATTTTTGACAGATCGGGCGGCTGAAAGGATTAGTGGGCAGGACAGAAATAATGCACTCGCTTTTACTCTCATTTAAATGTAGGAAGTTGAGGAATGGCCATAGTTTTAAGTCCAATAGGCCGTTAGCACAACCAGGGTAGAGGTTAGATTTTAGGCCCGAGATTTCACCCATGACAGTCGGGTTTGGGTCAGGCTTCGAGTTTTTATTTTTTTATTAATGCCATTGTAATATTTAATAAGAATCTATGTTATAGGCTTAGTCTATTGGCTACAAAATGTGGTTATACTTAGGGAGGTGGTGCAGGTACGAGGGGCGGACGCACGTGCCGTTCTCTCAGGACAGCGTTTCATTGACAGTGGATAAATCAGTTTGGTTCCTGTTACTGCGTAAAAAGAAGCTTTTGCAAAAGCAGCGCGAGGCGGAGGAGAGAGACGGAACAGAGGAGAACGCGACATTGAGCTGCGGCTCGGGCACGTATCCTGCCCCCACGCCGCGCACATCTCACGGCCTGCCCAGGTATGTGCGCGTAGCCGCGTGCCTCTCACACACGGTGCTGCTGAAAGCACTGCGCAGACGCTCCTATCCGAGCCTTAAATAATTTACGTCGGGTTTGTTTCGGCTCGGGTTAATTGCTCGGGTCGGGCTTGATTTTTTGGGCCCGATCTAACCTCTAAACCAGGGTTAGGGTGCATGGAAAGGTAGAGCTGTAGATCGTGTGCATACAAGTGGGAGGATGAGTTGTGCTCTGCAATAATGGACCCAAGCAGCAACATATACAAACTGAATAGGACTGGGCCAAGGATGGAGCCTTGTGGATAGCGGAGCTACAGAGGAGTGGTTGTCCAGGTACTAGTCAATACAAGATTAAAGTGGGTGAAAAGTCAGACAACTTTCCTTTATTTGAACAAATCACACACTGAAAAGGCAGACATCCCTTTAATGCAGATCTCAGGTCAGACTCAAGACCAACTAAAACACTTGTATCTTTATACAGAAAAGAGCAACTTAAAAAGCACAGGGCAAATAAAAGCTCAATTGTTTTAGTACAGCCGCATTTTAAAAAGGCATTGGGCAATTTCCATTTACAACTAATTTAGCATGAACATAAGGCTTATTAAAAGCACATGAAAACACATGGGGTGAGGTTTGAGACTGGATATTGTCCTGAGAAATTACTGAACATCCTGGTCCATAAGTTGATGAGCGGGAAACGCCGCTTGTGTGGAGACTGGCTAAACTAAAACCTTTCATTATATTCATGACTGTACATTGACCTGGGAGCCATCCCCTTGTTCCACGCCATGCATGAGTTAATTAAGAAGTGTTCAGAGCCTGCATCACTGGAGAATGGCACTGAAGAGTCCCGGCCCGGTGTGGAAGAATGTTCTACTGGGCTCAAAGCAGGGCGCCCGGACACCTCTCAACATCAGGGTATCGCCGTAATAAACTACTGGACCATGCAAACAGTAGCATGGTCATTGACCATGTCACAGAGTCAAAGGATAAGAGAGCATCCGTCCACAGCAAAACTAGGCACAAACCACAGCAGGAGCAGGCATTCACCAGAGGGGGCCTCCGCTCCCATTAAAGATCACACCAGAGTTTACAAAGCAATGAGCAGCATGTTTCTAATGTAGGAAATGACAGCCATTATCTCTATAAATACAGTAATTGTGTGGCTTCAGTGTGTAACAAAGCCCCATACTCAGATAAAGAATGCTCTGACTGGAGCTTATACACAATCACCCATAGTAACTACATTTTCATAATCAACATGTGATTGTATGCACTTGATATTTCTGGAAAAGTTAACAGAAGTCCTAATGTTCTGGTTAACACATTATCACCATCTCTTTTGAATAAAAACTGTCCACGTGCCACATCCACCGACACCTGAACCACGGAGCTTCATTTGGGTAGGGCACTGTGGGGACAGACCTGGTGTCCATGTAGAAAAGTTGCTTGGATATTAGGAGGACATGGCCCTCAGCTGTAGATGTGGTCTCCTTGTTCGGATGGAGTGGTCAGGATCAGCACTAGCTAACAGACTGGAATAAAAGAAAACACTAGACAAAGTCCTGGCAAAGCCACAGTGGCTTCAGCAGCAGTGGTTCAGCCCCTCAGTGACAGCAGCCTCCGCAGTGGCCTCCTCCGTGGGGGTGTCCTGCTGACTCTCCGTGTTTGGTCCGTCGGCTGAGGATCTCGTAGGAGCAGTCGTCCCCACAGCAGCCCGACATGCTCGGAGAAGTCTCGTCAATCTCAAACCTGACAACACCAGAAGATTTCAGCCAAAACTCAAGAGCACTGTGGGTCACTGAGGCTTTACTCACTGTAGTGCTTCTCTGAAGAACTGGTACGCTCCGTGGTTATGTTTGAAAACCGTCAGCATCACTTTCTTCATCTGTGTGCTGCAAAAAACAAACGGTTTAGAAAACTTCAAAGGAAAGGCTGAGGCCATCATTTCATCCATAGGCTGGAGAGGGGTTCACAGACTAGTGCCCTAGTGGTGGTTCCACAATTAGTTAAAGTTACATAAAAAAATAAAACATAAAAATGAAAACATTGACAAGTTAATAGGCAACTATTCTGAATATTATGTCGATTCAATATGCAAATATGTTCAATATGAATCGCAGAAATATTGTAGATGTGCCAAGACCCCACTAATACAATTTTCAGCCATTTCCCCTGTGCTCCCAGAGAAACCCCTCCTCCCTCCTGTGTGATCTGCCTGGAAAGGGGAGGGAGCCACACATGTACGTTAGCCAGCTGTTGTTTGTAGCATTAGCTGCTAGCAGAGGCCGGGACACAGCCATTTCGGCGAGCAACAACGAGAGAATGCGTGACCTTTGCACAAATCAGCTGTGGACGGATATCGATCATAATGACCAGGGAAAGACAATTGTGTCTGGAAACAACCAACATGAGCTCCATCTACAGCGTCATGCCTCAGACAGCTGTCACGGTAAACATCTCATAGTACTATAGCTTCACCTCCGATTAACAAAATCACTGGTGCTGTTGGAACATTTGTTGTCAAAGCGCTGAAGTCTGAGGTTGCAAATGAATTCTTATGGAAACAGTAGATCATATAAAAAATATGGTTTTATCTGGTAAACTCAGGAGGGAATAAGCTGTATCAAATGTCAAACTAATGTTATTGTATGTGAGATGCTGACATGTTATTAGGAGAGCTCCTTATGGGGAAAGCAGCAGCTGCATGCGTTACTATTAAATGCAAGTCTAGTTGGCCTATTGACTATTGAATATGGAGTCGGCACACATAAGCTTTCTGGCTTCAGATGGATAAACACACGAAGGACGTGGAGAGGAGAGAGAGAAGAAAGAAGAAGTGTGGGTATGTGGAGGTAAGAACACACGGATCGGGGGGGCACAATGTGAACTGCTAAATACTGTTCCTCTCACCCACTGTTTCTTAAGCATTACATTAAAATTGAGGAAATGCAATTTCGCATTGCAAAATAATTCAAGCTTATTATCAAACTAATAAGCTTGAATTTGTTTTAGTGCAACCTGAGCTTTGATATCGATGAGCTGATAACGCTCTGAATAAATCATCCTCCTTTTTACGCAGTTTATACACATTTCTGTTGCAAAATTGGTGCTCCATAATTCTGATCAGATCATGTTTAGTTTAGCTTAATTTATCCTGCAATCTTTCATTTTTTTCCTAACATACATAACACAAGTTGACAGCCAAAAAATGGTCAGGGGTTTCTCAACTGATTTAGACTAATGTTGGTGTTCTGAGTCCGAATATCACATGCATTTTGCTCTATCGGGTCAACTTTTTGAGATACAGCCATAGTGTTACGGATTACGTTATTATGAATTCTGCTTATCAAATTTGATGGAGTAAATAAAAACTGAATGACTTTAGCTACGTTGACTTTTATTTCTTGAGGAAAACGGAAAAAACGTCAAGGGTTTCTCAGCTGATGATCCGCAGAAATTTGTTTTTGACGCAAAATCGATTTTTAAAGCATTTCTGTAGCAAAAAATCCTGACCTGATTGAGCAAAACCAAGGTCATTTTCGGACTCAGAGCATCAAAATTAGTCTAATTCAGCTGGAAAACCCTGGACTATTTTCAAAAAATATTTTTTTGTTACCCAGTGTAATAGGTAGCCGATAGCCTATATATACATATTTATTTTAAAAATGCATACAATGAGGGATTAATTGCTGGTCAGGTTGACCCACAGTTACTGCGCGCTCAGTCATGGCGGCTTAGGACTAACACTTGAACACAATTTTGTTGTATGGTTGTACAATGACAAAGCATTTACTTAATTCATGACAGCTAAAAAATAACTCATGACGGATTTTTTACGACCCAGTTGGAGATAAATGATCCCTAGCGAAGGTTCTCTCATAGTTACATCACCACAGCCAGTGCTGCTCCAGAACACGTACACGATGCTGCACACCTTAGGTTCAGAGCAGACCCTGGACTACACAAGGCGATGTTAACTGTTGTTTCCATTTAACAACAAAACAGCGCTGTTAAGCTACAAATAGACTAAATATAGCAACAGAACATTGCTCCACATGCTTTTTCAGTGACAGGATTACTCATATCAAGATCACAACTTGATTAATAACAACGTGTAACAGTAACAATCTGTGTGTGGCCTGTACTGTGTGCGTTACCCGTTAGCGATGAGCTGTAGAATCTGGATGAGAAACTTGCCCAGTCCTTTCCTCCGGACCCTGCTCTCCAGCTGCACCTCGTAACTGTGGATCACACCAGGATTAGCTCCAGTACCTGGAGAACAGCAGACCCTCTGGACCCCCTCCTCACCAGTAGAGCACCTCCTCGCCACACTCCACATCGAAGCGGAAGTGGGAGAAGGCCATGGGGGCGGAGTCTTGTGTGTCTCGAGCCAGGAGGTACCACGCTCGCTCGTCATTCATCTCCTCCCTCTTCTCTCGCTCCTTCCATCCCCACTCACTCTGCTCGTATCTGACACAGATGGGACAGTCATGAGCACGTACTAGGATCTAGTCTAGATCGAACAGAGGAACCCGGCTGAACAGAGGGACCCTGCCTACTGGATTGACAACAAGGACTGGACGGTCTGTGATCTTGGCCCGTCTGCTGAGGGACTCCTTCGGCCCTGGGTCTCTATAGCCTGTCCGTCCATGGGAGTGGATCTCTCCTTCTGTGGTTCTCCCCAAGGTTTCTCTTTTCTCCCACCGGGTTTTTGAGTTTTTCCTTGCCGTGCTGGAGAGTCTAAGGACAGGGGACACCCGAGCTGCTCGTCTCCACTGCTGACGCTTATTTGGACTTTATGTTTGCCTGGATATTTGATTCTCCTGAACTTTACATTGTCTTATTTACTGCTCTGTTTTATTGCCTTAATGGTTTGGTGCAGCCCTATGAGGAAATTCCTGTTGTGATATTGGGCTATACAAAACCATTGATTGAATGATTGATTGATCACAATGGCACTTTTGGTCCATTGTGTGAATGGAGCTGCGAGTTAAGTTAGTAGTTAAGGTGCGCAGATAAGATTGAGTATAAAAAAATCGACATCTCCCACTGTGGACGATTAATGGACTTGGTGAATGGAATCAGGCCTTTCCTTCTATTTAGAGCTGATACACCATCCACTTACATTGGCAATTGTTTACTTTTGTTTCCGATTTAAATATGCCTTGATTTACTCTGAACAGTAAAACGTATTTCTTAACCCTCGCGTAATCCTTCAATGTTGCACCCTTTAAAGACCCTATAGTCAAAAAATGTACACTTCAAAAAAGAGCCTGAAAATTTGCACACATTGATATTTTTTTCTGCTTCTTTTTACAAAAATCCTTCAGTGGCTTTTGGGCCATCACTCTATTCAGAGTCGCGAGTTCACTTTAACCAAGATGGCTGGGAAGCGATGCAGCCTCTGATTGGCCGATGCCTCACAGCTGAATCTTGATGGCGAGGCTAATCCAATTTTGATCAATTAAACATATAAAAAAGGACAAATAATGGTTAAACTATTAATGTGCAGCAAGTGAAAGCCTTATCCTGATTACAAAAGTAAAAACAAGTCTAATCAGTGTCTGACGTTGGCACATCTCTCACACTG
This sequence comes from Proterorhinus semilunaris, assembly GCA_021464625.1. Lineage (NCBI taxonomy): Eukaryota > Metazoa > Chordata > Actinopteri > Gobiiformes > Gobiidae > Proterorhinus > Proterorhinus semilunaris. The sequence goes on from CM038364.1 coordinate 1,045,039, forward strand.
CCAGATATGGTGCTTTTAACTATGTAATGTGCTCACAAAACATTTCTTATGACCTGACACTGATCAGACTATGAGGCATCTCCCCAAGGACCCCCCCACCCCGAGGTCGGCAACCACTGATCTAAGAACAGACGGATTCAAACAGCAAGTAACGGCCGTGTATCCAGGCGAAGGTTCATGAAGGTTTATGATGACTCAAGAATTGTTCCAGTTTTAACAATGAATAAAAGGAGCACGTCAACATTCAGTAGTTAGTCATGGTCCAAACGCATTCCTAACTTTTCCACACAGAAGTCTCTTTTTCCCCACAATTGTCTCAAATGTACTATTAAAAATAGGCCTTTGGAGGTCTGAATACTTCTATGACCCTCATAACCTGATCCCGTGTCGTCATGGTCTTTGGTGGAGTGTGGGGTGCTTACAGGGCCTGCATGTTGGCTCGCGTCAGCTCAAAGGCCCACTCCACAGACAGCGGGTTGAGGGCGGTCACTCTCCGGCACTCGATCTGCAGGTTGAGACTGGACAGACAGAGAGGTCAGCGTGAGCCGGTCATGTGACTGAAGGGAAAAGCAACACTGAGGCTACGTACCCGTTTCTGTCATACTTGGTGAAGGCGGGGAAGGCAGACAGGGGGTCGTCCAGCTGTGAGGAGAAGCACATGGGAAAAGTTTAAAAGGTGATGTTTAAAAGAAGTGCTCTTTGCACTAAAAAGGTAATCCATATGAACGGTTTCCTTAAGATGCATTATAAGACTCAATGTTAAAAAGAGTTCAGTCACTGAGCTTTAACTACTCGCTGCACTCGTACTAAGACTTGATTTGGGACAGGTGCTGGGATTGTGGAAGTCCCTTTCCATGGATTTAGCCGAATAATCTGGCAACCTTGAACTGTGGGGCTCATTCGGCTTTGTGACCACTTTGTCTCCACTTCAGGAGAGACATTTTGTATGCAGGGACTTTTTGAAAACACATGTCATAAAGTTTTGGCTAATAGCGATTGTAGCGTTTACATTTGTGTGGTGTACTGCAGCTGCAGAGGTAATGCTGGTCATGTGTTTACTTCGTTGGGAATTAGGGCTGAGCGATAAAAATCTGAAGTCATATTTTATTGTCGCCGACAAAGACAAACCTAATACTAAACCTGGGCTTAAGGTGGAACTAGATGCTGAACTCCGGGGGCCGTGTGTTCTGTGCCACGAGGAACACTTTCCGATACCGGTACTTTAACGATACTTGGTTTTCCATACCAATACTTTTTCCGATACATATGCCAAACTATTTGTCAGAACAATAATGGACTACTACAATGCCCTCTTCGTCGGGATCCCGGCAAAAAGCTTTCAAAAGCTTCAGCATATTCAGAACGCCGGGGCCAGGATCCTGACGAGGACGCCTAAGCACCAGCACATTACCCCAGTCCTCCGCGATCTCCACTGGCATCCGATCAGTCAACGCATCAAATACAAAATCTGCCTGCTCACTTATCAATGCATCCAAGGACACGCTCCGGACTATCTCACTGAACTTCTCACTCCTCCGCCCAGAACCAGAGCACTTCGGTCCACAGACATCAACCTCCTCTCCATCTCCAGAACTAAACTCCGGACAATGGGCGACAGAGCGTTCCAGGCAGCTGCTCCTAAACTGTGGAACACCCTACCACCACACCTGAGGGCCCCACAGTCTCTGGAGACCTTTAGAAGAGGACTTAAGACTTTTCTGTTCCCTTTTTAAATCTATGTGTGCTTTTATTGTTAGTTTTCACTTGTGTTGTAGCACTTTAAGATTTGCATGTAGTGCATTACAAATTAAAGGTATTATTATTATTATTATTAGTGGAAGATCTGTACATTTACAATACAGGGTTCATCTCCAATGTCAAGAAATGTGTGGAATGTATTCCTTTAGACTCTTGTATGGTTTACAGTTTTGGACCACAAAAGTGCAAATTATTGGACTGGGAAGTGTACACAATACTCATATTAGAAATAAAGGTGGTTTACCTAAAAACAGAACGACAAATATTTGAACTTTGCACAGCAGTCCCACTTAATACCAAGCCGTTACGAATCAAATTAGAGTCAGTGACACAGAAATGCTGAGAGAAACTAGCCTGCAAGCTCATGAAATTTATAAAAATGCCGTATAATTGGTCTGAGTTTATAATATTCTGGACGACGACAAAACAAACCCATTTATCACATTTTATTCATTGTGCAGGACCTCTCCGGCCTGACTGTATCCGGTTAACGGCAGAGGTCTCACATGGCCCTGGACACTGACCTTATTGGCTGCATCCACTTTGGCACACACGGCGTCCATGGCTGCCCTCTCCTCCAGGCGCCGCGCTTTCTTCTCCTTCGCTTTGTTCGACTTTCGCTGTACGAAAAACACAAGCGTTAACTGCTATTGTGACCCTACATCATGGAGCTCAGACTGGTGCTTCTCAACCAGGTCAGGACCCACATGTGGGTTACAGGACCATTTTCAGAGGGTCACGACTAGGGTTGGGCCATGGCTAGCCAAATTATTGTTATGGCAATATTGGATGATGCACACGATACCCAAGAATCCCTGAGGTCCTTCCATCTGACTAAGACTTCAACAACCTATAAAACGTTTAACTAAAACACATGCGAACTGTGCATTTTTGTCAAGATCTTACGCATTTTGTTCCATCTTAGCCTTGGTTTGGTCCTGATTTTTATATTACTTACATAACCAACAGTCTGATTAAAAGAGAGTTTTGTGAGGAAGGAAATGAACTCCAATCCTGCATCACACTGCAGCAAAACCAGTCAAGATGAACCAACAACTGCTGCTCTGGGAGTGTGGGAGCCGATCTCAAACCTGTGCAGCAGACTGGAGGAAGAGAAACCAATGTGAGGCTGTAGATTAGTCTTCTGAAGCGGATGGTATTTTCTTTAAATGGTTAGTCAGGACTAAACGCTGTGAGGTTGTGGTTTGGTTTTGTACAGCTAGAATATGACTGCTGCTCATCGTTTCGAGTACATTGCTGTTTTATAGAGTGATTTATTTGACCTGCCTTCTTGCAATTGGAGCACTTTTGCTTTGTGTACAAATTGCCATTACAATTAGATTTGTGAAAAAAAACCACAACAACATTTAGTTTATAGTTAACGTAAAAAAAACAGTAAAAAATTAAAATAAATAAGAAATTGAATGTAGAAAAATATATTAAATACAACATTTGTACCCAAGTCAGTGACTAGTGAGTGTTTGAGACGGGCCTAAATATTTAAAAAGGTTCAAAAAAAGTTTCGATTTACACCCTTTTTACAAAGCGCAATTGAAGCACCTTCATCACTCTCTGGATATGCAACACTTTTTCTTCGTGCTTCGTCACATTTTCCAAGAAAACGGCGAGCTACTTTTATAAAAAGTGTGTTAAGAGCTCAACAGCTAATAACTTCTATTAGGATATTCTGTAAACTCCGTGTGGTCTCACAGAGGCTCCTCCTGGGAGAGTTCCCGGGTTTAGAGGAGCTTCCCTCAGCCAGTCTGCGCAGACCACCTCGGCTTAGTTAGCGGTGCCGCTCGAGTGTGGCAGAGCTGGGTCCGTGGGGTCTCGAGACGGACCTTTGATGACCCTAGCATTGTCGAGTTGTCCCTCCATAATATTTCAGCGGTGAGAGACGGCGCTAGTTTTACACCTGAAGCCACGTTAAAGCGTGGAAGGGCATCTACAGCCCAGCCCTCGCTGTGCAGCTGATGCGGTCAGATCTGGACAGCAGGGTCATAGATTCCTTCTGTCAGAGTTATAGCGCAGATGAGTACCCCACTCATCTGCGTGGGGTACGTCCGCATGGCACCTGCCGCCTCCATCGTCTCCACACGCACAACTTTATGTTGGGATTTGAGCTGTTGCATTTTTCTCACGTCGTTCTTTCATTGGAAATAGCCGTGTTTTGGACCCACTAAGCACTCGTGTAGCGCTCGGTCTAAATGTAGATTGTTACTGATATGCCACATTCATTATATAGATTTTTAATGGACGACCCACCCCGCCAAAGTGGCCGACAAAAAAAAAAGTCTAGCGGAACCTCTGAGACTAGTGCCGGCAGATGATACCTCAAGGTACGTGACCCTGATTGTGTGAGTAAATGGTAAATGGTCTCAACTTATATAGCGCTTTTCCACCTATGTTAGGCACTCAAAGCGCTTTACAGCTAGGAACCTCTCACCCATTCATACACCAATGTACGCAGACACTGGAGGCAAGCTGGGTGAAGTGTCTTGCCCAAGGACACAACAGTGTGCACCTTCAGGAGGCCGGATTTGAACCCCCGACCCTCCAATCATGAGACGACCCGCTCTACCATCTGCGCCACCGTCACCCCACGTGTACAGATGTGCACGGAGTTACTATACAGCGGGCATGTCCAAAGTGTGGCCCGGGAGCCAAATGTGGCCCTCATACCATTTTTGGTGGCCCTCTGACTTTTTTTTTGCACACATCACCAGAGGTGGTACTTTTTACTGCAATCCAAATTCCACACAATTAAATCCTCAAACATCCATCCATCCATTTTCTCCCACTTGTCCGTTGCCAGGTCGTGGGGGCAGCCGCCGGAGCTGCCCAAGTCACATAGCACCAGTCCCCTATGGCTCCTCCTGCAGGTGGTGGGTCCACGGAAGGATGGCCTCATAGTTCCAAACGGGCCTGTTAGTCTCTCATAGGGGCCCATTCACACTCACATTCATACACCAGTGCATGCAGACACTGGAGGCAAGGAGGGTGAAGTGTCTTGCCCAAGGACACAACGACAATGTGCACCTTCAGGAGGCGGGATTCGAACCCCGAACCTTCCGATCATGAGACGACCCGCTCTACCATCTGCGCCACTGTCGCCCCCAAAATCCTCAAACAGTAACATTTATTGTGAGACAAAGCTGGCATTATGGATCCAAGTTTGAATAAAGGTCTGGGGAATGGTTTAAACCTCTTAACTACACCCAGTTGAATGTTTGAATGCACTGACCACCGATCTGTGGCCCTCCATGCTGTACATGTCAATATGCGGCTCCCGGTGAAAAAGGTTTGGACGCCCCTGCTGTACAGCAATGGGTCCCATCCTGGTGGGCACCTGGGATTGCAGGGGGTGCAGAGCTTTGCCTGGTCAGAGGGTCACAAGTGATATTATATGGTTAAAAATCAAAGAAATATGACTACAGGTGCATTAAACACTCCAATTTCAGTTTATTTGTTTGAAATACAGTGCCTCTCGAAAGTACTAATACACCTTGAACCTTTGCACATTTTGTCATGTTTACAACCCTAAACGTATTTTATGAATGTTTTACTGAAAGTTCACACACAAGTAACAGACAACTGTGAAGTGAAAGCAAAATAAAATAGAAAAGTTAAAAGTGGGGCGTGCATAAGTATTCATACAGCATGACTTAATACTTAGTGGAACCCCCTTTTGCTGCAATAACAGCAGCAAGTCTTCTGGGGTTTGACTCTACAAGGTTTGCACATGTAGAGACTGACATTTGAGCCCATTCCTCTTTACAAAACAACTCAAGCTCTGTCACATTAGAAGGAGAGCGTTTGTGAACAGCAGTTTTCAGGTCTTTCCACAGATTTTCAATAGGATTTTAAACCATATAGTATATATGGTTTGAAAAGTTCAATTTTTGTCTCATCTGACCAAAGCACCTTCTTCCACATGGTAGCTGTGTCCTCCATATGACTTCGAGCAAACTTCAAACGGGATTTCTTATGGCCCCCTTTCAATAATGGCTTTCTTCTGCCACTCGTCCATGAAGGCCAGATTTGTGTAGAGTACGACTTATAGTTGTCCCATGTACAGATTCCCCCAGCTCAGCGGCAGGACGTCCCAGCTCCTCCAGAGTTATCTTGGGGCACTTGGTTATTTCTGACCAGTGCTCTCCTTGTTCGGTCTGTTAGTTTAGGTGGACGCCCGTGTCTTGGTAAATTCGCAGTGGTGCTATACTCTTTCCATTTCCGAATGATGGATTGAACAGTGCTCCGTGAGATGTTCAAATCTTGGGAAATCTTTGTAGAACTTAGCGCTGCTTTAAACTTCTCCACAGCTTTATCCCTGGGATCAAGGAAAGAAGGTTGGGAACCACTGCTATAAAGTTTGATACTAAACAACAGCAGCATCTGGTGGTTTAAAGAATGATTTAGCTAAACTAAAAAAAAAGGAGGAGGACACGCTGGTGGGACTATGTCTCCGAGCTGGCCTGGTGTCGCCTTGGGGTCCCCCCAGAACAGCTGGAGGAGGTGTGCGTGGATTGGGAAGTCTGGGCATCTCTGCTGAGACTGTTGCCCCTGCTTTTTTAAAGAAAAAGTTCAATAAACGACTATTCAAAAATAATTTCTCCTTCTGGAGACAGTAAAGGCTATTCTCATCCACTTCAATAATGTACAGAAATGGAGTTGGCATCGAAGCTCAAATAGGACCCAAAAAAGAATTGTATGCAACGTTTTTACTTTGTACCACACAGGCATTGAGGCCTTTGTCCCACCATCTCACCAATAAGGAGAATGTCCCCCTCTCTGGGTGTCCCATCCTACTGGGGTAGTTACCCAAATCTCAAGAAAGAGAACAAAGTGCGTTTTGAACATGAGATTCTATACTCTGTACCATCTTAAGGTACATTGTACCTTAAGATGGGAAGTACCATGTCCTCCCCCCCCCCCCCCGCCCCACCAAACCACACAACTTGTCCCACTTAGACCAACTCCTTTAAAAGTTGGTCACTCATGGGCATGCCTCACAACATTACCAACCACAACCCCGCCATTAATAAGGCATTGTAAAGTGCCACGGCTAACAGGGCTAGCACGCTAACGATGTCACAATCAAAACAGCGCATTTTTCCATGAGAGCTACGATACTGTGATGGGGGGGGGGGGGGGTTAGCCCCGACACTTTATGTGAAGAAAGCGTCTAACCGAGATAACAACAAATAAGACTATGAGCACGTTTAAGTGAGAGGGACAAACGAGGACATTTCGCCCGTGTGAGACATATTACAAACGTAGCAACAGCAAATTGTCATTTAGCACATCTATTTTTGGGCACTTTTACACGGCCTTACGAGTAGCTTGAGGAGCATGTTTTGGAGAACGAAAAATACAAAGAAGGCTATGTAAAATGTTAAAGCTAGTCGAAGACCCGGGGTTTGAGCTCAACATGTAGTGTAGGCACATTCAACCTACGCAAAACTGGACATTCATATCAGTCAGTCCATACAGCACCAGAGTCCAGACGCCTATCTCCATCCATCCATCCATCCATCGGAGCTCATCCCTAGCAGCTAGCCGGTCTCCCTAGCACTTTCGCTCATCCCCCCAACCACTTTCGATCTCCCCAGCCGACCCCAGAGGCACGGACACAGGCGCACTCACCCCCATCCTGCGGCAGTGTGCTTCTCTATTGTCCCCTGGCCGGAGCACTCAGGTACAGACGGTGCTAACGAGGCTAGCCGCTAACAGCACCAACAATGGCCGTGTTGTGGATCAGTTGTTAGCGGCAGGATTGGGTCTAGCGTCGCTGCTGGGGGGCCGCCGGATTGTTGTGCTGGTGCCAGTTGGCGCCAAAAGCCTGCCCGGTGGTGGGGAGTGCGCTTCGGTAAGGGTTGTTCCTGCCCGGTGGAGGGTTCCTTCCTTCGGCCTCCTCTCAGTCTGCCGCGGTGTGTCGCCTTCACGTGGCCACCTCCGGCGCAGCACAATCCCGGAAATGGGTTATAAGCGGGAAACAGCAGGCAGGCAGCAAAGCAGTGGCGTCCTGTCCATGCATCCATGAGATGTATACGGTACACACGTTCACCCTAAACACAGAAATACAAGGAAACTTGAAGGACAATAGTTCCAAAAGCTGTGACGGGGTGTCGGGTCTTCTTTTCTAGTTTGAGGAGTGTTGAGTGGTAGGGAAGGTCGTATTCTACTTCAATAGTTGTAGGCCACATCCTGGACAGACGGTAGCCTATCATTTGAAGCCCTCTGATGTAGATGTTTTTACGTTTTAGAAAGAGTTAAAAATGCCTATATCATGTGATAAAAATAAAAACACTTTGGAGGGTAGGATCTATTTTATCTACCGCGATGGCTTATTGATGCATAATGTTTTGTCTGATTGTTGATATTTCTGAGATTTCTAATACTGTATATCAAAATTCACTTCAGTGATTAAAGGAGGACAAAAGATATTGGCAGCGGTGGGATTCGAACCCACGCCCCCGAAGAGACTGGAGCCTTAATCCAGCGCCTTAGACCGCTCGGCCACGCTACCTTATGAATATCCCGGTCGCAAAACGCTGTCATATCTTTGGATCAACGAGTGGCTTTACGGACATGGTATCGGTGCACAACCCGAAGTTCTTTTCTGTGTTCTGTAATGAACACGTACAAGTTCGATGCATGAAAACCATAGGCTTAGCCGATGTCTGGTTTGGTGTAGTGCGCTTTCTTAGTGCTGTTTGCTAAAATACGATACGAGTCAAAGACGGAAACTATTTAAACTGAACCAGAGCGTTTTCTACCTCTTTACCTGAGATCCGAGGTAAGAACGTAGAAAGTGGACCTGGTCCTCACATCCTGATGTCTGTGTTCTGTGTTATCATTGCCACTAGATGGCGGCCAAATACATTAGTAGAACTAAAGTATTTGTTTAGTTTATATTCTTGGTTTTCTGACTTTAACTGATTGCAATAGCACACATAGGCTGTTGCAGTTTCGCCATATATCAAATTAGAAATGATTGAGTGATGTAGTGCCCGTTTGCTTTTTGAGCCCCTGCTCCTCTGCAGCTCTCTGCACGTCCCTGGTACTCGGCACATAATCTGCTTATCAGTGTTGGGCAAGTTACCCAAAACATTTAATATGCGCACGCCACCATCTGCGTGCACGTATCGACACTACCCCGCAGACCTTTCTCCCACATAGCACCTGAGGCCTGTTTCACACCGCACGCGGATTCGTGAACGAATTCGTCTTCGAGTCCCTCTCCGCGTGCATTCGCAAGGCTCGCTTCAAGTCGCGTCCTGTTGTGCAGATGAGAAAGCTATTGTGTGTACACAACACATAGTACACAAGATCCGCCCTCGGTTCGCCAAATCTGCCCCGGAGTCAGAACCGCTCGGCGGATGTGTCGCGCGGTGCTGCAGATCCGCTTTCATGACGCGCTCTTAGGCCTGTTTCACACCGCACGCCGACTGCAGAGCCGAGCGCCCTTTGCGGCTGAACTACCGCGCGGTGAGCGGCATGTATTCAGACTGCCACGGAGCGGGGGCGGAGCGCCTAGTGTAGTATTGGACTCAAAACAACTCCTCGTGGTTCATTCTAAAGCAGCACTATTAATTATAAGATAGGAATACAACTGATATGTCTCCTTAAAGTGCAACATGTGTTTTATGCATAATTTAAAAACAGATCTAAATGTATTAGTAACTGGAAAATTATGTTATTAATACACCTAAAGTTATATTTCCTTATGTATTCCAAGTACAAGATTCGATAGACGTGAAATTGCTTTATAAAAGTGATTTTTGGACATTTGGTGCTGAAAGCCACTTCGCTGCGCAGCCAACACGCGGGAAAAATGCGCTCGAGTTCCATTTTTGGTTTCATGAGCGGAGGCTCCACCAATTATTAAACCAATGCCATGAAACGACAGAGATAAGCCCTCTGGTATTCCTAATCAATGTTATCCATAATATTACATCATATAAACTACTGGTGTCCTATCAGGTGCTGTGAGCAGAGACCACTTCATTTGACTGGACAGACTGAATTCACCAGGGGGCTGGAGCTGTAAAGAACCAGGATAACTTCTCATCAATCCTGAACTATGGGCTACTACTTCATGCTGAACCTACACATCTGCAGGTTGGTCAAAAGTTCGTTTTGTTTGTTATTTGTTAGACTACCAGTGTTGTCTTGACATTCTATCTGTCCTAAATGTCTTGTTCATATCACGATGTAGCTTCTGTTTCATTTAGTTATTGCTTGAATCTGTTTTTTGTTGTAGAAGTTTGGAAGTTTTTATTTACCCACAGGTGAGAGTAGCTGTGATTAGAGGGGAGGAGCCGGGCCAACCCAAACTCCTCCTCGCGGTCTTTAAGTAGGTATTTAAGCTGCGGGCTGAGCGGGACTTTAGTCCACTGACAAAGCCTTTTGGATGAGAGGCGAAACGTTCGAAGACTTCAGCTACGGAGTACAGAAGATGACTCAAGTACCTTCATTGAAGATGGACAACTCCTGTACGACTGAGAGCTTACACAGACAACAACCCTTAGATTACAGAACAACAGTCATTGTCCATATTATTACATTCTAATGATCTGCTATTGTGCTTTCAGTTGCTGTGAAAAGAGGGGTGTTCATTGAGACACTGAGAGACTGGATATTCACCAGAACGAGAGGAACCAGGCTAAGTGCTCCTCACTACTGACCCACAGCTTGATAATGAACCTAAACAGTGACAGGTTGGTCAAGTTGTGTCTGTTATTTCTTTCTTGCACATAAAAACACCCCTTTATGTGCTGCGTTTGCATGTTTTCCCGTGTTTGTGTAGGTTTCCTTCGGGTACTCCACTAGAGTACACTAGTACAATTGGCTAGAATGAATGAATGGTGGTGGTCAGAGGGACCCTTTGCACAGATGTGTGCAGTCGCACGTCTGTCAGTCTATCCCAGGGGAAAATGTAGCTGCATCGGTAACTTACCGCCACTGTGTGTGGCAGGATTAAAGTACACTTTACTTCGTAAAGCGCTTTGACCAACTAGTCTCATGTGAAAAAAGCTTTACAAATAAGCGTCCTTTCCATTGCTTTTGCATTGACTATCATATGCATTGGGATAAAAGTCAACAAATGGTAATGAAACTTCTTTCAAGGCACAGCAGGTCAGAATTTCAGTTAGTATTTGGCCAAGCTAGTAGTTTGCAATATATTGGTTTGAAATTAGGCTGCACTGAATAAATCTTTTGTTGGTCATTTGTTTTACTACGTCTTTATTTTATTTATTTTCATTGAGAAGCCAACTGTGAGGTAAATAGTCTTCAAATTTAGAAGCCTATAGCTGATCATTTTGTTATTAAAAATGTCGATATTAAAATTTATAATTGATGAATTAAATACAATTGTCCTTCTTGTTTAAATTCTTCTCATTCGTTGGTATGATAAATGGGGTTTATTAGCCTAGAAGCAGGGCTGCCACCGTGTGACACACGCATTTGAGCGGCTTCACACGCTCTCACGCCACACTCCTCACACGCTCAAACAAAAAATATCCTTGACTTTTTGGAGCGAGCGGCTGCAGACGCTTCATTTTGTCTGTGTGCCCGTCCGGCTCCTCTGGCGTGTATGTGTGTCTGTCCGGCTCCTCTGGCGTGTATGTGTGTCTGTCCGGCTCCTCTGGCGTGTATGTGTGTCTGTCCGGCTCCTCTGGCGTGTATGTGTGTCTGTCCGGCTCCTCTGGCGTGTATGTGTGTCTGTCGGCGGCTCCTCTGGCGTGTATGTGTGTCTGTCTGCGGCTCCTCTGGCGTGTATGTGTGTCTGTCCGGCTCCTCTGGCGTGTATGTGTGTCTGTCTGCGGCTCCTCTGGCGTGTATGTGTGTCTGTCCGGCTCCTCTGGTGTGTATGTGTGTCTGTCGGCGGCTCCTCTGGCGTGTATGTGTGTCTGTCTGCGGCTCCTCTGGCGTGTCTGTGTGTCTGTCCGGCTCCTCTGGCGTGTATGCGTGTCTGTCGGCGGCTCCTCTGGCGTGTATGTGTGTCTGTCGGCGGCTCCTCTGGCGTGTATGTGTGTCTGTCCACGGCTCCTCTAGCGTGTATGTGTGTCTGTCGGCGGCTCCTCTGGCGTGTATGTGTGTCTGTCCACGGCTCCTCTGGCGTGTATGTGTGTCTGTCCGGCTCCTCTGGCGTGTATGCGTGTCTGTCGGCGGCTCCTCTGGGGTGTATGTGTGTCTGTCCGGCTCCTCTGGCGTGTATGTGTGTCTGTCGGCGGCTCCTCTGGCGTGTATGTGTGTCTGTCCGGCTCCTCTGGCGTGTGTGTGTATCTGTCCGCGGCTCCTTTGGCGTGTATGTGTGTCTGTCGGCGGCTCCTCTGGCGTGTATGTGTGTCTGTCGGCGGCTCCTCTGGCGTGTATGTGTGTCTGTCGGCGGCTCCTCTGGCGTGTATGTGTGTCTGTCGGCGGCTCCTCTGGCGTGTATGTGTGTCTGTCCGCGGCTCCTCTGGCGTGTATGTGTGTCTGTCCGCGGCTCCTCTGGCATGTATGTGTGTCTGTCCGCGGCTCCTCTGGCGTGTATGTGTGTCTGTCCAGCTCCTCTGGTGTGTATGTGTGTCTGTCGGCGGCTCCTCTGGCGTGTATGTGTGTCTGTCCGGCTCCTCTGGCGTGTATGTGTGTCTGTCCGCGGCTCCTCTGGCGTGTATGTGTGTCTGTCTGCGGCTCCTCTGGCGTGTATGCGTGTCTGTCCGGCTCCTCTGGCGTGTATGTGTGTCTGTCTGCGGCTCCTCTTGCGTGTATGTGTGTCTGTCCGGCTCCTCTTGCGTGTATGCGTGTCTGTATGTAGTCGGTTGTATGTAAAAGGTAAATACAGTTTAGATTTGGTTTATTCTTTATAACTAACATGTATACGGCTGCTTCAGCAGTTGGCCTCTGTTGCTCAATGTATTGCTCTCAATTGATCGCGCTTTCGCAAGTTATTTAGTGCCACTGCCCTTTGTTTACTGGGCTATTTAAATCAGTCAGGTTAAACATTGGTCGCCAAAACCCCTTTTTATAAAATAGCCTCAGATTAACCACAGCCTGCCCCCTTTTAACATTGTAATGCATTTTTGCACATAGGCATTAGCATTTAGGAACCAAGCACTTTAGGTTGTGAATGTGGATTTAGTTATTTTGTTTCTATTAACTTTGGTTTGGGTTTGCTCACTAATTTCTTTGCGGTTATTTTTGTTTCGTATCCTTTCTTTTTTAGTAGAACTAGTCCATATTTACTTGCTGGAGTGATTTGTGTTTTTGGGTGTGTGTGGAAGAAGTAATTTTAAAGGAATAACCTTTTTATGAATTGTCAAAATAAAGAGATACATTTTTGTACTATTTCTGACTTTGCTCCTTTTTGTAGCCAGACCTAGCTGCCTATTTCATAGGGAAACCCTCTGCTAACTTAATGCACCCAAAATAAGCAGACCGGTGGGCTTTTTGCCCCACCTTTCTCCACAGCACGTTAGAGAGGTTACACATTGAATAACATTTTCCACATTTTCTGGTAATAATTGGAATGTCTGACACAGAGAAACAGGAGGAACATGACTAAAAACACTCAAATAGAAGCCAAACAATGCCTAACATAAATGTTTTGAAAAGTGATGCCAGGGTAAGTTTAAAGGGACTATACACAAGTTTAACCACAAATAAATGTATACAAATTTAAAATGTCTTCCTCATACATGCTCCAGCAATGCCCTGGTGAGTAGAATGAGCCCTGGCCTTTGCACCGTGATTGCCTCTATATGTCTGTAAAGTCTCTTGACAGTCTTGATAGTCTCTGCTCGGGGCGAACAAGCAAACAGCGTAATGCGTAATGACGTCATGAGTGTTTAGCTCAGCTGTAGCGTTAGCTGTAGCATTAGCTGTAGCGTTAGCTGTAGCGTTAGCTGTAGCGTTAGCTGTATCGCCTCTATACTGACGCTGCCGAGCAAGTGGGCAGGAAGGATGGATTTAGCGGAGAATAAAAGGAGACCGGCTTCAAGCACCATCGAAAGTCCAGCCCAGACCCCACAGAGAAGTTGTGTAGTTTTAGTAGCAGACTAGTAGTGTCAGTAATAACAGTAATTGTGCTGCACCTACAAAACATTTGAGTAGTAACGGTTGCTGCTGGTTATTACCAGCGGTTATTGTTTGGTCCTGGAGCCATCTCTCCAGGTGGCGTTGTTAGTTTGGCCTCTTGTGTTTATGTGTCAATTCTCAGGCATGTTAACCGTGATCAGAGATGGGTAAATTATCCAATATATTTATTCAAGTAAGAGTAAAAAAGCCCTTGTAAAATTTGTTTTACTTGAGTACTGGGTAACTGAGCAAAAAAGTCAGATTTATTTTCAATGACCCCATAAAATGTGAACAAAACCTAAAATCATGTGGATATCGTGATATTTACAATGAAAAAGAGTAAAGTGCACATGAAGCTCATCTATTTTACAGATGCAGACACTTCATTATAAAACTATTCTAAGCAGTACAATTTCTTAAAAAAGTTACTCAAGTACATGTACTTGAGTAAATGTAACGAGTACTACCTGCCTCTGACCGTGGTATATGATATTGTGACACAATAAAGTAAAAAATACATTAAAAATGTTGATATTCAGGGCAGTCGATATCAAACAATCATGATTTTAATCAACGTGAAGGCTTTAGGATTTATTTACAGTGAAAGACGAAGTAAGTGGAGTTAAACTGTAAGTTGAGGTCCAAACTTTCCTAATGCATTTCCCCTCCCAATTCTTCACAGGGATGAGTACTTCAAACAACTTTCAGTGATGTTCATATGTGCTACCTTATCCGTTACTGATGATACACTTTGTCATGTCATGTCTTATAAGATCCATTCTATCTGTACCTCATTACTGAAATAAGTGAATACAATATGAATGCATATTTATTCATTTATTAAACTTGAAATGAAATCATTTGCATTACATCTAAACCTTTGAGCCACAGTATAGCCATGTAAAAGGCAGCGTTTAGATTTAGTGTAGCCGAGGAAGCCAACTATTTTGGTGTGAAAAGTAGAACTAGACTAGGCAGAAATGTTTCTGAAGATGGAATCCCACAACATTCAACAAAGACGAGTGTTAGTAGAAAAAATAACTGCTCTGATGAGTTTTGTGAAATAAAGAACTGGTTTATTGAAGATACAGAGGAGCAATATGCAGCCAGTCCCCAGAGGCTGGCTGCTCCACACATGACCATCCAGAGTGATCCCAAACACAGAATCAAGGCATGCTGGACCAAAGATGACCCCAGTATGGAGATGCAAATGACTGATAGTCTGGTAGCTTTCCACACAGATAATGCATGTCAATAGACCAGCGTGCACCTTGATCATTGGCTTGATCAGTCAGGGCCATGAATATTGATTTGAATAACAAGCAGAGGTGTTGAGTTTGTTTGCATTCAAATGTGTGGCCTCAGCTAGTCTGGGGGCCTTGACCACAGAGAGAATCAACATTTGAATTTTATTTTTGAATTGAAGTTTATCACATAGACTCAATCAAGTAGAAAATATTGTTTAAATCAACACATTTCCATTACAGGAGACATTTTCAACATTCGACAGGAACATCATCCAGAGATGAATTTGAGTCTGAAAGGTATGAATTTGGCTATGCGTCTTATCCATAGATGAAGAATTTTAAGAATTAAGAATGGACTCACTCGCGTTCAGTGCAGAATTTTGACAGGGTTTTTGGAGCCAGCTCCATTCTAGAATGAATAGAGTGAAAATAAAATTATTAAAAGGATAAAATTAGGACGATGTTGCACATGTGGAGGTCAGAATGACGAGTCTGTGTTCAACAATGATTTCAAATCAAATCAAACTTTATTTATAGAGCGCTTTTCATACAAAATGTAACACAAAGTGCTTTACAGTGCTTAAAAATCATTCAAATCGTCCCCACCAGTAAATATACATAAATAACTACAACCCCACCACCCGCACACACAGACACACAGACACATATACGTACAGACAGCCAGCAGTTAAAAGTCTTAAATAAAAATGGACATAGAGTTGAGTATGTGAGGCTGAGTACAGATGGACCGAAAGAGGAAACATCATTTAATGAGAGGCAAACAATAAACAAAATACGTTTTAATGGAAGGTCCATTGGACCTTTCAGAGCCAACTGCCATTTCCCTGGTTTCAGGACCACTCACTCACCCAGGCTTCCTGGTGTTCCCAAACAGTCTCCAATTCAAATACCGACCAGGCCCTTCTCTGCTTAGCTTCTGAGGTCTGACAGAATCGGGCATAGCAAAGGCGCTATGGACAGTCTTCTGTCTTAAATAACTGTTGAAATTAAATTAAGTCGCTGATGGAGCGTGGCTGCGTATTTTGAGGCGGTATGTTATGTTCAACTACAAGTGTGTAGATGGAGTTACTGATGCACTTAGGCTAACTAAAACATCCATTCACAGAAAACGGGGTTCTCCGTGGTCAGTCTGCATCCTGCTGTCTTGCCTTCAATTGTAAACTCTTCCAAAGCAACATCAAGATCTAAAAAATGTACTTCAAACTATGGACTATTATAGACATACTTATAAGTTTAGCTGTTTAATCATTGTGCTGGTCAAATGATACTGTTAACTCGAACATGTGTGCTATTATTGGCCCTATGTTAAACGTAGGTGGCGTTGTCTGGCTTTCATTTCATCCATCCATTTCCTTCCGCTTTATCCGGGGCCGGGTCGCGGGGGCAGCAGTCTCAGCAGAGATGCCCAGACGTCCCTCCTCCAGCTGTTCTGGGGGGACCCCGAGGTGACACCAGGCCAGCTCGGAGACATAGTCTCTCTGCACCCGACCCCTACAGGGTCCTTTCGGGCTGTGCCAGACGCTCGCATTCGAGCCCCAACCCCAGGCCTGGCTCCAGGGCGGGGCCCCGGCTGCGCCATATCGGCCGACGTCGCTGTCCATGCTTTAATTTCAATTAGATGTAATTTATTATCCCCTCTATACCCCACTCGGTTACAAAAAGAAGGGTCAGCCAGCTATTTAATACAAGGGTTCACTTACTTATTCCACACTGTTGTGAATGTCTCAGATTTTGTGTGGAGGAAAAATGGAACATCAAAACCCTATCCCCACTGAAGTATGGTGCAGGAGCATCATGGTGTTGTTGGTGCTTTGTTGTTTGTCCGAACACGGTGTGACAATGCCCTGCAACCCGCCCACTTTCAGGGATTCCTCCTGCACACAGAACACCACGAGGCAGGCCACCAGAATAAAATCATTTAAAAGAGGGGGACACACTTCCCCTGTACACGTACAGGCAAGGCCTCTGCTGTAGTTCTGCGTCGGCGTTCTGTCTCCGCTTGTGTCTCTTGGCCCATAGGACTACCGCGAGGCTCCGGGTCCCGATCTCTCCTGACTCCAGCCACAGAATAACAGCCAGCCAGCGAGCGTACAACGCCACGTACCCGCGAGCCCACAGCCCGGGGCAGTTGAACACCACTACAGACTTTCAATACACGACACTTACATCGGTGTGTATTAGGCCTCGTGGCGTTCGCTCCGGTAGCTCCGGTAGCTCGCGGGGTCTGCTGCGTACTCCTGGGCCTCTGACCAGGTGTCCGTCCCCCCTCTCACTCGGCAAGGCCCGTCTGTCTGCTCGTGGTCTTCCTTGCTCTTCTTTTCAAGGTCCGGTCTGATGCTCCACAGGTGTGTTCGGTTACAGGGGACGATTGGGGGCAACAACCTAAAATATATGTAATTAAAAATCCACAATAAAAGAATAAAAGTACTCAATACATGCAGTTAAAATCCACATCACAATAAACACAAGTCAAAATAAAATCCCCTACTTGTGCCCCATCGCAAATTCACAAGTTTATGAATATATTTTGCAGAAAAACCTGAATTTTTTAATTTTTTTATGTTTTATAATTGTTGTTGGCATTATACATCCAGGTACAGCTAATACTGACACATTTACAGAAATGTTAATTAATGTGTACTGTCCCTGTCAAATAAACTAATAAATACATAAATATATATACTGGCCCTCATTTATCAAACTTGCGTACGGTGAAATCCGAGCGTATGTGGGGTTTACGAAAAATGTCCGCATGTTTTGGCATTTATCAATCTGAGCGCACCGTACACCTGGCGTACGGTGGCTCAAATCCTACACCAAGTCAGGAGGTGGTGTACACGATACACCAATTTTAACTAAACACCAAACAGCGCAGGAAAACAGTTTTTAACAGCATGAATGCATTGCCACATCGCATATGATCCTCATTAGTGATTTAAACATGAAACAAGGCGACAGCGTTAATGTTTATGGACTTGAGCTGCATCGACACGGGTCCGAGCCCAGAGGCTCAGCCCGGACCAGAGACTCTAGAACCTGGACTGCAGCCACAGAGACGCTTACGATGTTTTTTGTATTTATGTTTAGTTTTTTGTTTTTAACAAAATAGCGCTGCTGCACAAACTTTGTGTGGATTCCCCGCCTCACACCCGCGGCCGCTGCCGTGTACCGGGACACCGGGACTCACCTGGCTGTACGAGGCCATGCTCCGTGTTCTGGTTGGTTTCAGCGCTGAGTCTGCGGACCGTATTCCGTGCTCGCGAGTATCCCGGGCGTCAAACAAATCCTTCGACAGCTCCACAGCTTTCGTCGGTCCGGACGGGTTCGTAAAGTCCGGGTTTGAGCGGCGCACAGGGTCTGCTGACCGCGCGCTCTCCTCTCGTCAGGGGAATGATTGAAACACGTCTCGAAGGGCTGTCTTCGGTCCGGAGGTTCGTTAGGTTCCGGTCGGCTGTCAGCTCTCCGTGCACCTGTTTCCTCCCGGAAGAAAGCTCTGCTCAGGCCGAAAGGCGAGTAGTTCTTCCCCCGGCTGTAGCGCTGAGTCCGCGGAGCTGACCGCTGCTTTTTGCTGTTCAGATCATGGTCAGAGTCTGTACTGCCGCGTTGTGTCCACGCTTTTTTTTTTTTTATGTGGTCTTATTTTATACCCTTTTTTATATAGGCTATTTAGGCCTACAGCTTATTTAATAAAGGTCACTTTTTATTATTAGCCTATTTCTTTGTTTCCCTCTTTTTTTTTATTAGTAAATGTGATCTTGGATTGGCTATAAGGTTAACGTTGGTTACTGACAGATTTTTTAATATCATATGAACAACTATTTATCATTTCCTGGTTGGAGAAATGTTCTTTTTTGCCGTGTTTTGTGCGTGCCTGCCGTAAAACCCGTGGGTGAGGCCTGAATATTTTTGGGCGTTTCATTCAAATGACGCTAGGATTTCTCCGTGGCGTTTACCATCAGCTGAGCTTGCGTACGATAAGATCTGAGCGGAAAGCACAGGTTCATAAATGCCACGCGCCTTCTGGCGTATATCGGAAATACACCTACGCATACACCATTTTTTTACGCAATGTTGATAAATGAGGGCCACTGTGTGTATATATATATATATATATATATATATATATATATATATAGATAGATAGATAGATAGATAGATAGATAGATAGATAGATAGATAGATACACATATATATATAACAATGAGTGTATCTGACATTCTGCCGTTAAATCAGTTAACATTTTTGCCATTGAGATCAAGTCACATGAAGCCAATCTTAGCTTATCGGCACTAATATAACGATTGCAGCTGCGTCCCACATGTCCCATAATGAGCATCCAGACAGTAACATTATTATATTAGGTGTTTCTCTGACTGTACTGAACACTTTACTCTCACACACAGTAACATTATCATTATTAAAATCATGAAGTTTTGTGACATTGTTGCGTTCCAAACAGTACAGATGTTCTATAAGGTGAGGTACAAACTGTTACCAAGCCAAATACAAAGAAGGTTCCAAGAACGTACTGGTCGTTATGAATTACGTGATGAATTAAACTTTAGGATTCAGAAACACAACTTTGAACAGTTTTAGTCCAACAGTTAATGGTGTACAATTGTGGAATAAACTGGAGATGGAGATGAAACAATGTCCAAACATCAACCTGTTTAAATATAAATACAAACAAAAAACTTTTGAAAAGTATAGGGAAGGAGAAACGCGTTGCCACTAGGGGGAGCAGTGGGATTTGTTGCTCTGAACAGTCGTCATTCTATTGCTCAAAATTGCAAATAGAGAATTAGAGTCGGCGAGCTCCAAATCTGTTGAGAGGGACCCTCCCAACGGGCTCGTATACCTGGTCTTTAACGCACTACACAGCATAGGAACATCATCTACCAAATCAGCTAGTTGGGGCAGTTGTGTTGATGAGGAGCTACTGCCCTCTACAACTGGCTCGCTCTACACACTGGCTTTGTAACGCACTACACTGTGCAGGGCTTACATATTACATCATTCATTGTACATCAGATTGTACACAATACCATATCCAGTAGCAAGATCACGGATAATACTGTATAATAATGTTCTTTTTAACACAAAACTGGTGAATTTGGGGAATGTTGACAGTGTTTGGCATTGATGACCATCTGTAACTATAACTTTTGTCACTTGCTTTGTACCAGACCTCGTACATGAAATGAGAGCGTTGTTGTTGTAGTTGTGTTTCGCCTCTGTTTCTGTTCATTTTTGTTAATTATATGAACATCTCAAACAGTGCCTTGTAAGTTTGGTCCGTGTTAAAACTGCCGCTCTGAAGTGTAACAGGTTCTTTTGCCAATGAGGAAAATCAAAATGTGATGTGCTAAATGTATCATTGAGTTAAATCACAAACGGGTACGTTGTGTGTGTGTGTGCACGCTGTGCTCTTTGTTCCTTTGCACTATTGTGATATGTTCTTTTTTATTGTAATGATTTCGGGGGTGGGCGCTCACTCCTTTAGAGCTGCTCAAATAAACAAATAAACAAACAAATCACCTGCACGTGTGTTCCTCTGACTGAACTCTTTACTCTCACACAGTCTCTCAAACCGTTGGATATTTCAGACCAGCACGGTCACTGCATTATAACTATACTAAAGGAGAGAAACAGGAGGAGCAGAGGAGGAGAGAAGGGAAGAGGGAAACGTAGGGACAGGAGAGAGCAAGTTCATTTACATTTACTCAAATATATGTAAGTAACTTTTTGAGGTAACTTTTTGAAGTCGTTTTTACTTCTACTTGAGTTATTAGAAATATCTGTTGTCTTACTTGAGTAAAAAAAAATTACACTGTGAGTAAATCTTTAAGTGACAAATCTTCAGTAAAATAAAAATAGATGTGTTTTGTGTTTTGTTACAGAGGAGGCTAGTGTAGCCAACACATGTACTCATTTAAGAGTAACGCTACTTTCAAATATTGTACTCAAGTGCAAGTAAAGAGTAGTGGCACGCAAGTAAGAGTAAAAAAGTTGAAAAAGAAAAAAATTGAAGACACTCTGGCATAAACTCCCATTATCACGAATTGGCTGAATTGATGCAGTTAAAATGAAAATTTGACCCCAAATCACATACTTATTTACCATGATACCTGCAACTCCCACTGACAACTGGTTCAAATCCCTCAACTCCAAAACAACTCCATTTTATTGGAAAAATAAACAACCTCGGATATCGCTTGCAACACAGTGATCATACCTATACATCTGGATAAATAATGAAAACTACAACAATCAGTGGATTAAGCTTGAACAGAATCAATGGCAGAACACACCCCTAGCAGATCTTCCATTTTTATCACCATCAATAAAAAAAAACCAATCATATTTCAAGTCTATTACCATCTCCACAACACTAACAGCCTGGTGGAAAATTAATAAGGTTACCAACTCCTCATTACTCCCAAGTAAATACACTCCCATCTGGCACAACCCTGATTTTCAACTGCACAACTCTCCGATTTGGCACCAAAAGGGCATTTCTCACCTCCACCATTTCTTTGTAAATAACACTTTTATATCAAGAAGTATGGGGTCGGAAGAGAACAATTTCTCCAATATCAACAACTCAAAAATCTGATAAAATGCCAAATTAATATGGTAAAAGGTCTCAACTTATATAGCGCTTTTCCACCTACATTAGGCTCAAAGCGCTTTACAGCAAGGATCCACTCACCCATTCATACACCAATGTACGCAGACACTGGAGGCAAGGTGGGTGAAGTGTCTTGCCCAAGGACACAACGACAGCATGCACCTTCAGGGGGTGGGATTCGAACCCCTGACCTTCCGATCATGAGACGACCCGCTCTACCATCTGCGCCACCGTCACCCTATAATATAATAATATAACTGAAAACACATTAAATCTATCTACTCCGACTAACAAGATTTTAAAGATAACAAATGCAAAAAAGATTACTTCAAAACTCTACAAAATAATGATATCATTAAATAACCACTTAACAATACCTTTCACTAAATGGGAAAAGGACCTGGACATCCCTCTCAACCCTGACCTCTGGAACTCCATCTGTAGAAACACTTTTGTCACTACTTATGATAATCTGCAACTCATACAATATAAAACGATCCATAGAACACACCTCACACAAAGCCGATTAAATCAAATGGGATTTACAGACACAGACGCCTATTTACATGCCATTTGGGTTTGTCAACCGGTACACACCTTCTGGATATCCGTCACTGACAAACTGTCTTCCATCCTGAGTTGCAGAATCCCACTAAACCCTGCTCTGTGTCTTCTAGGAGATACCATACAAATAAATCTTCCAAAAAAATACAACATTGCCCTCTTGATTCTCGCAAAGAAAGTAATATTTCACAATTGGAAAAATAAAAGAACTTGTAACATCACCCATTGGATAAATTTACTCATTGATCATATAATAACAGAAATATAGCTATATGTTTATATCACTCCCATCGTGTCAAAGATTCAATCAATCATTCAATCAATGGTTTTGTATAGCCCAATATCACAACAGGAGTTGCCTCATAGGGCTGTAACAAACATTAAGGCAATAAAACAGAGCAGTAAATAAGACAATGTAAAGTTCAGGTGATTCAGCTTGCCTCCGTTGCAACCACCATCTTAGCTCTCTCTCTCTCTCTCTCTCTCTCTCTCTCTCTCTCTCTCTCTCTCTCTCTCTCTCTCTCTCTCTCTCTCTCTCTCTCTCTCTCTCTCTCTCACCATTTTAATAAATATTTTTTTTTCTTTCTCCCAACCATGATTCTGATCATCTATGGCCTGCTTCACTTTTATGACGGGTGTTGGGATGCCTCCAGCCCCTGCTGTTGTGCCTCTTCCCCGGCTGGCCCTATGGGGTAGCCCGCCTAGACACCCTGCCACTGTTTTTAATGCATCATATAAGGTTAGGCTCACAAAGAAGGAAAAAAAATATATATATAAAAATAGGGCAAGCTCAATGCTTCTTTCAATCACTTTACTTAGGGACATATTGGGAAATACTGTTAAGGGATAAAACACAAAGAATAGGGCGAGTTTGATGCTCATTTTTAAAGCACTCCATCCTATTTAGGGCCATACTGGGAATTAAAGGGACAAAACAAGAATTAGGATTGGTGGGGTGCTAGCGGTGTGCGGCCTGGGGTGCTGGCCGGGGATGTGTCGCAGGTGCGGGGAACGGTGTGTGGACATTGCCCCCATTGACATGACTAACTGGCCATGAATGAGAAGAACACCACACTGAATTAAAAACACCACACTCTGAATTAAGACCAACATATTCATTCATTAATGAAACCCATTTATTTGTCTTTATTCGTTATCTTTTCTGTTCTGTGGATTCACTTTATTCTAAATCTCTTATAATTTTTATTTATTTTTTTCTTACCAGTGGTAGTAGTGGTAGTGGTGTGAATGGTGGTGCTGTTGATGGCTGTGGTACGGATGGTGGTGCTGGTGGTTGTAGAGGCGGCGGTACTAATGGTACGAGTAGTAGTTAGCTTTGTTTTTGCTTTCCCCCTCGCTCTTGTATTCAAGTATTTATTATTTATTTTAACTTTGCCCTATGTTACACCTCATGTGTGTTGTATTGTTATGTCTTTCGTTTTCTTTTCTTAATGTCTTATCTCTATCCACCTCATTCCTGCGCCCCATGAGCCTGTGCGTGAAAGATGTGGGCGAGTTCCGGTTTGTTTGCATGGAGACCGTTCGCTTTAGAGGCGCAGACTATGTGGAAACACGAGCCGTCATTAACTGCTCACAAAAAAACTTATGACTGAAAATCGCTCCGTCCAAGAGTTTTCGCCGCTCTACGTGGAAAAAGGCCATGTCTGTAGTTTCATTAGGTCAAAGGTCACAAAAACGACTCTATGCTCTTTGCATATCCAAGTATTTAAAATGCCCCTTCAGACCCAGTTCAGCTTGTGTGGCCTCGGGTCATCTCACTCATACAGTGTGAGTCAGTCAGGCGTGGGTTAACAGTGTTTGTTTACCTCCGTGGGCTGAGGCTGTCTTCATACATGTATGTGAGTCAGTAGCATGTAGCGTGTTCAAAATCGCCTCAAACATGTCAGTTTAAGGCCAGTTTTAGCATGTCCCAAACACGGCATGTTCCAGAGCCACAAGTGTCACTTTCTCAGTTTTTTTTTAAATAAACCACGAACAAATGTTACGGAGGCTGATCGTTTGGACAATCCTCTTAAAATGTGGAAATAAACCGCCATGTGAAACCAAAACTCAAACGGCTCAGAGCGACTTCAGCATCTCACCGGAAACTCCCCCCATCATCATTTCTACATGAGCCGCCCCAGGAATAAGGTGGATACCTTTTTGTAAATATGCACTTCTTGCAATAAAAAAAATAAAACATTTAAAAAATAAATAAAAAAAAGTGTAAAAAAGTACTTTTTTACTACTAAAAAAGTAGAAAATGTTACTTGAGCACTGTGAGTACTGAGTAACTTTGTAAAAGTTATATTCATGATTCGGTCGTGACATAAATTATGACAAAACAGGAAATAATGTGAAAATATCATTTAAAAATCGTATAAAAAGAAAAGGTTAAAGTAAGTAAAACACTAAAAGTACAGATACTCCATTTTAATATTTCTCAAGTAGAAGTTAAAAGTACTGCAGGTGCTCTGAGTTGCCCTGTGTACGAAATCCACGGCATAAAGAAAGTCGCCTTGTCTGAATGTAAAAAACGAAAGTACAGTTACTTCAAAAAGTTACTCAAGTACATGTACTTGAGTAAATGTAACCGAGTGCCTCTGCTCAGTACTCACAGTGCTCAAGTAAAATGTTCTCCAAGAACTTTTTTACTCTTACCTGAGTAAATATTTGGGACACTACTTTTTACTTGTATTTGAGTAAAATGATGTATTTTCATTTGACTGACACATAAAACAAAGCGTTCACACAGCACGTGGACTAAGGAGAAATACCCGAGGGTGAGGGGTGTGTGACGAGATACTGATGACAAACAAATAGGTGATTGAAATGACAAAACATAAGGTGAGTAAAATTACAATAGTAATAGTAACACAATAATAGTAGAGGTCAACTGCATGGGATGGTGTACTCTTGTGTGATGCATTAAAACACAGAACAGGATGCAGATGGAGGGAGCCGTACTTTCTTTCTTTCTTTTATTATCTTTTGTGTATTACTTTAAAATCATTTCAAAGTAACGTTACTCTTACTTGAACTCTTACTGGAACTCTTGGGAGAGAATCACAAACATCTCAGAACAAGTTTGTGGAGCTCTAAAGGACCCCATGGCACCGATGCAAGAGAAAGACTTCTGCAGGAGAACAGGGGAAGCAGAGAAGGAGGAAGCGAGGGGGGAGGGGGGGTGAGGAGGAGGAGTGTGCACTGAGGAAGAGTGCACACTGGAGTGGGGGGAGGGAAGAAGGAATTTATCCATATTCATATACAGCAGAACGAAAGATGAAGAGAGGGAAGTGTGGAGGCAGAAAGATGAGGAGAGGGAGGAAGAGAGAAAGGGAGAGAGGGAGGGGGCAAAAGAGGGAATGGGGAGGAACAGAGGGAGAGATGAGGAAAATGAGAGAGAGGGAAGACGAAAGGGAGGGTAGGGGAGAGAGAGAGGGAAGAAAAAGGAGAGAGAGGAAGGGGGAAGAGAAAGAGAGATGGGAAATAACGAGGGAAGGGTGGAAGGGAAGGGCACGAGGTGAGAAGTGGAGGGAGGAAGCCGGGGGGGGGGGGGGGAGAGTGAGCGAGCAGACTGTGACAGAGCAGCACCGGAGTTGTTGGTCTGTCTCTGGAGCTCGGCGAATACGCTGTAATAGTAACAGTAAAAGTAATCGGCTCTTTTCAGGTGTGTCCTGGGTCCACGTGACCACCTATACACGCGGACGGCACGTGCGGAAAAGTCTTCTTTCTGAGTCATTGTGGGCCCACGCGCACACGCACGCGCCTGAGTCGTACTCTCTTCTGTCGGCGCATACATCAGCGCAAGTCTGGACGGCGTGCCTCAGCACCCTGATGCACCGCAGGAGATCCCTCCGCCACAGCCTCATCAGGACTGAGGACATTATGGACATCTGTTCCACAGGGTGAAGACATTATGGACATGTGTTCCACAGGGTGAAGACATTATGGACATGTGTTCCACAGCGTGAAGACATTATGGACATGTGTTCCACAGGGTGAAGACATTATGGACATCTGTTCCACAGGGTGAAGACATTATGGACATGTGTTCCACAGGATGAAGACATTATGGACATGTGTTCCACAGCATGAAGACATTATGGACATGTGTTCCACAGGATGAAGACATTATGGACATGTGTTCCACAGGATGAAGACATTATATATATATATATATATATATATATATATATATATATATATATATATATATATATATATATATATATATATATATATTATTGTATGAACTGGGTGCAGAAATATTCTTGTGTTTCCATCCAGAGCTATGTAGGCCTATTATCGTGACACTCTCCAGAAGCAGGCCAGTTTTAGACCACAAGGCAAGTCTATTTTTCAAAGTGCTTCACAGTTGTGACTGATAACCATCCGTTACATTATTTAGCCTACAGGATAAGCCACATTTCAGTTAGTTGTCAAGTTTATACTTGGTCTATAATCCTCAGTAGGCCTATGAAAAATAAACTAAACAAAATAATTTGTGAAAATGACGTCTAGGTTTGGGTAGTTGCTGGGGTTCACAGCGTTCTAAAGGCCTATAATATTGTATAGAGGTAAAAATATTGTGTTTCTGAGGAAATGTTTGGTCTTGTACAGAAAGATCATGGACCCAATGACTGATATTAATGATCATTTTTGTAATTCATACATTTTCTTTTTAGATACGACTTGTGAAAGTGTAATGCAGTTAACACTGCCCCCCACTGGGTCCTGTGACGTCATCATATCCTAGAGCCTGAAAACAACCAATACAGTATATGGTGACCTTTGAGGGTTATTCTAATATAGCCTATGTGCTTTTTGATTTGTATAATCTGTTTACTCTGTGTTATGATGTGGGGGTTTGGTTCCATCATGTTCATATTGTACAGTCCAGCCCTAGTTGGCCTATGTCATTTGTGAAGAACCAGTGTGCTCTTAATCAATAGGAGAAATCCAAAATGTGCCATTAAAATAGGCCTATGTATGCATTCAATTGGGAAGCTAAATGAGTAATCATTTACTCAGAAAGCAAAGTGTTTGGCTGCATGGCACAGTCACGGCACAGTCAGGGAGATCTAGTTAACGCTGCTGGGAGAGGCATCAGGCGGATGTCCACGCTCCTCTGGGGTGTAGTCCGGCTCAGCTCCATCTCTGCTCCTCATTGTACCACACTCCGCTCCAATTAAGACACAATTCCAGCTTCGAGGATCCCCAAGTGTCTTTTACCGGCCCGGAGACTGTCGACAGGCGCGGACAGAGCCGTGGAGCAACTTTGAGCTCGGAGAACACAGACGGAGGTACGGTACAACTGTTCTCTCCACTTCAACTACTGACGTTACTAATGTAACGAGCGTACTAGCCTCGAGCTAACAGGCTAACGCTAGCATCCCAACGACTGCCTGGGTGCACTCCGAGAGGGGGAAGTGAGGAGTCCTTCCGTCCTTAAACGAACGAACGCGTCCCACACGAGTCTCCGTGGCCTCGCTCATACCGGGGGCTGAAGTGTAGCTGCCCGTGAGTTTGCTCCGCTCTCCGCGGCGGCTCCACGGCGGCTCCACAGCGGCTCCGCGGCGGCTCAGCGTGGGCAGACAAAAGAGTAAAGTGTGACACCCAGCCAGATGTCTCTGCTCTGAAGTCGGTCGAGCAGATCTCTGGACCAGCACACATTGGAGGCTGCGTTCAAGAGCTACACATTGTTTGAAAAGTATTTTTTCCCCTGAAACTATGTGTCCATCAGCATCTTGTTCACACACTTGGAAAACAAGCCTCCCCTCCCCGGTGAAATCACGAGGGGGGGCACGTTATAATGAACGCGTTCTTTATGGTGGTTGACTGTGCGTTATGGGCCTAGATCTTCCACTCTGTACAGTGGAAGTGAAGTTTGATGAAGTCCTGGATCTCTCAAGGTGATCGAGGCTACCCCCAAGCGGTGATCGAGGCTACCTGAGCGTTTTCAAACAGTGTGAAAGTGTGGAGCTAAACGAGACGTGCACTTATGTGACTGTACACGTGCGTGTTTGTGTTGGCCGAGCGGCGGCGGCGTCAGAATACGCCGTTTTTAGTTTGGAGCGAACTTCAGCCCGAGCAGCTGTTGGTTTTGAGGGGCCCCGGGTGCCGCCAGAGACAAAGACGCCCAGTGAGAGCCTCGAGCACTCGTATTGTGAGGCGGAGTTTGGCTCCAGAGCCCCTTGCCCCCCCCCCCCCCCCCCCCCCAATCACCCCGCACCGGGGACGCGTGGGGCGCGGCGCAGACGAGGAAGAGTCCTCGCTGACCGTACACCGGGCAGCGGCTCAGACAGTGCCGTGTCCTGAGATGACCGTCTGAAGAGGGGCACGCGCGTGTGTCCCCAACATTTAAGACCATTTTTTATATATTTTTTTTAAATCTATTGTGGTGGTTTTTAGGGGCGAAACATAATAAATTAGTCGATGTCCCAATATTTATGGACCTGATTTTATTATAATAAATATATATATATATATATATATATATATATATATATATTTATTTCAACGTCACATAGTAATTAACAAGGGACAGGAAACGGTTGTTATCTTAGGAGTTAGCATCCCGTTGCTATGTAGCTTGGGTTAGGGTTAGGCCACCTGTTCACACTTCACTGCCATTGGTTGAATTTGCCTTGTCACTCTGTTGGAACATGACAAAGCCTGACTAATAAGGGGGGGGGGGGGGTGAAAAGTCTGAAGTGCCTGTATTTGTGTGTCGAGCTTCAGTTAAATAAGTAGATAAATAATAACTGAATCACGATATGGCAATCTCTCAAACGGCAGATGGTCAGGGATACAGTTTTCGGACCGGCCCGGTTCCCCTGACGCGTTGGCTCACCTTGTAGGTTGTTGGCTCCAGTTGGAGGATCGGTCCCAGACTAGGATGATTTGTCTCTTCACATAATTGGCACTGAGTTATACAAATGTTATTTTTATGCACTGTTCACTAATGCCCTTCTTTTTCTGCTGCACCTGCTTTTTTCTCGACGCTTCTTTACTTAGAGGACACTACGCTGGTTTTCACTGGACTGGACTGGACTAACCCCTCTGAGTTAGTCCAGCGTCAAATGGTATCTCCTGTTGGGCTACAGAGCAATGAATGAAAAGTGCGATGTGACAGTTCTTTCTTCTTTCAGTCCCTCAATCGTAATTTGATAGATGTCCATTTTTGTCTTAACAGCCCAAACCTGTAATAACAGAGTGCTTTATATAAAAGTGGGCTGATTCTCGAGCACGCCATTGGTGCAAAGTTAGGCCTATGTAGAGTTTCAAATGTAAAAGACTTCTAGCAGTTTACAATGCTATTGTATTGCTTTTGCCACTCCATGGACATTGTTTACAGTGTGGTGATGTCAGGACATCCCACAGGGAGTGGCAAAGTTTGTTTTCGTAGTCTCAGGCGATACAATATGTATCCCGATACAAGGGTCACGATACGATATATTGAAGTATTAGTTTTTATTTATTTATTTATTTGTTCATGTCATGTCAGGCCATTACACAATTTTTTTAAATCCATACATGAACAAAAAGGAACAGAATGAAGATTAATCTTGTAATATCTGTTCCCATTAGCAAATTTACAAAATAAAATCAGAAATCCCCATCATTATACCCCAAACCGGGTCACAAAACATAACAAAACAGCTCGTCCTACAGTTCACTTCAGTTGTTTTCAATTTTTTCATAATCACTCAGAATTTTGTCTTTGTACATTTTTTTGAATTTGTAAACACTTGTACAACATTTAAATTCCACACTTAAAGAATTCCACAATTTGACTCCATAAACAGACGGACATTTCCGTTTCACCGATGTTCCTGCAAACATGTTCTGAAAATTATATTTTCTTCTATGGGAAGCGTCTTGTGCAACAAAATTACTTTGAACATCATTTGGCAATTTTTTTTGTTTAGCTTTCCACATAATAATCAAAATTTTTAAGTCGACGAGATCCTTAAATTTAAGAAGTTTATTTTCAATAAATAAAGGATTAGTGTGCTCTCTATAACCTTTCTTACTGATGATTCTAATTGCTCTTTTTTGCAGCAGGAACAAGGGCTTGGTGGTACAAGTATGTGTTACCCCAGACTTCAGCACAATAACTGAAATATGGGAGAATCATTGAGGAATAAAGCATCCTCAACAAGCTACAATCAAACAAATCTCTAACTTTATATAAAATGCCAATACTTTTGCTAACCTTTCTTTTTACATAATCAATATGAGCTTTTCACTTTAATTTTTCGTCTAAAACAACACCTAGAAACTTAACTTCCTTGACTCTTTTTATACCGACTCCATCAATTGTAATTTTCACATTATCAATTTTGCTATGATTACTGAAAATCATATAGTTTGTTTTATCCCAATTTAAAGATAACTTATTTTCGTTAAACCAATTTCTCACTTTTAACATTTCTTCTTCAATTCTTTCCGATAGCTCCAACAAATCACTCCCTGATTGAAATATACTGGTGTCATCAGCGAACAACAAAAAAAGTAACCCGTTTGTTGAGTCCCAAATGTCATTAATAAACAAAATAAAAAGCAATGGCCCTAAAATAGACCCTTGCGGAACACCACATATGACCTCTCTACATTCAGAATCTAACCCGTTATTAGACGATTATTGTGATTATTTTTTCACTACTTTGGAAACAACTATTCAGTGAAGTACGCCTTGATTAGATTTGTATCAAATACATTTGATCTATCTCTCTTATGACATAAATGCTTTTCACTAATGTTCACTTGTGCATATGGTGATTATGTAACTTTGAACGGAAAACAGATTTCTTGGAAACCTAGTAATGAAACCAACTAAACTGGGGATGCATGTTTCCTAGTATTTCTATAGTTGGGAGTCCTTAGCGATCAGTAATAACTATTATAGGTTTCATCCATTTAAAATATACAATAACTCAGATGGGGCGTTTAAAATCTTATCTGCTCCACAGCGGGTGTCACTCGTCGATCAGGGACATAATGACAACACAGGCATCACCGTGACGATAGTGCTCATCTTGCCATCTAGTGGGTGGGAGTAAAAGTGCAGGACCAAAGAGAGACGCTGCAATGAATATTTCCCCCAAAATAGATGTTTAAATATTGATCGCTTTTTGTATCGATACGAGAATCGTGCGATGTAATATTGCGATATATCAGCGGATCGATATTTTTCAACACACCTAATAATCATTTAATAGCTGATTTCAAAATAGTAAGACTATTAATTAATTTTAGGGCATAACACTGTCAATCATTGGAACATCTAGATGCAAACCAACACAGTCCAGGTTGATAAAGTGTCCTTTTTATTTTGTTTTTTAAGTTGTAAAATCTAAATGCTGGGGCCCAAAAATGGGTTTATAAGCCACAATTATGTCCTAATTGAAAGTCCTACACTTTCAATTACAGTGTAGGACAAGCAGGTGCCAGGCAGCTGTGAGGGGTCACACATCTTTCGACAGCTGCCCGCTCAAACACACAGCATAGGGCTCATCACAAACAGAATCAGAATAGTTTTTATTGCCATTGTTTGAGAACAGGTTCAAACTAGGAACTTTTCTCGGTGCAGACGTGCAACGTAAAACATATTACACAGAATTTAGATAAAAAATAAGCTATACAACTTTAAACTATAAGGCTATAGGGGCATGAAGAATATTAAAGTAAAACAGATATTAAAATACATCCTCTTCTTTTTGTGTGCGTGCTATGGGTGTGCTTGTGTGTGACTGTGCATGTATATGTGGGTGTGACCGTGCATGTATATGTGGGTGTGCCTGTGTGTGACTGTGCATGTATATGTGGGTGTGACCGTGCATGTATATGTGGGTGTGACCGTGCATGTATATGTGGGTGTGCCTGTGTGTGACTGTGCATGTATATGTGGGTGTGCGTTGTGTAGTCTGATGGCCTTGTCGTATCCATTGCCACTGTTGTCACCATTGCATCATTGTTGTTTTGGCAGAATTAATTATAATTTTAAAAAAAATACTATAATTGTTTTTGCCGTCGGTGAGGCCATCTAATTTGTAACTTGTTCAATATAAGAAATTAGAATGGGGTAGGAGTTTATACGATTTTTTTCCTCGTCCTACTCCTGTTCTTCTTCTCATGGAATGTACAATTGTTTTGTTTGGTGGATTGTTTTTATTTTATGTTGCATTACCATGAAAAAAGAATAAATAAATGAAAATGAAGTTTATATAATCTCACACACAACCTACAGAAACTCCCAACACAACACCATGAACAGAACGCACAGGCATAATTACATGGGCAGCAGCAGGAGAGTAAAAGACATTAAAGGAGTTTAAAGCCGTACTGTTCTCTCCGCTATACAAAACCATTGATTGATCCTCAAGTAACCATGATGTTCGCAAGTTTTTCCAATGTCTTAATGCGAGGGTGTCATTCATTTGGGTTGTACTGTTTTTTTGACACACTCAGAAATTCATGCTCTACAAGGGGCTCAGATTAAATCATCATCGGGCCTTGTGTTGGACACATGTCTTAATGTATCAACATATAGGATATATGAGAGGAACGATCAGGTTAGAAGTAGCGGATAGGCCTGCCATTAAAACATATTTAAGGCGATATATCGTGATAATTGATGATATTGAGTATAATGCAAATACTGTAGGCAATAAAAAGAAAACTGTAAGCAACTGTTTTAATTGAAATGTGTTGAACTTTTGACATTCAATATTACCACCTTATACCAAACAAAGGGTCGACATGTTCTAGGACGCTGTATCCATCTGTGCTTTTAACATAACTTACACTCTCACCAGGTTCTGTGTTTGAACTAGGCCTGTCCCAATATTATTTTTTAAATAGTCAATATACAGTATCATCTTTCAAAATATCCCAATAATATTGATATTTCATCTACATTATTCTGGTTAAATATTTTCTGACACAAACTGTGTTAAATGTACAGATTCAGATAATACTGTATTACTGCAAAAGTAGAGTAGCCATAAGTTTATTTTTTTCTTTTAAAATATAACCTCCTGACCTGTACACACGGCCGTCGGAGTGAAGCAGCTTTTTTTGGGAAACTTGTTGACTGTTTGTCAAACGGCTGCAGCATTTCTCAGTAACATAGTCCTAAGCCCTGAGTAATGTTCTCAGGACTATCGCGCTTGTATTTGGACAGTAACATAGTCCTAAGCCCTGAGTAATGTTCTCAGGACTATGTGCTTGTATTTGGACAGTAACATAGTCCTAAGCCCTGAGTAATGTTCTCAGGACTATCGCGCTTGTATTTGGACAGTAACATAGTCCTAAGCCCTGAGTAATGTTCTCAGGACCATCGCGCTTGTATTTGGACAGTAACATAGTCCTAAGCCCTGAGTAATGTTCTCAGGACTATCACGCTTGTATTTGGACAGTAACATAGTCCTAAGCCCTGAGTAATGTTCTCAGGACTATCACGCTTGTATTTGGACAGTAACATAGTCCTAAGCCCTGAGTAATGTTCTCAGGACTATCACGCTTGTATTTGGACAGTAACATAGTCCTAAGCCCTGAGTAATGTTCTCAGGACTATCGCGCTTGTATTTGGACAGTAACATAGTCCTAAGCACTGAGTAATGTTCTCAGGACTATCCCGCTTGTATTTGGACAGTAACATAGTCCTAAGCCCTGAGTAATGTTCTCAGGACTATCCCGCTTGTATTTGGACAGTAACATAGTCCTAAGCACTGAGTAATGTTCTCAGGACTATCCCGCTTGTATTTGGACAGTAACATAGTCCTAAGCACTGAGCAATGTTCTCAGGACTATTGCGCTTGTATTTGGACAGTAACATAGTCCTAAGCCCTGAGTAATGTTCTCAGGACTATCCTGCTTGTATTTGGACAGTAACATAGTCCTAAGCCCTGAGTAATGTTCTCAGGACTATGTGCTTGTATTTGGACAGTAACATAGTCCTAAGCCCTGAGTAATGTTCTCAGGACTATCGCGCTTGTATTTGGACAGTAACATAGTCCTAAGCCCTGAGTAATGTTCTCAGGACCATCGCGCTTGTATTTGGACAGTAACATAGTCCTAAGCCCTGAGTAATGTTCTCAGGACTATCACGCTTGTATTTGGACAGTAACATAGTCCTAAGCCCTGAGTAATGTTCTCAGGACCATCGCGCTTGTATTTGGACAGTAACATAGTCCTAAGCCCTGAGTAATGTTCTCAGGACTATCACGCTTGTATTTGGACAGTAACATAGTCCTAAGCACTGAGTAATGTTCTCAGGACTATCACGCTTGTATTTGGACAGTAACATAGTCCTAAGCCCTGAGTAATGTTCTCAGGACTATCACGCTTGTATTTGGACAGTAACATAGTCCTAAGCCCTGAGTAATGTTCTCAGGACTATCGCGCTTGTATTTGGACAGTAACATAGTCCTAAGCCCTGAGTAATGTTCTCAGGACTATCGCGCTTGTATTTGGACAGTAACATAGTCCTAAGCACTGAGTAATGTTCTCAGGACTATCCCGCTTGTATTTGGACAGTAACATAGTCCTAAGCCCTGAGTAATGTTCTCAGGACTATCCCGCTTGTATTTGGACAGTAACATAGTCCTAAGCACTGAGTAATGTTCTCAGGACTATCCCGCTTGTATTTGGACAGTAACATAGTCCTAAGCACTGAGCAATGTTCTCAGGACTATTGCGCTTGTATTTGGACAGTAACATAGTCCTAAGCCCTGAGTAATGTTCTCAGGACTATCCTGCTTGTATTTGGACAGTAACATAGTCCTAAGCCCTGAGTAATGTTCTCAGGACTATCCTGCTTGTATTTGGACAGTAACATAGTCCTAAGCCCTGAGTAATGTTCTCAGGACTATCGCGCTTGTATTTGGACAGTAACATAGTCCTAAGCCCTGAGTAATGTTCTCAGGACTATTGTGCTTGTATTTGGACAGTAACATAGTCCTAAGCCCTGAGTAATGTTCTCAGGACTATCCCGCTTGTATTTGGACAGTAACATAGTCCTAAGCCCTGAGTAATGTTCTCAGGACTATCCCGCTTGTATTTGGACAGTAACATAGTCCTAAGCCCTGAGTAATGTTCTCAGGACTATCCCGCTTGTATTTGAACAGTAACATAGTCCTAAGCCCTGAGTAATGTTCTCAGGACTATCCCGCTTGTATTTGAACAGTAACATAGTCCTAAGCCCTGAGTAATGTTCTCAGGACTATGTGCTTGTATTTGAACAGTAACATAGTCCTAAGCCCTGAGTAATGTTCTCAGGACTATGTGCTTGTATTTGGACAGTAACATAGTCCTAAGCCCTGAGTAATGTTCTCAGGACTATGTGCTTGTATTTGGACAGTAACATAGTCCTAAGCCCTGAGTAATGTTCTCAGGACTATCCCACTTGTATTTGGAAAGTAACATAGTCCTAAGCCCTGAGTAATGTTCTCAGGACTATCCCACTTGTATTTGAACAGTAACATAGTCCTAAGCCCTGAGTAATGTTCTCAGGACTATCCCGCTTGTATTTGGACAGTAACATAGTCCTAAGCCCTGAGTAATGTTCTCAGGACTATCCCGCTTGTATTTGAACAGTAACATAGTCCTAAGCCCTGAGTAATGTTCTCAGGACTATGTGCTTGTATTTGAACAGTAACATAGTCCTAAGCCCTGAGTAATGTTCTCAGGACTATGTGCTTGTATTTGGACAGTAACATAGTCCTAAGCCCTGAGTAATGTTCTCAGGACTATGTGCTTGTATTTGGACAGTAACATAGTCCTAAGCCCTGAGTAATGTTCTCAGGACTATCCCACTTGTATTTGGAAAGTAACATAGTCCTAAGCCCTGAGTAATGTTCTCAGGACTATCCCACTTGTATTTGGACAGTAACATAGTCCTAAGCCCTGAGTAATGTTCTCAGGACTATCACGCTTGTATTTGGACAGTAACATAGTCCTAAGCCCTGAGTAATGTTCTCAGGACTATCCCACTTGTATTTGGACAGTAACATAGTCCTAAGCCCTGAGTAATGTTCTCAGGACTATCCAGCTTGTATTTGGACAGTAACATAGTCCTAAGCACTGAGTAATGTTCTCAGGACTATCCCACTTGTATTTGGACAGTAACATAGTCCTAAGCCCTGAGTAATGTTCTCAGGACTATCCCACTTGTATTTGAACAGTAACATAGTCCTAAGCCCTGAGTAATGTTCTCAGGACTATGTGCTTGTATTTGGACAGTAACATAGTCCTAAGCCCTGAGTAATGTTCTCAGGACTATCCCACTTGTATTTGGACAGTAACATAGTCCTAAGCCCTGAGTAATGTTCTCAGGACTATGTGCTTGTATTTGGACAGTAACATAGTCCTAAGCCCTGAGTAATGTTCTCAGGACTATCCCACTTGTATTTGGAAAGTAACATAGTCCTAAGCCCTGAGTAATGTTCTCAGGACTATCACGCTTGTATTTGGACAGTAACATAGTCCTAAGCCCTGAGTAATGTTCTCAGGACTATCCCACTTGTATTTGGACAGTAACATAGTCCTAAGCACTGAGTAATGTTCTCAGGACTATCCCACTTGTATTTGGACAGTAACATAGTCCTAAGCCCTGAGTAATGTTCTCAGGACTATCCCACTTGTATTTGAACAGTAACATAGTCCTAAGCCCTGAGTAATGTTCTCGGGACTATCCCGCTTGTATTTGAACAGTAACATAGTCCTAAGCCCTGAGTAGTGTTCTCAGGACTATGTGCTTGTATTTGGACAGTAACATAGTCCTAAGCCCTGAGTAATGTTCTCAGGACTATCCCACTTGTATTTGAACAGTAACATAGTCCTAAGCCCTGAGTAGTGTTCTCAGGACTATGTGCTTGTATTTGGACAGTAACATAGTCCTAAGCCCTGAGTAATGTTCTCAGGACTATCCCACTTGTATTTGAACAGTAACATAGTCCTAAGCCCTGAGTAGTGTTCTCAGGACTATGTGCTTGTATTTGGACAGTAACATAGTCCTAAGCCCTGAGTAATGTTCTCAGGACTATCCCACTTGTATTTGGACAGTAACATAGTCCTAAGCCCTGAGTAATGTTCTCAGGACTATGTGCTTGTATTTGGACAGTAACATAGTCCTAAGCCCTGAGTAATGTTCTCAGGACTATCGCGCTTGTATTTGGACAGTGGCTAAAGCGCTCGGGTTCCTCTCGCTAACAGTAGCGCTGATTAGCTCTGATGCACTGACTGGGCTGTGGTTTCGTTTCGTTCTCATGTTGGACAAACCTGCAGTTGCATTAATGTTGTTTTTCTCTCTGTGATGAGTTCTTTTGGCTGGAATTCCAAGTGTTTTCACACGAGTCCCTCTTGCTCCACGATAAAGTTCACAAGAAATGTTGGAATCAGGCGCGCTTTGTTTACACCCCGCCTCTCTCCAAAAGCAGCTGATCTATAAATGATCTGGATACATGCGGGACACGACTGACCAATGCTGTCTTTACAGGGAGACGGGTTGGATGGACGCGCCGCTCACTCAGCGTTGTGATGGCGTTCGTTCTTCTATTTTAAGCACACGTGACATCGAGAGTAAAAATGTTATCGTCCTTCATTTTACTTATCGGGCGATAACTCGATATAGTCATTATCGCGGCAGATCTAAATTGTTTCCTGCTCAGGTTCACAATTGGAAAGTGGCGGTAGGGCCAAACCATGGAGGATTTTGAAAAACAGATTAGCGTGAATTATAATAAAAGTTTCCCAGTTCAGCAGTTTGTATTTATCCAATATACTACAGTGGTGACAAACGTTTTCTGACAGAATCGATTCTTACAGCTCTGAGAGACGCTGCCGACACAGTACGAGTACGACAGATGTGTACTGCAAAATAATGTAGCTTCTGTATTCAAACTCTGTCTGACACACCTCATACAGGTGAAACACATTTTTAGGTTGAATTACAGAAATAAATGAACTTTTGAACGATATTAAAATGTTCCGAGTTTCACCTGTATGTGCAAGATATACTTTAACTATCCGATTGACCTTCTTGACATACTTTTCAAATGTAAATTCTGACTCTAAAATGATTCCCAGTTCCAACAATATTATTGCGATTTTCATAAAATTGTGGCAAAATGACAAGATTTAATCAAAACACTATATTAGAGCAGGACATGGCTAAATTGAAACTATAACTGAACCGTTGCAGGTTTTAAAGTTTAGCTGTAGTTGTATTTGTCAGTCCTGGCCTCTGCTCTTTTACTGCTGTCTGGACTTGTACTGAATGGTTGGAATCATTTCAGAGCCATGCCCTCAGTGATGGAGCGCTCGGGGTCCGGGGTCCTCTCAAGAAGCCGAGCCAAGACTGTTACCAACGGCAACAGCCAGCCCCATTCCGAGGAGGAGAGCAGTGATGAGGAGCACGCTCACGGTAAGAGCAGCTCAGAGCACACATTCCACTGAAGGGTCCAGTCAAGGGTTAACGCTCGATGAGGCTGCATCTCAAGGTTTGTTCTGAACGGACTCCAGTCAATCCAAAATGTGGTTATGTTTGTGCGCCTTGAATGAAGGCAAGAACATGGACTAACCTTTAAGTCCACTCAGAGGTTTGTGTGTATGTTTCTTTCCAGACAGCATGATCCGAGTGGGGGGAGACTACCAGGCCCAGATCCCAGAGTTCAAACCAGGTAACGGCTTGCACATCAGCTAGCTATTTCAAAGGAGCGGAGAGGGTGGGACTCATCTTCAGTGTTGATGCATGGACAGGACTCCAGAGTGCAACTAACTTGGTTATACTCATGTCATAGGTGAGAAATTAGCTTTTTAAGATGGCTGCAGTCAGGAACACATGCTCCGGCTGTGTCCTGTTCCAGTGGCGTGCACAGACATTTTGAGGGGCAAGTGCTCAACCAAGTTTTTTTGTTTTTTTCTGTAACTAGTAGCGCTAACAGACCACTGATTAATTAGTTTATTTGTTTATTTGAGCAGTACACATAGTGCTCAAAAGGAGTGGACTGAAGCAAAAGCTTATGAGTGCCCACCCCCAAGTGCAATAAAATAAATAAAATAACAATAATAAAAATAAAAAAAAGAACATTTCAGAACATTTCAAGCAGCTACATTCATACAGACCAACTTACAACTTACAAAAAAAATATATGAACTGTTTATACAATTAATTGAAACAATGCACAACTACAACAACAATCCCGTTTCATGCACGATGTCCAGAACGAAGCAGTCAAAAAAAAAAAAAATGTAATCCATAATATATTTCTTTCAGATTTTTACCCTTGATAACCGAGAGTTACTTTTATGTTATGAAGGTACATTTATAGATATTATACTCCGAGATCTTGATACTTCCCAGTTGTCATTACCATTCTCAGTATAATTTTAATTTGGGTGTAATTTTCATAATCATTATTATTATATATTTATTTAATTGAGTTATATATGAAGTATGCTGTAGCCCTGCATAGTGTGGTGCATTAAAAAGCCAGAGTGTAGAGCGGGCCAGTTGAAGAGAGCAGTAACTCCCCGTCAACAAACCCCCACACGGCTGCCCTAACAGCTGATTTTGTAGAATATGTTCCTATGCTGAGTGGTGCATTAAAGGACAAGGTTTAGAGCCCGTTGGGAGGATTTCCCTCAACAGATCCATAACCTGCCAACCCT
This sequence comes from Proterorhinus semilunaris, assembly GCA_021464625.1. NCBI lineage: Eukaryota > Metazoa > Chordata > Actinopteri > Gobiiformes > Gobiidae > Proterorhinus > Proterorhinus semilunaris. The sequence goes on from CM038364.1 coordinate 1,085,005, forward strand.
AATTCTCCATTTGTGAATTTGAGCAATAGAATGACAACCGTTCCAAGCAGCAACACTCTTCCTTGAATATAGAGGAAAAAATACACATAATGGATCCTACTGCTCCCCCTAGTGGCAACGCATTTCTTCTTGTCTGTATATTTCAAAGGTCTTTTGTTTGTATTTAAATTTGAACAGGTTGATGTTTGGACATCGTTTCAATTCCATCTCCAGTTTATTCCACAATTGTACACCATTAACTGTTGGACTAAAACTTTTCAAAGTTGTACTATGTTTCTGAATCCTAAAGTTTAATTCATCACGTAATTCATAACAACCAGTACGTTCTTGGAACCTTCTTTGTATTTGGTTTGGTAACAATTTGTATCTTGCTTTGAATAACATCTGTACAGTTTGGAACTCAACAATGTCACAAAACTTCATGATCTTTGATTTTAAAAATAATGAGTTTGTGTGGTCCAAAAACCCAGCTTTATGAATTACTCGGATAGCTCTTTTTTGCAACAATACTATTGGTTTAACTGTGTTTTTATAAGTACTACCCCAAACCACAGTACAATAATATAAGTAGGGCAAAATCAGAGAACAGTATAAGGTATGTAGAGCTTTGATGTTTAAAATGTGCTTTGCTTTTGCAATTACTGAAATGCTTCTAGAAATTTTCGTAGATATATATTTAATGTGAGATTTCCAAGTAATTCTGTCATCAATAATCACACCAAGGAATTTGATTTCATGCACTTGCTCGATAACAACACCCTCTATCTGAATTGCTTCCTGAGCATTGGAATTACAGTTGCCAAATATCATCATTTTGCTTTTACTCAGGTTTAGAGATAATTTATTTTGTTTGAACCACTTGTTGACACTTTTGAGTTCCCAGTTAACAATCCGACACAGCTGTTGCAAGTCGTCTCCTGATGCAAAAATATTTGTATCATCAGCAAACAAGATAAATTTAAGTACTTCAGATGTTTTACAAATATCGTTAATATACATATTAAACAATTTTGGGCCCAGAATAGAACCTTGAGGTAAACCACAGACAATTTGTCGACAACTCGACTGATAATCACCAATTTTCACACATTGTTTTCTATTTTTTAAGTAACTGGTAACCCACTGTAGAGCTACCCCCCTAATCCCATAATGTTCTAGTTTATTAATTAATATATCATAGTTTATTGTATCAAACGCTTTACTCAGGTCAATAAATAACCCTATTGCATATTTCTTGTTATCTACAGCATTAGTTATTTCTTCAGTTATATCAAAGAGCGCGTGTGAGGTTGAGTGATTGTTCCTAAAACCAAACTGATTGTCCGAGAGTAAATTACACCTTTCGATAAAGCCGTCAAGTCTAGAGTTAAAAACCTTTTCTAAGATTTTAGAGAATTGCGGTAACAGGGAAACAGGCCTGTAGTTTGTAAAGAGATGTTTATCTCCTGCCTTGAACAGAGGAATCACTTTTGCTACTTTCATACTATCCGGAAATTGTCCAGTTTGCAACGATAAGTTACAGATGTAAGTTAACGGCTTAGAGATACTTTCAATAACAGTTTTTAAAGTTTTCATATCCATGTCATGGTAATCGGTCGAGGTCTTATTTTTACACCCTTTAACAATGTCCAGTATCTCCTTTTCCTCCACAGGATTGAGGAACAGGGACATAGGATTTGCTTCTATCAGATCACAATTATAGTTTTCAACGTTTGCAATTTTTGCAGCAAGGTTCGGTCCAACATCTACAAAGAATTTATTAAATGTTTCGACTACTTCATTCATATTATTTAAAGTGTTATCCTCATCTTTGAAATATTTTGGATAATTAATCGTTCTTGGTTTATTTCTAATTATACTATTTAAGATGTTCCATAAACCTTTAATATTATTCTTATTAGTATCTAACAACTTATTGTAATAATCCTGTTTACATTTTCTAATGATACCTGTCAGTTTATTTTTATATTTCTTATATTTATCCTCAGCTTCTTTTGTTTTGTTATTTATAAAGTTTTTGTAAAGATAATTTTTTTTCTTGCAAGCATTTAGTAAACCTTTAGACATCCATGGTGTTTCTTTACACTTTCTGTTTTTACAATATTTCTTCATTGGGCAGTTTTTGTCGTATACCTTTTGAAATACTCGCGTAAACTCATCATATGCCATATTCGTGTCATTCTCTCTGTACACAATACTCCAGTCTTGAGCTAAAAGCTCCTTTTTAAATGCATCAATAGTTTTCTCTGTTTTTACCCTTCTAAACCAATACTTGTTTTCCTCTTCCTCTTTTACATATCCATTTTTATACAAAACGAAAACTGGAAGATGATCACTAATATCGTTTATCAATAATCCGCTGACTGTGTCACTTTCTATTTCATTTGAGAAAATGTTAATCAAGTCAGCACTATGGGTTGTTATTCTACTCTGTTTGGTTATTAGAGGAAACAGACCTATACTGAATAAGGTATTTATAAATTCGTCCGTTTTTTTATGTTTATATGGGTTTAACAGATCGATGTTGAGGTCTCCCCCCACAAACATGACTTTATGATGTAATCCTGAAAAGTGCTCCTCCATCCAATTAGAAAAAACATCTATATCAGAGCCAGGTGTTCTATAAATAGAACTCACAATAATATTTTTCTTTTTTTGCCTTGTAATTTCTACAGTAAGGCATTCAAGTGTATCATCCACCACCATGGTCTTATTTTCCATTACTTTATAACTATAGTTGGAGTCTATAAACATAGCTACGCCCCCTCCATGCTTGTTCTTTCTGTTCATACTTATAAATTCATAACCATCAATAGAAAACTCAAATTCTCTGTCATTATTAATCCATGTTTCTGTGATTAGAATGACACTGAATGGTGTGGAAAACTGTTTTAAGAAGCTTTTGATGTGGTCAAAGTTTGCATAGAGGCTTCGACTATTGAAGTGGATTACAGTGAATGCCTTAATGTTCTTAAGTTTACTATTGTACAGATCCTCTGTGTAGTATTGACAGTCATTGGTAGCTCTAGAAAAAAAGTTATTTTCCGGGTCGATGTCGATCTCAGTGTTCTGTAGGTCGTATTGAGAGAATGTAAAATCCTGAGTGTTTGCTTCAGCAATTCTCCTTATTGAAAAGTCCAAGTCGGTGCTTCCTATAGAACTATATGTATTACTAGACATGTGAAATTATGTGCTTTTACATACCAAAATCCATACGTTTTTCCCGGTGTTTATACTGGATGTGGTGTACTGCTGCGTGGACGTATAATAAGTTTATCATATCGCAAGAAGGCGATCTCCCCCCTTTCTCGTGCAGCTCTCAGCTCCGGCATCAGTTCTTTACGTTTTCTTTTTATTGATTCGGTGTAGTCCTCGTTTATGAAGATTTTTGTTCCTTTAAGTCGTTTAGCGCGCTGCAAGATTTCCTCACGGTCCTTCCACCTCAGTAGTCTGGCGATGATGGGTCTCGGCCAGTCTCTCCCGCCGCCGGGTTTCCCTACGCGGTGAGCCCTCTCCACCTCCACCGCGTGATGTAGCTGGAGCTTCTCCTTCAATATTTCTTTCACTTTTTCCTCGGCGTCGGCCCAGGTCTCCCCGGGCGACTCCAACACTCCCTCAAAGACCAGATTGTTCCTGCGGCTCTGTCCCTCCAGATACTCCAGTTTATCCGTGATAATGTGCAAATTGTCACATACTTTATAAAAATCGGTTTGCAAGGTGTTTGTGCGCTCCGTGAGTTTCAGATTCTGTTCTTTTAAAGAGTCCACCTCACCTTGCGTGAACTGCAGGCTGGTTTTTAGTTCTTGAATGTACTTTGTCTGTAAATCCAATCGGTTGTTAGTAGATTCCATTATTATTTTTATGAATCCTCTAAAGTTCTCCTGTTGTTGATGGAGCAGATCCTTAAAGATGTCCTTTTGTTTATCCAGTAACTCAGTAATTCGACTGAGGCTTACGTACTCCTCTTCCGTTGTCGCCACATCTCCCTGTAGCTTCGTCTCTGATCTAGTCGGTTTGGGCATTTTTCTTTCCTCTCTCTACAAAAACTTATTTGAATGAAATTTCGGTCGTCAATCACCAAAAGGATGATGATTAGAAAAAAAGGTTAACGATTCACCGCACGCTGCCACACTTCTCACACACTACTCACAGCCGCACTTCCGGGTATGAGTCACGCCCCTTCCTAATGCTAGATCCAAGCCAATACAGCAACATAAAAAAGTTACAATGATGTGGACCTAATAATACACTAGATTGTCCTACATCGTCCTCTAAAGTCTATCACAAGTCTCTGCACTTGTGATTAGCACAAATACAAATAAATAATGCAAAGGTGCTAGCCTACACTTACAACATCTAGTTTGTCCAAGTCATTGCTTAGTCCACTCTAAAATATCTTAAATAACAATAATCCACTGGGCTGTCCATGTTCCCGTGTTCCTTCCACAGAGGTACTGTGTCCAGAGCCCAGGCCACTGTCCTCCTCACCCTTCTGTCTCCCTTAGCTCAGCTCACACTGCTCTGGCCCTGGTCTACACCCAGCCATGACGCGACAAACAGAACCGCTAAAGTTACCGACTTCTTACCGCTGACTTAGTCATGTCGCGCTGGTTCGTACATAAAGGTTATTGAATTTACTCGGTTTACTTTACTCCCGCATCTTAGATGGGCTGTACCATCTTCTCAAACGGGGGAAACACAGGGACAGTGCAGTTGCCCTTCTGTGATCAGGAGCTCATCAGCGCTGCTGTGGCTCTAGAGGCAGAGGAGGAATAAAGCGCCATTTGAAGTTGTTGAGCATTAAAACTGTATATTTTTAGCACATGTTGGCTTAGTAGGGCAAATAACTAAGAACAAGAAAACAAATAAGAGTTAGTTTTTGGCAGAAAAAAAACTGGTCGCGAGAAGGGCACTTAAAGGGCACAGCCAGGGCAAAGGGGCAGGTGCTTGAGCACCACCTGGGCTCTATCTGTGCACGTGCCTGTTTTGTTCCAATCATGGTTCCACCAGTGCAGCCAAGCCACAAAATACTATTCTGATTCTGATGTGAATGTGGAGCCCTGGTTCTAATGCAGGCCTGATGTGTGTGTCCCACAGACAGTCCCTGTCGCTACACAGAGAAGGACCAGAGGAGCATGCTGGTGTGGTGCCCCAACAGCCAACTCTCAGACGCCATGTGTAAGACCTCACACACTGCTCCTGTTCTGTCTGACCTGCCCCCCTCCGGTCTGACCTGTCCTGTCCTGTCTGACTTCCTCTCTACTGTGTGCAGTGGACGAATACATCCTGATGGCGAAGGAGAAGCACGGGTACAACATGGAGCAGGTAACGTTTGGCATCACTGTACTGCCTATAAAGTGTATGACAGATTAGACTATTGAAGATCTACTTAATACAATTACATTCCAGGCTTTAAAGTTTACACCGATTTGGCAAGAAAAAAAAAATAGAGCCTCAACAGCCAGTATTTAAGTTGCTCTGAGCATTAGCAATAGCATAAAAGACTCCTGTAGGTCCAAAAAACTAGAATTAGAAGGCCGCAGATTTAATGGGACACCGTAGATGCAGACGGCCCATATATGGTCATGTTTAAGGCAACCAGCAGAGGAAATTATATTATTATTATATTAGTATAATATTTTTGTACTAAAGATAGGAGGAGCAAAGTAGTTCAACAGCCCAGAAATACCTAAAAAACTGACAATGTTAACCAGGAAGCTAACATTAGATTCATGCTACATATGCTAAAGTTAGCAATGAGTGACATTTTTTGCTTCTACTGAACAATTTGCTGTGAAATACATCCATATGGACCTGATTTTTGCTTGACTTTATTTGTGTGTATTTGTTTGTAGTTCAACAGAAAATGGGATTCCATGAGTGGTTTTCTTCCTCCTCGGCTAGGCCACGGCCCCTTGTATGACGCGTTGCCGTCTGTGTCTATAAGAACTTCTGAAACGTGCTGAAGTCCCTTGGTGTGTTCAGGCTCTGGGCATGCTGCTGTGGCACAAACATGACGTGGAGCGCTCCCTGGCCGACCTGGCCAACTTCACCCCCTTCCCCGACGAGTGGACTGTTGAGGACAAGGTGCTGTTTGAGCAGGCCTTCAGCTTCCACGGCAAGAGCTTCCACCGCATCCAGCAGATGGTGAGCCCCGCGTAGACCACAGGTAGACCACAGGTAGACCACAGGCAGACCACAGGCAGACCGCACGCAGACCACAGGCAGACCGCACGCAGCCCACAGGTAGACCACAGGCAGACCGCACGCAGACCACAGGCAGACCACAGGCAGACCGCACGCAGACCACAGGTAGACCACAGGCAGACCGCACGCAGACCACAGGTAGACCGCACGCAGACCACAGGTAGACCGCACGCAGACCACAGGTAGACCACAGGTAGACCACAGGTAGACCACAGGTAGACCACAGGCAGACCACAGGTAGACCGCACGCAGACCACAGGTAGACCGCACGCAGACCACAGGTAGACCGCACGCAGACCACAGGTAGACCACAGGTAGACCACAGGTAGACCACAGGTAGACCACAGGTAGACCACAGGTAGACCACACGCAGCCCACAGGTAGACCACAGGCAGACCGCACGCAGACCACAGGCAGACCGCAGGTAGACCACAGGCAGACCGCAGGTAGACCACAGGTAGACCACAGGTAGACCGCACGCAGACCACAGGTAGACCACAGGTAGACCGCACGCAGACCACAGGCAGACCACACGCAGACCACAGGTACTGATGACTCTCACACATGTGCCTGTGCAGCTCCCAGACAAACTCATCTCCAGCCTGGTCAAGTACTACTACAGCTGGAAGAAGACGCGCACCCGCACCTCGGTCATGGACAGACAGGCCCGCCGCCTGGTCAGCAAGAGGGAGAAGGACGACAGGTGAGGCACAGATAGATCATCAGATTCTACTTTGAACATTTGTTTTTAAAAGATTCAGTACGCTCTTTAAAAACATCCAACGTTTAACTTTTAAGATTACTGCGACTTGCAACATGAGGAGGAGTGAGGCAGCAGAGAGGGAATGGACAACGGAAACATTTAATACTGAACCAATTTTTTTATGCACATTAAAGTAACTCATGCCCCTAGAGGCCATAAGCGCCACTGCAGGTGTCGTAGGCTGTAAATACTGTTTAAGTGGGGCTAGTCCGCAGTTAGCTTTGCCCGTTAGCCTGTTAGCTTCGTCTTTGTGATTCCATTAGTGTGTATTGCTGCTCCTACCCGGTGGCAGGCAATTTGCATTTGTGGTTTTCTGGCCAGAGACACCAGGGGAGATGAAAGACCCCCCCCAATCATCCCATTAGCACTTGTATTACCCCCAGAGGGACTACGGAAAGGATTTATTATGTAAGTAAGTCATCTTTATTTGTATAGCACCTTTCACAACCAAGGGCCACAAAGTGCTTCACAACACAGTTAAAAATCCGAACTTGCATACAATATAAAAAGGGTCAAGACGACACAGAAATCATCAGCCCAAAAGTAGTGGGTCGGTCACCTCTAGTACGAAAACAAGTGCGTGGAACCTTTAGCAGATTTTGATCCACAGACCTCAGAGCCCGAGCAGGGGTGTAAGGCTGGATCAGATCACTGATGTAAGAAGAAGCCTGACCATGCAAGGCTCTGAAAGCTTGAACCAAAATTTTAAACTTGATCCTAGAAGACACTGTGGCTGCCAGTGTCTTATAGGATCAAGTTTAAACATTTTTATGAAGTTGTTTCAAAATAGGAGATATGTGGGTCCTCCTGTTAGTGCGGGTCAGAATTCTCGCAGCAGTTTTGCACTTATTGCAGTCGAGATTATAGTCAACAAGTTACTAAGTACCGCTTTAAATTTGCTTAAAATGACAATTGTAACAATCGCTCAGACTCCACCCACATAAGGGGCCCCCCGACGAAGAATAGTTTCCAGAGAAGAGGCAAGCCGAGCACAAAATGGGGTCATATCCTCTTGTGTGTCCCCTGTAGGATACACCCTGCTGTGAAATGATTGGTGAATGTGTCTGTTTTCAGTAATGATGAGATAGAAGAGGGTGAGCCCGGCAGCGACAGTGACTTTGATGTTGACGCTAAGAAGGAGGTGAGAGTTTAAAAGACTCGTCCATTACGCTGCGTTCTGAACTGTGTTAAGTATATGGTGCTTTTTAGGCGGCTAAACAGAACCCTAACAGCAGCGGCGGGGACAAGCTGACCCCCAGTCGCTCCGGGGTGGTGAAGAAGGAGAGCATGGGAGCCCAGTACAGACACCACCCTCTTCGGGCCCGCCGCAGACCCCCCAAAGGCATGTACCTGGATCAGGGGGACATCACAGCGGTGTCAGCCTCCCACGACGCAGGGCAGCTCAGCGTACGGCAGCTCGACACTCAGCTGGTGTCACTCAAGAGACAGGTACCACCATACCGAGTGTTTCAGGAAGTGTCATTCAAATATAACTGCTCTCTGTTTATTATGGCCACTGCTTGTATAGCCTTTTACAGGGTTTCAATTCAATATAACACATTTACACTCTTAAAGTGTTGGCCATGGTAATGCCTTGTCTACATTGGAGATTTATCCTACTGTTGTTGTTGCTGTCCCTCAGTCAGAAGCTGTGTTGGGAACATTACTTTAAAAAAGTAATTAGTTATAGTTATTCACTACTTTAACTGAATTACTCTATAATAAAAGTCGTTACCAGGTAAAGTAACTATTTGCGTTAATGTTAAAACAAAAGAAGTTGCTATATGTCAAAGAATTTGGATTTTTTTTTTTTAGCAGTTTTCATGAGTGTAAATGAGTAGAACAGACAGGTGTTTGTATGTATGTACTATCATGTCAAAGATGTTCATAGTAACTGAATGAACTGAATAGGGGGTAGAGTGACTGACTGAATGGTATTTACCCGTTTTTGCGCCGCTGTTTTATTAATGTAGGAATACGGCCGTGTTCACAGAGAATGGGGAGGAAACATGTGATCAGGGCAGACTTCACGTACAGGCATTGTGCAAGTCTCTCCGTTCATTCAAGCAAAATGTAAAACAATCATCCGCAAATACAAGTTTAGATGTCCCGACAGAAAGTTAGCAGCCAGCAGTGTTCTCTGGGGCGGGGAGAGGGGAAGAAGAAAAGCGTTGAGAGCGAGAGGGGGGGGGGAGACTTGTCTCCACCGATTCTGTGTCTTTGGGTTAAAAAAAAAACCTTCTAAAAGTTATAATAAATACGGTATAAAAAATACAAGAAATGATGACATAACTGGGGTGTTCCAGTCTTATTGATAACTTTTATAAAACAAATGTAAACCAAATAAACAGATTAAATATAGGCTATTTCTTGACACACGCGTGTTCGTAAATTTTGGAATTTTAGATCTTAATAAAATGTGTAGTCTTAAATTTCATGTTGTAAAGTGAACCTTGTTTTAAATCTGCCCATCGCTGCCTGCCCTCATTCCACGTCACAATGGGTATTGGATAATCCACCCCTGAGTTTGGAATGAATAATGTGTACATGAAGTGTAATCCATGATTACTGTTCTCATCTCTCCACACGTGTGTGTGTGTGTGTGTGTGCTGCGCAGGTGCAGGCCATCAAACAAAACAACAGCAGTCTGAAGCACAGCCTGAGCGAGGGCGTGGACTCTTTCAAGCCTAACGAGGTAACACTCCTGCTCCTGTAGGTTCACACTCCTGACAGCCCACTGACCCTGTCTGTCTCACAGCCCGCCCCCAAGATCAACTCCCGCTGGACCACCGAGGAGCAGCTGCTGGCAGTGCAGGGTGAGGACAAGACTGCAGACATTTACTGTTAGGGTCCTTCCACTAAGGTCAGAGCTGGAGCTGGTTCGGAGCTTGTACTGGTGCCAGGTCGGTTCCGTACTGACTTGGTTTTCCACCAGAATAAGAGCTACCATACCAATGGCAATAGGGGCGTGTGTTTACACACACGCCCCTATTGCCATAGCAACGCTTTGGGATGTTAACTGTCACATTAAACATGTATACGTTAAGTGTGACGTCATAAATTGCGAGGAAAAAAAACATAAACTCTTAAAAACAACCATCAATATTTCTGAAACTCAACGGAGAGTTTCTGAACCTACTCATTTCTCAGACTCATTAGCCAAAAATGCCGCACCTACTGCTAAAAAAGTATTATTTACTAAAGCCGGTACTTCCGGGGTTAGCGTAGCTGCTGCGCCGCTAGCATTTTTTCCCGCTAACCAGGAAGTACAGATTTTGGTAAATATTACTTTTATAGCAGTAGGTACAGCATATTTGGCTAATGGGCGGGCGGCACGGTAGCACAGCGGTTAGTGCTTGTGCTTCACAGCTAGAAGGTCCCCGGTTCGATTCCCACCTGGACGGGGCCTTTCTGTGTGGAGTTTGCATGTTCTCCCCGTGTCTGCGTAGGTTTCCTCCGGGTACTCCGGTTTCCCCTACCACCAAAAACATGTACAATAGGCCGGGATGAATGATGTGAGTGAGTGGTTGGTGGTGGTCGGAGGGGCCGATGGCGCAGATTGGCTGCCTCGCTTCCGTCAGTCTACCCCAGGGCAGCTGTGGCTACAACAGTAGCTTACCACCACCGAGTATGGAGTGAATGATTAATGACGACAGTGTGGCGCTTTGAGAAAAACTTGGTAATACAGACTTGTAAAGCGCAATACAAGTGTAAGGCATCATCATCATCATCATAATGGGCCTGATAATTAAGTATGTTCAGTAACTCTCTGAGTTTCAGAAATATTGATTGTGGTATTAAAGAGTTTTTTGTAGTTTCTCGCACATCTGCTGGACTTAGTTTTAACTGCTCCCTCTAGGCTTAGCTGTAGCTTTGTGCACAAAGCAAAAAGACAGACGGAAGTTAGCCCTAACTAACGTTTGTCGTTTGCCGGAAGGAAAAGCCACGCCCCCAGCCGCTGACATCACTACTGCTCGTTTCTTGGTCCAGATTTTAACTAGTTCCCAACCAGCAATAGTTTTTGGAACCAAGAGCAAGCCATTTTTAGGGAAAACGAAAGAACCGGTTCTGAAACTGGAACCGGCCCAGAACCAGCACCAGGTCGGTGGAAAAGGGTTATGTGTGAAAGTACCACTCCTATCTACAGTTCTTGTTAAAGATCTTGTTAAAGATCTTCTTCTTGTTCAGACGAGGCGGAGGTCAATTACATAAACAACCAAACCTACCGTAACGTTGGCTCCATGTGACCCTGAATGTTAATGCGAGCCTTTACCCACAGACTGCACACTGCTCCGCCAGTGGGAAACAAGCTAGAGGCTTATTGTCTATTTAGAGGCTCTCCTTTTAATGAAAAACTCTAGTATCTGTTTGACTTTAGTGAACAGACCATTTCTCTTTTGTGGGATGAATGTTATTTTCCTTTTCTTTTTTTTTTAAATAACAGAAGGGAAAACGTAGTAGAACATTATCGGCAGAGGGTTTAAACTTTCAGGGGTTTGTCTGTTTCGTAGTGCTGCTTATGGATCAACCAATCTGCAGCATGTTGACGCCAAGTGACTTTTTGGAGCAGTTGCAGGCATTGTATGTTTTCTGATTGGCTGACCGCAGAGGTGGTAATACTCAGTTACAGCTGTGCTCAAAAGTTTACCAAACATACCCTGGCAGAATGTTTGACCATTTTTTGACCATCAAGAATGTGAAAGATAACACAACATGTTTTTTCCCCCTCATTGTTAGTGGTTGAGTGAAGCCATTTGTGGTGATAAATGGAGTTTGCTCTTTTTATATCATAATGAAAAAAGAAAGTACCAAATGATCAAGAGGAATGGGCCGCTTCACCATTGGATTATATACAGAACTTTCTCCACAACTACCACAAAAGACTAAAGGGGGCAATACACAGAACGGGGGTAGATTAGCGTTAGCGGCTAACGCAGAGTTTAGCATTTTGACAGAAGTTTACCAAAGATCGTAAACTGACAAACATCTGACCAACCTGCTCTGATTCTGCTGAAATCCTCATCAAATGTCCGTTTGTCAAATAATCCAACACCTACAGGAGCTGTCAGGTCTTTGTCCTCCTCCTGTTTACAAAGGCTGCACCGGAGGCAGTGAGGCTTCAAGGGTGGAAAAAACTGCACTGTAAAATTAGTTCTAAATGGTAGTATTACGTTCAAACTGCAAAAATTTAAAAATAAAGGTTTGGTAAAATAAATATAATCTCAAAATGTTTGCTTTGCTACATATTTACTTATGCTGAAAACATGTAAATTTACAAGCACTCTGTCAAAATTATTATAGTTAATTTTCATGTCTTCTCTTACTGAGACAGTTGCAATTTGTTACAAGGACAAAAATACAGAGGTGAAAACAAAAGAAACATTGGTATGAAGGAGTCATTCTTTTCTAAAAAAAATAAGGTTTTAAAAAATCGGGAAAAATCGGGAACTTCAAATCGGAAATCGAATCGAATCGGGGCTTGAGTGAATCGTTACATCCCTAGCTGCTTGATATAAATTAGTAGATGTATATTTAATGTGAGCTTTCAAAGTAATTCTATCATCTATAATAACTCCAAGGAATTTGATTTCATGCACACGCTCTGAATTGCTTCCTGAGGATTAGTTACAGTTATCAAATTACAGTTGTCAAATATCATTTTGCTTTTACTTCGATTTAAAGCTAGTTTATTTTGTTTGAACCACTTAACACTTTTGAGTTCCAAGTTAACAATCTGACACAGCTGCTGTAAATCGTCTCCTGATGAAAAAATACCATATATATACACACACACACACACACACGAAACAGTTTCACCCCCCCCCACCCCATAATTTATTAATGATATTATTATAATAATTTGTGTCGAAAGCTTTGCTCAGGTCAATAAATAATCCTATTGCATATTTCTTATTGTCTACGGCATTTGTTAGTTATTCAATACTTTCTAAGAGCGCGTGCAAAGTTGAATGACTATTCCTAAAACCAAACTGATTTTCAGAGAGCAAATTATATCTTTCAATAAAGCTGTCAAGTCTAGAACCTTTCCATCCATATTCCTTCCATCTCTGAGTTTGTACATCCATCCATCCATCCATCCATTTTCTTCCGCTTTATCCGGGGCCGGGTCGCGGGGGCAGCAGTCTCAGCAGAGATGCCCAGACTTCCCGATCCACGCACACCTCCTCCAGCTGTCCTGGGGGGCGACCCCGAGACGACACCAGGCCAGCTCGGAGACATAGTCCCACCAGCGTGTCCTGGGCCTTCCACGAGGCCTCCTCCCAGTGGGACATGCCTGGAGCACCTCCCGAGGGAGGCGACCAGGAGGCATCCGGAACAGATGCCCTAGCCACCTCAGCTGGCTCCTTTCGACGTGAAGGAGCAGCGACTCGAGTCCGAGCTCCTCGCGGGTAACTGAGCTCCTCACCCGATCTCGGAGGGTGCGCCCAGCCACCCTGCGAAGGAAACTCATTTCGGCCGCTTGTATTCGCGATCCTGTCCTTTCGGTCATTACCCAAATCTCATGACCATAGGTGAGGGTGGGAATGTAGATCGATCGGTAAATCGAGAGCTTTGCCCCCTGACTCGGCTCCCTCTTCACCACAACAGTCCGATACAGCGACCGCATCACTGCTGACGCCGCACCGATCCGTCTATCCATCTCACGCTCCATCCGTCCCTCACTCGTGAACAGGACCCCGAGATACTTGAACTCCGCCACTTGGGGCAAGGACTCCCCACCGACCTGAAGCGGGGAAACTACCTTTTTCCGGTGGAGAACCATGGCCTCAGATTTGGAGGTGCTGATCCTCATCCCGGCCGCTTCACACTCGGCTGCAAACCGCCCCAGTGCGCGCTGGAGGTCCTGATTTGATGAAGCCAACAGAACAACATCATCTGCAAATAGCAGAGATGAGATTCTGAGGTTCCCAAACCGGACACCCTCCGGCCCCTGGCTGCGCCTAGAAATTCTGTCCATATAGATAATGAACAGAACCGGTGACAAAGGGCAGCCCTGGCGGAGACCAACACGCACCGGGAACAGGTCTGACTTACTGCCGGCAATGCGAACCAAGCTCCTGCTGCGGTCATACAGGAAACGGACAGCCCTTAGTAGAGGGCCCCGGACCCCATACTCCCGGAGCACCCCCCACAGGGCACCACGAGGGACACGGTCGAACGCTTTCTCCAGATCCACAAAACACATGTGGACTGGTTGGGCGAACTCCCACAAACCCTCGAGCACCCGATGAAGGGTATAGAGCTGGTCCAGTGTTCCACGACCGGGACGAAAACCGCATTGTTCCTCCTGGATCCGAGGTTCGACTATTGGCCGGATCCTCCTCTCCAGCACCCTGGAATAGACCTTACCAGGGAGGCTGAGGAGTGTGATCCCTCTGTAATTGGAGCACACCCTCCGATCCCCCTTCTTGAAGAGCGGGACCACCACCCCGGTCTGCCAATCCAGAGGCACTGTCCCCGACCGCATGCGATGTTGCAGAGACGTGTCAGCCAAGACAGTCCTACAACATCCAGAGACTTAAGGTACTCAGGACGAATCTCATCCACCCCCGGGGCCTTGCCACCGAGGAGCTTTCTAACCACCTCGGTGACTTCAGCCTGGGTGATGGACGAGCCCCCCTCCGAGTCCCCCGCCTCTGCTTCCTCATCGGAAGACGTAACAGTGGGATTGAGGAGATCCTCGAAGTACTCCTTCCACCGCCCAACCACATCCCCAGTCGAGGTCAGCAACCCCCCACCCGCACTGTAAACAGTGTTGGTGAAGCACTGCTTCCCCCTCCTGAGGCGCCGGATGGTTTGCCAGAATCTCTGAATCTCTCGTCCTCCTCCATGGCTTCTCCAAACTCCTCCCAGACCCGAGTTTTTGCCTCTGCGACTGCACGAGCTGCAGCACGCTTGGCCTGCCGGTACCGCTCAGCTGCCTCCGGAGTCCCACAAGCCAACAAGGCCAGATAGGACTCCTTCTTCAGCTTGACGGCATCCCTTACCTCCGGGCGCCACCACCGGGTTCGGGGATTGCCGCCGCGACAGGCACCAGAGACCTTACGGTCACAACTACGAGCAGCCGCATCGACAATGGAGGAGGAGAACATGGTCCACTCGGACTCCATGTCTCCAACCTCCCTCGGAATCTGGGTGAAGCTCTTCCGGAGGTGGGAGTTGAAGACCCTACTGACAGAGGGATCCACCAGACGTTCCCAACAGACCCTCACAACACGTTTGGGCCTGCCAGGTCTGACCGGCTTCTTCCCCTGCCAGCGGATCCAGCTCACCACCAGGTGGTGATCGGTTGACAGCTCAGCCCCTCTCTTCACCCGAGTGTCCGAGACACGCGGCCGGAGATCAGATGACACAACTACAAAGTCGATCATCGACCTCCTGCCTAGGGTGTCCTGGTGCCACGTGCACTTATGGACATCCTTGTGCTCAAACATGGTGTTTGTTATGCACAAACTGTGACTAGCACAGAAGTCCAATAACAGAACACCACTCGGGTTCCGATCGGGGAGGCCGTTCTTCCCCATCACCCCCACCCAGGTCTCACTGTCGTTACCCACGTGGGCGTTGAAGTCCCCCAGTAGAACAATGGAGTCCCCAGCCGGAGCACCATCTAGTACCCCTCCCAGGGACTCCAAGAAGGCCGGGTACTCTGCACCGATGTTGGGCCCGTAGGCCGAGACAACAGTGAGAGTCCTGTCCCCGACCCGAAGGCGTAGGGACGCGACCCTCTCGTTCACCAGGGTGAACTCCAACACGTGACGGCTGAGCTGGGGGGCTATAAGCAAACCCACCCCAGACCGCCGCCTCTCCCCGCGGGCAACTCCAGAAAAATGGAGCGTCCAGCCCCTCTCCAGGAGTTGGGATCCGGAACCCAGGCTATGCGTGGAGGTGAGCCCGACTATATCTAGCCGGTACCTCTCAACCTCCCGCACAAGCTCAGGCTCCTTCCCCCCCAGCGAGGTGACGTTCCATGTCCCAAACGCCAGAAGCTGCGCACGCGGACCAGGTCGTCGAGGCACCTGCCTTCGACTGCCACCCAGTCCTCTCTGCACCCGACCCCTACAGATCCCTCTGCGGGTGGTGGGTCCACAGGAGGGCGGGCCCACGTCGTCCTTTCGGGCTGTGCCCAGCCGGGCCCCGTGGGCAGAGGCCCGACCACCAGACGCTCGCATTCGAGCCCCAACCCCAGGCCTGGCTCCAGGGTGGGGCCCCGGTTGCGCCATACCGGGCGACGTCACGGTCCTTGATCTATTACTGTCCATAGAGGTTTTCGAACTGCTCTTTGTCTGACCCGTCACCTAAGACCTGTTTGCCATGGGAGACCCTACCAGGGGCATGAAGCCTCAGACAACATAGCTCCTTGGATCATTCGGGCACTCAAACAACCCCACCACGTTAAGGTAGCAGTTCACGGGGTTGGTTTGTACAACTTGCTTAAAATTGTTATACCTTTTAGAAGTCCAAAATTTGAATCGCAAATCCAATTTGTTTGGTACGGAATCTGAGTCGTATGCATACTATTTTTTAAAACTGCAATATCTTTTGATGTTGATGTATCACACCAATTTATCAGGGCCTTCATCTGTGCTGCACCCAAAATAATCCCTTAAAGACGGCAGGCCCCATCCTCCCTTCTCTTTAGCGAATTGCAAGGTCTTAAAATAGACTCTTGGCTTTTTCCCCTACCATACATATCATAATAGCATCTTGTCCCATTCATTAAACTGAATTTGATCAATTTGTATTGGTAAAGTCTGGAACAAATATAGTAGTCGTGGTAAGATATTCATTTTAATGGACTCAATACGTGAGTATAGAGAGAAGTAAGGAATAAAATTCCACCTTTTCAGATCTTTTATCTTTTTATTCAGCGGAGTATAATTAAGTTCAACAATTTTTTATGTTTTGCTATATATTAATACCTAAATATTCTAATCAGCCTGCCACACCATAGGATACTTTGTAGTTGTCATCAATGGCGGGTTGTAATTGAATGTGAGCGTCTGGGTTTTGTTCATATTTATCTTGTATCCAGAGAGCCGACCATATTGTTCAAATGGCAGCATTAGTCTGGGAAGGGAATCTGTTGGTTGTCCCACATAAACCAAAATATCATCCGCATAGCAAGCTAGCTTGTGCTGCCCCTCCCCAGCAGTTATACCCTTGATATGCGGATTTTGTCTCACCATTTGGGGCAACGGTTCTAGATACAATGCAAAGAGAAGGGGAGGCAACGGGCAACCCTGCCGTGTACCTCTTTCTAAAATTTCCCTGTTCTCTCCTACCTAATTTCGCCTGTGCACAAAAGTTGACATACCCAAATGCCATCCAAAATGCCAAGATGATCTTACAGCCTAGATGCTTGTATGATACAGCATTTGAAAGATGAGGCCTCTGGTAACTTATTATAGGCAGGGGAACTAAACAAACTTGGATTTTAGCTGTTAAAATATGTCCAATTGCTAACTGCCAAAAACTGTGGTAAACTTCAATATAATCATGTGAAATTCACTACACTGAGTCCTTGTGGACAACATCTGTGTAAAGTGGCTTATCTCTGCACCAAAGGGTTTTGGTGCTATGGGTCTTTTTGTGTAAAATAGGCTATTCGGCACAAAGTGTACCTAACTATATTATTTTCATTTTATGACTACTTTGACCATAAAAAACACATTTTCATATTATAATTGAAGCAGATTACCATTCTAGAACTTTTTATTTTATTTCAAACATTCATATTTTAGCATTTTGAAGCTGAGTTACATTACATATTTTTTATAATATACATTATAATATACAATAATATACCTACTTATTATCACTATCATCAATAAATTCACGTCTGAAAAGAGTACAAATGTATTCATTGGACAGTGTCCATAATTGGTGCCATAAATAGTACACAACTATAGACTAAAACACAATAATTATAACATTATAGTTGAATTATTATAAATAATACGACACTAATAACACATATAAAGTCCATTATGCGATAAATAAGCGTTTTGTACATACTGATTGAGTGGTAGATCTTTTCCCTGAACAAACATGTAATCCATCGCTCGTTTGTCCTCCATTTTATTTTATTTTTTTATTTATTTGAACAGGGACAGTGTACATTAGCCGCAGAAAGGAGAGATGCATTGTACCAGGTTATAGCACTTGTGCTAATTTCCACCTGTAGTCCCTGGGCCTATTGTACATGTTTTTAGTGGTAGGGGAAACCGGAGTACCCGGAGGAAACCTACGCAGACACGGGGAGAACATGCAAACTCCACAGAAAGGCCCCGTCCAGGTGGGAATCGAACCCCGGACCTTCTAGCTGTGAAGCACGAGCGCTAACCGCTGTGCTACCGTGCCGCCTGCATTTGAGGCCTGCAACTCTTACTACACTAAACTATTTTAGCTACAGCCTCACTCTGTGTGTAGAGCGTCTTCTGCTTTGCTTTGGGCTTGATTTTTGGTCGAAAAAGTCAAAGCTGAATGTAAACAGCGTTGCGTAGGGCTGGGCGATAATTCCAATTAATTCATGCTTTTAAAAACAGACGATGTGGAAAATGGCTAAATCGTAAAATCCTGTCCGACCGCTGCAAGCATTGAACTCAATGGAATTCTTGTGAATTTCTTGCAATTTATTCTTCATCTTTCTTGTTTTTGGGTCTTTTAATATTCATTACTGTATTTTCCGCTGTGTTCTTTTTTAATTTCCAATATTTTCATGGATTTTGACCCACTTTCATAGTACTTTTGTTTCAGAAACATTAACGTTTTCTTTATATCTTGGATGGCTAGATAATTAATTTCTTCTAGTGTTTTTCAATATCCTCAAAAACATTTTAATGTTAGAGATTGTTTGTTTATTTTGTAATTCCTAATTTTTTTTGTTTTATTCCTCATCTTTTTCTTGTATGAAGTTATTGCAATAATTTCCCCTCTAAATAAGTTTTAAATTACATTACATTTTTATTGGCAATGACATGTAAACCTTCACAGGAGAGGGTAGAATAAGTGAACCGCCTGAATCTCACTGAACTGCAGCAGAGGAATGGTCCCAGATTCATCCTGATCGTTTGAGCGTCTAATCTGCAACTACACAAAAGCAGTTCTTGCTGCAAAAGAACAGCAGATATTTAATACAGGGGTTCACTTACTTATTCCATGCATGTTGTGGATGTCTCAGGTTTTTCTGCAAAATATCTTGATAAACTTGTGAATTATTTTTTCTATTGATGATGGCACATTGTCCAGGCCCTGAGGCAGCAACATTTGATGGTGGTACCGTTTTTGTGGTCATAGATTAAGATTGCTGTGTTTAGATCAGTCTGACTAGATAACGTCATCCTTCTCCTGGAGGGGTCTAGAAGAGCAGCTGAAACCTCCTCTGAGTATTTGTACTATTGAACTACTCAAATCAAATGGACATTTCTGTTACATGTTAGGTTCTTACCCACATAATGTGGGGAGAGACATTCAGCAAACTGTCAGGAGTCAGGACTTGAACCCTCCACATGTGCAGCAGTCTTGACCACGAGACCATTGGCTGCACATTTAAGAAATGTTCATTAAAGGTCTCGATCTGAACCAAACCTCTTCATTTGTGTCCTCAGCCATCCGCCGCTACGGGAAGGACTTCGCCGCCATCGCTGAGGTCATCAGCACCAAGACTCCGGCACAGGTGAGTGAGGCCCCGTCTGAGCACCCCCCCCCCCCCCCCCCCCCCCCACTCCTCCATGAGCCCACACTGACTCCGCCTGTTTTGTTCAGGTCAGCTCCTTCTTTGTGACGTATCGGCGCCGCTTTAACCTGGACGAGGTGCTGAGGGAGTGGGCCGCGGAGCAGGTATCCAGCAAAGACGCACCTAAGGAAGAGGACATGGGCTCTGGGGCCAAAGGAACCAATGACGAGGATGAGGTGAGGGCCCCTGTCTGAGATGATACTGACAAATGAACATGCAGAGATCTAAGATAGCACTTAGCATGAGGCTAATTGTGTTTATACAAGTTTAAGATTATGATGAACAGCTAAATGATGATCATATAATCATGGATTGAACAAAAGGGTTGGAGTTTCCTCTGCAGCGGCAGCTCAAGACCTTTCATAATGAGGCTAGTTTGTAGTAACACTGACCGAAAAATGCATCCATTTTTTTTCATCCATAAAATATATCAACCCCATCGAGGCCCGTCTAACGTCTGTCGTGTCTTTGCAGGTGAAGATGGAGGACTCTCCCTCGGACACTTCAGGAGGCTCTCCTCCCCCGTCCTCGGGTCAGGCCCCGTCCTCCCTGTCCCAGCCTCCGCCGCTGTTACGCCCCGCCCCTCCCTCTGCCCCGCCCAGCCTGCTGCGCCAACCTCCGCCCCTGCAGACACGCCCACTCCAGACCCGCACTCCTCACAACCACCCCCCTCCTCCGCTCATCCGGCCCACATCGTCCTCCCCCGGAGCCGCTCAGGGTCCGCCTTCACTGCTGGGGTCCAAGGTGGAGCAGGCTATGTCACACTGACCCCCTCCCCCTCGTACACACTCGCCCAGTGACAGCACTCCCTTTAAGACACGCCTACCTCCTCACCCCTCTGTGACCCACCCCCCGACTGGACTGGATTCCCTTTGCTTTAAGATGAGCCGAGCTTCTCAGTGGAGCAGATTGAGCCCTTTTCGTTCTTTGTGATCCAAGCACAGAAAAGCTTCCCTTTGATTTTGGAATCAACTCTAAAGCTAGTCTTTGTGAACAACGGTCTGTTTTTACCTTTAGCATTGAACATTGCATTGGCCTTCAGCTTTGCAATTCATCATTTTATATTTTGTCAGTTAACCGCGTTTCTGAAATAAGTCCCAGAGAGTAATAACAATAATAATACATCGTAGCGCTTTACATGGGGAATAGATTTTAGCGCCTGTATCACTTTGCAAAGAATCTTTGGCCAAATCTGCTCCGCTGCCTTTGAGAGACACTCATAGTGTTGAACTGTTGTTTTGTCTGGCATTATACGGCGAGCTGTAATAGTTTAATTCATGTGAGTAGCATAGACATTTTCTTGTGATGAATAATGTTTACCTGGACACTCGGAGGCTCACCTGATATTAGCCTCCTCGTTTGCTAGCTCTGAGCTGAAGCCATGTATCTGAAGATGATGTTCAGGACAAATGTAATATTTGAAATGAGGACTTGTGTTCACGGAGAGAACTGTGCTGCCAAAGTATAGGTTTCTTTAGTTCAGACATGTTTTTAGTTGTAAAGCCCTGTGTGCAGTCTCTGTGACACGTCCAAGTTCAACAATGACAAATGTTTTTAGAATAAAATATTTAAAATGACTTTTAGAGTCTCCCAGTCCTGTACTCGGATCTGTGTGTACTGAAGGTGGAACAACCTGTAGTTCCAACATTCCTGAACAGGCCTTACCCAGCTCACGAAGCCAGTGTGGGCAGCTGTGGTCTGAAGCAATCCGACCAGTGTGAGCAGCAGAGGTCTGAAGCAATCCGACCAGTGTGAGCAGCAGAGGTCTGAAGCAGTCTGACCAGTGTGAGCAGCAGAGGTCTGAAGCAATCCGACCAGTGTGAGCAGCAGAGGTCTGAAGCAGTCTGACCAGTGTGAGTAGCAGAGGTCTGAAGCAGTCCAACCCGTGTGAGCAGCAGAGGTCTGAAGCAGTCCGACCAGTGTGAGCGGCTGCGGCATGTACCAACCAGTGTGTGAGCGACGGGTGGCAGCATTAAATGCAAACTAGGACGGGGAAAATGATCCCCATATCATCAGCTTTTGTAATCCATCAGTTAACTCCCAACATGCCCCTACACTGCCCCCTTGTGTCCAATTTGAGGCAGATGTTCCACAAGTGAGCTAATCTTAGCACACATTTACCTATAGTGTGCAAGCCCTACTTCTATATTATAAAAGTAGGGCTGCACACTATTGGTAAATTATTATATTGTGAACATTATCCAAATAACTTTTGGTCCCACTAGTTTCGGGTTGAATAGAGCCATGGCTTGAGCCCTCACCCAGGTCTTTGGGCGGGGAAATGGGTTATTTTTACACAGCCCATTTGTCCTTACAACTTGTAAATCAGAAGAGATTGCTCACCTTTCTTCTGTTACCCGTCCGAGCGCTCAGCGCTGACCATTACTCTGATATAAGTGGGTGCAGTGCAGAGATCTATTTTATTGCATATTCCACTGGCTTAGTTCAATGAGGAGCGCCCCGATCTTAAGATTGAGCTTGACCCTTATGTATTTTCTGGTAGTTCAGTTGTCGGACTGAGCACCCACTGGGATAAAACTATGCCAAGTGCTTTATTTCAGTCACAAAGTAAAAAATAAATAATATTGTGATGAGTGATACTTTAGTCTCTGTCCAATAGCTCTTGCAGAAATGCCGCTCTCAGCTGGTTAAAGCTCAAAATATTAAATCTGAGGAACCTGACTTTGTTGTAAATTACATGTATTTCTGCCATCACAGGGTTAAACCCAGCAGAAAAAAAGACATTGTTGCAATGTCTTCACCAGAATGTTAAGCGATGGAAGATCGAAGCAGAACCTAAGCAGTTTATTTTGGGGGTGGTCCCCCTGCTTCACTTTGCCACTGCTCAAAGCTGTACACGGGTGTGAAACGTGCATATAATTGATTTGCTTGAACAATTTGGGTGCAGGAAGGATTGTGACGGCTAGAAACGAGTTTGGCCCAAAACTAAACATACATTTTTTTGAACAGGAAAAATCCGGTACCCCAGCTTTAAGACGATACCGAGGTGGATCCGCTCGTGGTGGAGGAACTATGAATCTGCTGCCCCTCCGACCTGCAGCTTTATTATTGTGTTTTTCAGGCTCACTGCTGTAATGCTTGTTCACCGCCAGATGGCGTCTATAACAGTTTATTGGATTGTGCAGGTCAGAGATGGGGCGAAGAGCAGGGAGAGACATCCAGCAAATGAAGATGGGCCTCAAACCCACGGCGTTGGGACTGGTACAGCGCTCCATGTACGTGGCATCATCCTCGTCCACCAGACCTAATAGTTCATACTTGTGTTGAAATGTTCTAGAATAGTCAAAACAGTTCCTCCGTGGAATCCAGTGAAGAATTTTAGATCTAAATGAAGTTTACAATTGCAGATGACCTTGGATACCATCAGTGGGACAAGGTCCACACTTAGTGAAGTTTCAAATACAGAGCTCAGGCCATGGTCATTATCCTTGTTTTTATTACTATGGGCGTCATTTTTCATCATTTTGTCTTTGCACAAAAAGAAAACAAAAACAATACATTGTTCAGGAGTTGATCAGCCCCAACCCGATACCCAGCACTACACTTACAGTTTGCTCAAAACACAGTTAAAATCAATGTCAATTACAGCAATGTAAAACAAAATAATGTAAAAGAAATCAACCCTGAAAGAGATAATATAACAGCAAAAGCCGGAAATATCATTCGAATCCAACACCCAGCACCTTAGACAAAGATCAGCTTTAAAACAACCAACTCCATGTATTAAAAACTTAAACAGCTATAAAATGACAGTGTCTGATAAAGAACGTGTTAGGTTTGTGTGAGCGGTGGAGAGCTCTCTGCCTCCACCTGCTGGGCCAAGGTCTTTCCAAACCGGGCCAAAATGAACGCCCCGGACATGAGTGGAAGGTGCTCAAACAAAAAGGCAGCAAAAGGACTCCACACTTACCCCGTCCTACAACATCCAATCTGTACAAACCACAAAAATATATTATCCCATCAAAGAGAAGCAGAGAGATTTCAGTTAGAGTGGATTTGGTTCCTCCAGTGATCTGTGCAGGATACGGTCACACTCACCGACGCTTGGGCGGGTCTTGGCTGTGTCTTTGGGAGCTGTGGAGGGGCTGAAATTAAACATTCTCTACATGAAGGCATCGCGCCGACCAAAGTGATCAGACATAGATGTGAAAGAAACTGAGTCTTCAAAGAAAAGGCAACGATGGATCTCCCCTCTGTTCGTCTGATGTGCCCATCTTTTTCCAGTGCACAACTTTTAACAAGCAATAAAATAAAGAAGAAAGGTTTGAGAGTAACGAATGTGAGCGCAGACGAGTGGGGAGTGATGTGGATATGTTTGTGCTGTAGTGGAGCCTGGAGCGTTCAGGCGACTGTTCAGTCCTGGCTGAATAAATACAGGAGGTGAGTGGTCAGTGATGACGGGGCAGACATGCAGAGGACTGAACGGCAAAGAGTCTGACTGAAGCCCCACAGTGTCCACACAACAATGACAGAGTGAGCCCGCCTCCATGTTGGCTTCAGTTCCCCCCAAACCCCTCCCTCCTGCTGGGACCGGCGCTCTCACAGCTTCAGCTCGTTGGCGATCTTTGAGGCAATGTTCTTGAAGGCGATGGAAGTGCCGGAGATGCGTTTGAAGCGGACGCCGTTGAGCGAGAGGCGGGGCAGTTTGCACACCTCCATCTCCCACTGCACAAAGTCGTCCCGGGCCGGGTTCCCCGACACGCACAGCAGCATGTAGCGCTCACGCAGCTCGTACTCGCAGCTGTTGGAGTCCAGCACTTTGCGGATCTCCCGCATCATCTCCATGGGCTCCATGGAGGAGGTGGTCTTCATGGACCAGGTGAAGCGCAGGGAGCGGGGTTTGGCCGGGTCCTTCTGCCCCCCGATGGCCGGAGGGGTCCCTGTCCCACCTGCAACACACACTCAGTCAGCACCAGTCCCACAGGCTCCCTGTCTAAAACAAGTCTAAATCATAACTACAAGGATGAGATGATCAGAGACACAACTCAAAGTAGCTCCCAGAAGATGTTTTTATCTTACTCACACCACGAAGTGACGCGATGAAGGGCGACTGTGTGAGTAAAATAAAAACATCTTACTGGGATCATCTCACCACTTACTCCTGCCCTGAAAAAACACAAACACAAAGTAGCGACGCTCTGAGGTGGACCGACAGATACATGGAGCAGAATAAGAATAAGTCCAACTATCCGATACAAATTCTACTGAGTATTCTAAGTAAAAGTCATTATTTATACATACAGTGCCTTGTGAAAGTATTCGGCCCCCTTGAACTTTTCGACCTTTTGCCACATTTCAGGCTTCAAACATAAAGATATAAAACTGTATTTTTTTGTGAAGAACCAACAACAAGTGGGACACAATCATGAAGTGAAACGAAATTTATTGGATATTTCAAACATTGTTAACAAATAAACAACTGAAAAATTGGGCGTGCAAAATTATTCAGCCCCTTAAGTTAATACTTTGTAGCGCCACCTTTTGCTGCGATTACTGCTGTAAGTCTTGGGGTTTGTCTCTATCAGTTTTGCACATTGAGAGACTGAAATATTTGCAAAACAGCTGGAGCTCAGTGAAGTTGGATGGACAGCGTTTGTGAACAGCAGTTTTCAGTTCTTTCCACAGATTCTCGATTGGATTCAGGTCTGGACTTTGACTTGGCCGTTCTAACACCTGGAGATGTTTATTTGTGAACCACTCTATTGTAGATTTTGCTTTATGTTTTGGATCATTGTCTTGTTGGAAGACAAATCTCCGTCCCAGTCTCAGGTCTTTTGCAGACTCCATCAGGTTTTCTTCCAGAATGGTCCTGTATTTGGCTCCATCCATCTTCCCATCACTTTTAACCATCTTCCCTGTCCCTGCTGAAGAAAAGCAGGCCCAAACCATGATGCTGCCACCACCATGTTTGACAGTGGGGATGGTGTGTTCAGGGTGATGAGCTGTGTTGCTTTTACTCCAAACATAACGTTTTGCATTGTTGCCAAAAAGTTGGATTTTGGTTTCATCTGACCAGAGCACCTTCTTCCACATGTTTGGTGTGTCTCCCAGGTGGCTTGTGGCAAACTTTAAACTACACTTTTTATGGATATCTTTAAGAAATGGCTTTCTTCTTGCCACTCTTCCATAAAGGCCAGAGTTGTGCAGTATACGACTGATTGTTGTCCTATGGACAGAGTCTCCACCTCAGCTGTACATTTCTGCAGTTCATCCAGAGTGATCATGGGCCTCTTGGCAGCATCTCTGATCAGTTTTCTCCTTGTATGAGCTGAAAGTTTAGAGGGACGGCCGGGTCTTTGTAGATTTGCAGTGGTCTGATACTCCTTCCATTTCAATATTAGCGCTTGCACAGTGCTCCTTGGGATGTTTAAAGCTTGGGAAATCTTTTTGTATCCAAATCCGGCTTTAAACTTCTCCACAACAGTATCTCGGACCTGCCTGGTGTGTTCCTTGTTCTTCATGATGCTCTCTGCGCTTTAAACTGACCTCTGAGACGATCACAGAGCAGGTGCATTTATACGGAGACTTGTTTACACACAGGTGGATTCTATTTATCATCATTAGTCATTTAGGTCAACATTGGATCATTCAGAGATTCTCACTGAACTTCTGGAGAGAGTTTGCTGCACTGAAAGTAAAGGGGCTGAATCATTTTGCACACCCAATTTTTCAGTTGTTTATTTGTTAAAAATGTTTGAAATATCCAATAAATTTCGTTTCACTTCATGATTGTGTCCCATTTGTTGTTGGTTCTTCACAAAAAAATACAGTTTTATATCTTTATGTTTGATATATATATATATATATATATAGCAGTTTTGATGTGGTTCAGAACCACTCCAGTGCAGCTTTAGATTCACCAGCAGCATGTTCTCAAAGAGGCCAGTGGGACATATGGACTGCTCCGCACAGATACCTGCTCTAAAGGTATTGAGGTCACCTGTGTTGCCGGAGCCGGGGGACGAGTTGTTCTCGTCGTTGTTGGAGGAAGAGGACAGGACTCCACCGGACGTCTTCTCTGCTTTGTCCGCGGTGCTGCTCAGCATGGACCTGCAGGACAGTCACCACAGGGGGACACAGTGGACAGGAGACAGGTCAGAGAGTCTCAGAGGGGACATGGACAGGACAGGACATGGACATGATGGAGACGGAGGAATCAGAGGAGGCCAGTGTCTGTGAGAGAGTTCTCCACCGTTCCTTTGGGGAATTCAGAAAGTCTAATGCTGAATGTTACGCAACAGTACAGAGGGGCGTCTCTGGGGGAAATGGGAGCACCTGTATATTTGACAGATTCCCTGACATAGTTATTGTGTTACCATGGCTACAGTACCAGGTAGACGTTTTGAATGCCTTCCACAGAGTTTAACAAACCTGTGTCCATCCATGTTGGAAATATGTATAGCTACCTTTCACACGTTTTGGTCGAGAGAAGACTTCTGCTTCCTCCTCGTGAGAAAAGGTTTATGTAATCAGGAAAGTCCCCCCCCCGTCCCATCTGTGGTCAGTTTGGTTATGTGTTGGATAATCTCCAATTCCCCAAAGGAACAACCTGAGACTGGAAACGGGTCGACTGTCCCACAGACACGAGGCGCAGATTTGGACACACCCTCCATGCACAGGATCATCTTTACCCATCACCACTTGCTCACCCCCCCCTGCATTCACACCCAGCTACTGATTGGCTGCAGCTACGTTTGCTTGTCCTCACCTGCTGCCCTCATCTCGCCCCTCGCCCTCATACGGACTCCTCGGGAAAAATCAAAGAGTTTAGTCTGTGCTGCTGTGTAGAGTGTGTGTGTGTAGAGTGTGTGTGTAGTGTGTGTGTGTGTAGAGTGTGTGTGTAGAGTGTGTGTGTGTGTGTAGAGTTTTTGTAGAGTGTGTGTGTAGAGTGTGTGTGTAGAGTGTGTGTGTGTGTAGTGTGTGTAGAGCTGGAGCGCACATCACATCCATGCTGCTGCCCGGGCTCCACGGGGCCTGTGCACCGGCCTGAGCCCACTCTGTACCTCACCGTGCCCTTTGCCCTGTGCCCTGTGCCCTTTGGCCTGTGCCTTCTGCCCTCTGCCCCAGGGCGGGGAGGACACAGGCAGCAGCGAGTCCAATCTAATGCCCCGTTACTCCCGTCGGGATGAGGGGAGTGTGTTTAGGTTTTAGTTGGATTTAGGGGAAGATAAACCGTAATAAAAATGCAGAAATGAATGGATTGCTACTAATGGAATAACGGCTAAATCTACCAGAAAACCACTGCCTCGTTGGAGTTTTCCTTCAGCACAATCATCATCTTGGCTCTCAAATTGCTCTCACTACGCAAACAACAGCGGGTAGTTGTTTCTAGCCTGATTCTTCTCCCTCCACCTCCTCCACCTGCAAACCACGGTGTCTGGACGTCTGTCATCAGATCTTGACCCTGTTTGAATACTTTTATACTCCCCCCAGCCCTGAACCGAACAGTGCCCCGTGCTTTTGGATATGGAGGAGCAGTTTCAGGAGGTGCTCAGGTCCAGCGAGTCCACAGCCTGCTGTGTCACATTCACACTCACACATACAACATGTACAACAGAAGGCGACGTGTGTGCGGCTGCTGCTGAAACAAAACATGGTTAAACAGTGACATGACACAGGAGTATGGAACGGCACAATGATCGAGTCTTCATCCCCTGCACCTGTTACAGAGGAGCCAACATGGCGCCCCGCGGTTAGTCAATGGTCAGTTCATAGCCCGGCCCACTCGCACGTGTGCCTTTACACTGGGACGTCACATGACTTTGTGCAGAGACGCTCGGTCAGGCCTCTTCCAGAACTACAAACATGTTATCCTGCCTTGAAAGTGCATGACACGGATGTTTTTATTTCTGCACTAGAGATCCGTCTATCCTTATGTCACTATATTTTAGAGAAATCACTGTAACCTTCCCTATGCACATCAAAGACACAGCTCCCATAGGGGGGTTGTCCTGGAAAAGGCCTGGCCACCGTGCCCTGCAGTGCATGTAGTCACCAGCAGAGGGAGCAGTGGACCACAGACAGTTTGTAACACAGAAAGAACCACACAGAGAGAAGTGTGTCCAAAGCCATCCAGGTGCTGTGGTTAGGGCCAGAGGAAACGGCTGTGTGTCCCTGTCCCTGTCCCCTCAGACTACACCCCTTAGACCGGGTCATTACCCCCTCAGACTACACCCCTCAGACCGGGTCATTACCCCCTCAGACTACACCCCTCAGACCGGGTTATTACCCCCTCAGACTACACCCCTCAGACCGGGTCATTACCCCCTCAGACTACACCCCTCAGACCAGGACATTACCCCCTCAGACCGGGTCATTACCACCTCAGACCGGGTCATTACCCCCTCAGACTACACCCCTCAGACCGGGTTATTACCCCCTCAGACTACACCCCTCATACCGGGACATTACACCCTCAGACCGGGTTATTACCCCCTCAGACTACACCCCTCAGACCGGGACATTACTCCCTCAGACCGGGTTATTACCCCCTCAGACCGGGTCATTACCACCTCAGACCGGGTCATTACCCCCTCAGACTACACCCCTCATACCGGGACATTACCCCTTCAGACCGGGTCATTACCACCTCAGACTACACCCGTCAGGCCGGGTCATTACCCCCTCAGACTACACCCCTCAGACCGGATTATTACCCCCTCAGACTACACCCCTCAGACCAGGTTATTACCCCCTCAGACCGTGTCATTACCCCCTCAGACTACACCCCTCAGACTGGGTCATTACCCCCTCAGACTACACCCCTCAGACCGGGTCATTACCCCCTCAGACTACACCCCTCAGACTGGGTCATTACCCCCTCAGACTACACCCCTCAGACCGGGTCATTACCCCCTCAGACTACACCCCTCAGACCGGGTCATTACCCCCTCAGACTACACCCCTCAGACCGGGTCATTACCCCCTCAGACTACACCCCTCAGACCGGGTCATTACCCCCTCAGACTACACCCCTCAGACCGGGTCATTACCCCCTCAGACCGGGTCATTACCCCTCTCAGACTACACCCCTCAGACCGGGTCATTATCCCCTCAGACCGGGTCATTACCCCTCTCAGACTACACCCCTCAGACCGGGACATTACTCCTTCAGATCGGGACATTACCCACTCAGACCAGGACATTACCCCCTCAGACCGGGTCATTACCCCCTCAGACCGGGACATTACCCCCTCAGACTACACCCCTCAGACTGGGTCATTACCCCCTCAGACTACACCCCTCAGACTGGGTCATTAACCCCTCAGACTGGGTCATTACCCCCTCAGACTACACCCCTCAGACTGGGTCATTACCCCCTCAGACTACACCCCTCAGACCGGGTCATTACCAACTCAGACTAAACCCCTCAGACCGGGTCACTACCCCCTTAGACTGGGTTATCACCTCAGGACGGGCAACAAATAGGGTCTAGTTTCTGGGGAGTGAGGTGATCAGCATGACTTGCAGGGATTAGGATGTTTATTTGGTTCAGGAGGTGGAAGGCTGATTGAGCTAAACCTTACTCATTACTCATTCTGCTGGTTAGTTGTTAACGGGGGAGTCATTAGTGAGTTCACCTGGACTGCTTTATACTATTCCATTATCAGCCATGAGTCAAAGTGTTAAAGGTAAGTTGGTTTAAATGAGTCAAGAACAAGTCGTTGAAGTTCAGACTCATGAAGCAGCGCCGACATGAGCAGGACGGAGTTCTGGGTCCTACTGTATTATCGAGGGCTGTCGGTCAAAAAGATGTATTTGGTAAAAAAAGGTTTAAGCTGTAAAAGGTCACACAGAGTGTCAAAATCTTTAGGGAAACACAGATCGCAAAGTTTTTTTTGGGTCCCTTTTTGGGGGGGTCCAAACAAGGGCAAGTGGGAACTAAAGAGTATGATTTTGTACGCTAACTAAAATGAATAGATTCAAGGTCAAATAAATCAAAAATATCTTGATTGGGGGCTGATATTTGGCCTAACTACAGTACAGGAATTACAGGGTACTGTTGTGGAAAATGGTTCTGGTATTGGATGTTTTACACACAGAACATCCCCATAATCTGCTCCATTAAAAGGGAATTTACTCAAATCACAACAATTTGATGGCAAGTAAGGGGAAGAGAGATGAAGACCCGTTTGGGACAGTGGCAGAGGGGTCAACACACCCCTGGAGCAGTGAGCCTTTCTGTGTCTGTTATTCTCCTCTTGTCTGGGAGGCTTCCCCCTTCGACCAAAACCAAACACAATAGGCTACCTCCTCCAGTTAGGCACGTCCACTGCTCCTGGGTCAAATGCACAGGAGTGGACCCTCACCCTCACCCTGGTCAAGAGAAAACTCAGATAAGTGACTGAACCTGCCTGGTGTCCACACCTCTGCTGGTTTGGAGTACGGTGCCATAGCGGATGAAGTGTGCACTAGTGCAGTGGAGCGGGGTGAGCGGGACAGGTCAGGAATGAAGGGCAGATGGAGGGTTACGGTGGTGGAACATGAGGGTGGTTAGGTGCTCGGTGAGGGGTTAGTGAGCTGTACGTCTGAAGAGAAGAAATCAAACGGGGCACGGCAAAACCAGAGGCTCAAAAATAAATAAATAAATAAAGGTCCAACCACAGAGAACAGAGGACAGGCTCAAAGGCACAAGGGAAGGCTTCAACGAAAGCTGCACAAACACCAGAGGAGGACAGATGTCTTATGAGGAGAGGGGCGGAGAGCTGTGGGCAGTGCCTACCTTCTCGGAAACCTGAACGACAGATTTCTACAAAAACAGAGGGATAAAGAAAGAGAGAGAGATGTATAAACGAGGTGACATCACAGACAGGCTGCGCTCTCATTGGTTCACACGGAGTCAATGGTACAGTATGTTCTCATCACATTAGCACTAGCCAACCAGCTAACTGCAGTAGTCTGACTGTCCCCTCGGCCTGCTCTCATATATACATCTGTTTCATCATCACAGTAGTTAAAACCTTTGGTTTTAGTTTTAAAGAATCTGTATTTACCAAGCTGTTCCACGTTTTCCCTATTTAAATACAATTGTGTGAAAAGTTACACGATCCAAATCTAGTTACACAAAATTAAACATGTCAATTTTCAAAGTGGATAAAAAGGGGCCCCTCCTGAAACCACCACCTTAACGTGGGGGAGGGGTTTGAGCCTGAATGATCCTGGAGCTCTGTTGTCGGGGGCTTCGTGCCCCTGGTAGGGTCTCCCAGGGCAAACAGGTCCTAGGTGACGGGTCAGACAAAGAGCGGGTCAGAAGCCCCTTATGAGAGACCAACAGGCCCGGTTAGAACCATGAGGCCGTCCTTCTGTGGACCCACCACCTGCAGGGGGCGCCATAGGGGCTGGTGCAGCTCCAACAGCTGCCCCCACGACCCGGCAACGGACAAGTGGAAGAAGATGGATGGATGGATGGATAAAAAGGGGTACTATGTTGTAAGGCGTAATAATACCTTAGAAGCACTTCGACGTCCGTGCAGTAAAGTCGAAGCACAAAGACCAGACGGTTTCCATCAACTGGTCTAAGCTCAGGTATGAAGATATCTCAGTATGTAAAAACGCCGGCCTGTTCCTTTAAGCTTGTCCAGTTGACATAAGTGATTATAATTCTTAACCTGGATGTCGAGATGAACAAGACGTTTTTCTTTGTCTGGACAGGGGTCTAAGCTGCCTCCAGACCAGTGATTCTCCACTGGTGTCGCTTTGGGACCCGCCATCAAAAGCAGTGACCCAGCACTGACCATATGGACCATCAAAATCTAGCAACACAAGTTAACACTTATTTATGCAGGTAATGTGCCGAGACCAGTGGTTCTCAACTGGGACCCAAAAATGAGAATCATTTTGCAGTGGGTTGCGAGACTTTCCCAGAAAACATTTTTCAAAATGTAGGTGCTGAAAACGTGGAGAAACACCAGCGGAGTCCGTCAGTCTGGAATAATGAGAACCACGTCTCTGTACTTTAGAGGAAGGACCTGACTTTCTGCATGAAGTGTGACCTTTGACCTGCCGCTTGTGTCCTGACCCCTCGGTGTGTTAAGAAGGCCCCCACTCAGGCCACGACATGGAGCCACACATGAAGCCTAAGCCGCTGACACACAGTGGACAAAAGCACACAGACACAGAGTGCGCGTTTCGGAGGTGTCCCCCGCAGAGGTATTTTTAGTGAAAGTGATATCTGTGGTCACCATGGAGACGGTTGCCGAGCGACGGCTTCAGCTCGGGGGAGGTGTGTGCTCCTCCTCCTCGACACCATCGACATCCACGGTTTACAAGCTCAGAGCGGGACTAAACCGGTTCCATTACAGTCAGTGTTCTCCAGAGAACTGCCCTGACCGCTGCTGTCCCGGTCCGTGTGCAGGTCAGACCAAACACTGGGGACAACGCATGTTCAAGGGGGGGGGGAAATAACAGTTTTACATTTACTCATTGCTCAGTTTAGGAGAGAGTCGCTGGTTTTAAACGTGCCTCTCGACACCTGTCCACAGTAGCAGCGGAGGCCTGGCCTGTAACATAGTCGGAGTACCAAACAGTCACACAAATATATGACTTTTAATCTACGTTTGGTTTGGGGTTGATGTATTCCTTTTGACACAGGACTGTGGTTTCTTGTTTATCTAAATGTAAATGAAGTGATGCCAGTAACTGCGATTCCATCACTGGATTTGAATACGCATTTTGAAGTTTCGCATCAGTAAGAAAGATAGAAACACCAAATGTCACACCGATAAGCCTTAACTCACATAAGACGTTTATCCGCTCGCTTCAGGTGGTGTTTTGATTTTTATGAATAAGCGTTCATGCTCATTTTGGAAAATGGAAACAGATTTGACAAATAAAAAGGACACCTGCCTGTTGGCGGAGCCGACCTATGGAGTGGGCAGAAACTAATAAGAAAAGTAATCTATGAGTCGCAGGTCGTCTCTAGTCCAAAACACATGTCCCGGATGTGCAGGAGAGCAAACCTACGCAGCATTCATGCTAACAAACGTGCACTGCTACATTGGACTAAGGTAGCGACTACAGACTCAATCCGAATATGGCCGAAAACAAAAGGACAGAAAAAGCTCACAGTATGCCCTCTGCTGGGTAAATGCTGCAATTGCACCATGCAGCCGCCTGCTGTAACCAGGTAACCACCATCATTGGCTTTTGTTATTGGCATTTCTTATCGGAATCTTAGACAGATGTGCATTTCCTCTGATGGGAAACGTGACGTTATCTTTAGCGTGAGCCATGTATTGCGTATCGAATCCTGAGGGACCCAGAGGTTCTCACCCCATACTTTACACTGGGTTAGAGTTTGGACTGGACGACTGGACAATCAAAATCAGTATGAGCTGATCCCTGTCTAATCCTATAACCTGCTATTACCAAGTCATAAAGTGCAGCTGTTCCAATGGGAGAAGAGCGGCTCCTCCAGCATGTTCTCTAAACAACACAAAGCTCTATCTCGTCCACTGGGGAGGGAAATCCAACCCTTTGACCCAAAAATGTCTCCTGACAAGCTTCTGACCTGGCTCTGTGTGGATTCAGACCTGCTGCCTTCAGAGACTCTTCCAGGGTGTGGGACCGGCACACGTCCTGGGAGCAAAGGCAGCAACACAGACTGCAGCTCTTAATAATATTGAAAATTGTGACTTGAGCTTTTTTACATTTACTATAAAAAGCCACTTGCCCTGTCTCCACAGTGACCTGCACTGAGGAGGATCCACTACACTGTGTTTGCAGAAGTAAACGTCGCATAGACATCACAGGTTTTTTGGGTTGTGGCTTTATATGGCAGTGTTAGCGTCTGTAAAGAGAACTGTGTGGGGCTGGCCATTAGGAGTACCGTAAACATTTTTTTTCCATACTGCCATTTTAACCTATACTAAATGTTATGTTGTATATTTGGAAGATCTGCAAATTTACAATATCAGGTTAATCTCCAATGTCAGGAATTGTGTGAAAATTTTATTTTAGAATAAAATAGGGAAAACATTAGTAATAAAAAAATGGCAAAAATTAGGAAAACATTTTTTGGGGAAAATAGGAGTAAAACGTATTTGTGCTGAAACAACCAAGTCACTTCCTTTAATGCTGTCTCTGGACCAACAGCGTCAACACTGTCATTTATTTTCGGTATCTGCTTTTGATACTTATTTTTTTTCAGTATAGCCTAAACTTTTTTTTCCAATACCATACTGGTATCATTTAACGGTGCCCAGCCCCACCGGCGATGGACAGTTGGGGTCACAGACATCCGGGTCACATTTGATCTTTTTATAATGTTTTTTTTTTGACACCGGTGACATGGGGCAGATTAAAGTCCGCTTTGGCTGCAGTCCGAACGAGCTGTGGATATTACTGCTCTGCCCTAATGACCAGCGACGCCAACCTAAGTCTGGGCTTTTTGCTTTTATCGACTGTTGCAATCCCCGCCCTGGTTCATTCAGCTGCAATTGTACAGGAAATCTGCAACATACGAATCCAAACACAACTGGCAGATACAAGAATACGCTTTTGAATTCAAATCATAAGAGGTGATCTTGCTGAACTTTATAAGCAAGTCAAGTTTTACCTAACACTTCTTCAATCAGGAAGTAAACCAGCAGTAACTCTGTACCGAGGCTATGCCGGCGGAACACACATAGAAACCAACAAAGCGACGCACGTGTGGCCGGGGTTGTCAGTTATATTAGTTACATGAGTGCAGATTGTGCTCAAAGTGTTTAGAACTCACAAAGACAACATGCATCAGTAAATATGACAGTGATGAGTTTAGCCTGGTCAAGCTAACGTGGAAATGAAGAGAGCCGTTATCTCCCGAGCTACTACACATTCAGTTAGCCCGCTGACCCACTCACTTGCGTACGAACTTGGAGGTGAACTTGCTGAAGATGCCGGTGGCCCCGTGGGTGCGGCGGGCCTGGCTGTTCCCGTGGGACAGGGAGGGCGAGGCGGGGCCGCCGGGGTAGGCGGAGCCCTGCTGGTCCCGGGCCCCGCGCTGCTGTCCGGCGTGGAAGGTACTGCGGATGCCCACTCCTCTGGAGAAGTTGTTTCGGTCCGGGACGGCCGCGCTGATGTTGTGGGCCGAAGGGGAGGCTCCAGGGGCGCGCTGGGACGGGGCGCTACGGAGACACACCAGGGTCAAAAACAGGAGAACACTTCATATTTACTGAATAAACACAGGCCAAGAGTCAAAACTTGGAATCCTCTTAAAACGGCTGGGCCCAATCTCACGGAGAGACCCCTTTTGTTTTGGGCTCTGTTCGGGTTGAGCGTAAGCAGTAGATCTACATCACAATCTCCTATGACTGAATCAAATCACTGTCGGGAGTTGGAACATAGGAAATAAGACACATCCCCAGGTCCCTACAGGAGCGGGTAGTACTCAGTTACATTTACTCAAATACATGTAACTTTTTGAAATAATTGTACTTTTGCAAGTATTTTTTTCATACAGTACTTTTTACCTTTACTTGCGTAATATCAAAAGTAGTGGTAAAAAGTAAATCTTTGACGAATGAAATTAGATGAGTAAAAAATGTATTTCAGTTTAAAAAACGCTCAAACAGTTACTCAGTATCACACTACCCAAGTACTTTTAAATTTTTACTTCTACTTACTTCTAAAAATTATTTCAAATGAATGTTACACTTACTTGAGTAAATATTTTGGCTACTCTACCCACCTCTGACGTTTTCAGGGATTTGTTGAGATCCAATTCCTTGTCACACTCACTCTGTGACTCTGTACTCACTATGGTGCAGCGTGTTCTAATCAACCTGTCCCTCGGGACACGTGTGGGACTGTTGCCTGCCGGATGGGTGTGCAGTGCTACAGTATTGGGGGGGCGACACTGCATAAGCGCACAGCAGCACAGGCACAGAACTGATCCCGGGCATTTTAGAACTCTACAAAGTTAGCAGCTTTTCAACTCAAATAGTAAATCATGGAGACACATTTGACCTTTATACGTTTTAGCGATTTGCTAACCATTAAAAGTCCAATTCTGATAAAGCCTTCGCTAATTAAAGGCAGAGATTGGGGTTTGTGTGAGTGAAGTAACAGTGGTGATGACCTGTGATATAACTGAAGAGTATTATCCATTACAGAACATTCATTTTGAGTAGTGACAATTCAATTCAAAATGATCCCGAATGTTGATTCATCCAAAAACACTGATGATGTGAAAGCTGTTTAAGTTTACATTTTTGTTTTGATTCTTGGGTCAATAATTTCATCAGGAAGCAGAATGAGAGTGAGCCTTACACTTTGCTAAAGGCTAAACCCAGTTAGGCGCTTTGAAGTCCTGCTAGGAGAACACACTTCTAGACAGCAGGGGTGGGCCACACCATGTTCTGTGGAACAGTGAACTTTATGAAAATGAAATGTGTCCCTGTATCGCCCAGCCCTACTGGCCCAGACACACACACAGATGTGAAGACAGGCCGCCTCGGGCCGACCCACCAGGAGCACGTCAACACTAGAGGCACGCAGTTCAACAGGATATCTTTGGTACTTACGGGGCTGAGCGATTTAGGAAAAATATCGGTATATTTTCATTTCAAAGTATTGTCAATATGTAGGGCTGAGCAATTAATACAATTGTAATCTAATTGTGATTTTAATAATTGCCGAGGAATAACAAACAAACAGAAAGGCATATGCGACAGTAAAAGCAGCTACAAACTCGTCTAATGGGCAAAACAGAAACACGCGAGGAGCCGTCAGAGGATCTGGATGAAAAGTGAACCTTCGGAAGAGGAAAACTATCGCTGGATTTGGACCATGTGGATTATTTTGAGGCAGCAGCTGAAAGAAGAGTGGATTAGCTGGACTTCTGACAGTAAGTTTGAGCAGTCTTTGTTTATGTATCAAGTTGTTCACGCTGAACTCCGCACACAACTCCGCACACAAACCACGCTCCAACTCGCTGTCCGTTTCTGAGCCTGCTTGGCAGATGTTTGTGTGTTTGTGTGTTTGTGTGTTTGCGTGGTGCGGAGGCAGCTGAGGGGGTGACATGACAGGGAGTTAACCACACTGCCACAGCATCTGTTTATCTGCTGGTGCAAAAAAAGGCCACATTTATTGTTGTCATCCTTAAAACTAAACAAATCTAATCAAAAATCGAGATGGATCTATATGGGGAAAATAATCAGCATTTTTTTTTTTTTTTTTTTTATTGCCCAGCCCTATCAATTTCCTGTTCACAGCACAATCAGACTGAAAGATGAACAACATGACAGCTGAACAATAGGAGAAAACGATCACAATATTAACTTTTCTAAAATATTCGTCTTTCGAGTGTTCAAGACACAAGGCCGAGCTCTCGCCTATGGGTCTATGGTCTGGAGATTTAGGCCATAACTAAAAGGACATGATCGCAAATACAATTAGTCTCCACCGCAGAGATAGGGTGAGGAGCTCAGTCACTCGGATAAAGAGTGAGAAAAGGGAAGGACGGTCTTGAATACTGCTATAACTATATTATTATGATGTTTTACTAAACACAGTTCATTCTGATCAAATTAAAACCAAATTGTGAGCAATGTTTTTCATCAAATTGTGTCAATCTAGACTTAAAATCTTAAGTTAATAGTTTTGGTCCTGACTTAAACTAGGCCTTTGTACATTTTTGAGATGATGGTATATGTGGCTTCTGGCGATGTGGATATGGCGTAACTTGATATTAAGATAGTGATCATTTATTGATAAATCACGTTTGCAGAGCTCTAAACTACAGCGTTGAAGACCCCATGGAGACACAGGGACACTTGGCTCTCTGCAGACGTAAAGAATGTCAGCCTTAAAGCGAGTTTGGCTTCAGGCCTGATGTTGTTCATGTGTGGGAGGTTCTGACTGCAGTAGAAGCACAGAGGCAGGATCAGAGAGGAGCCTGATGGTACCTTCTCTCCGCTGTTCTCAGCCAACTCCTGAAGAGACCCAGCTCACTGACGGCACGCATGCAACAAAACAAGGCTTACACAGAGCACACACGCAGCAGGCCCCCGGGACTGTCCCACTACATACAAACTAACCAGTCACATGAGATCACACGTCCTTCCACTGGGGTGCTTTGTAATGTGTAGGGATGGGAATCGAGAACCGGTTCTACAAGTAGACCCGGGCCGCAACAGGAGTGGTTCACACGGACAGGGGGAGGAGACTGTGGCGCCGGATGAAGCAGAAATAGCATCAGTCTGTCACAGGTTACGGACACTTGGTGAAAAATGTTCCCGTTATTTTTGAGGATGCCAGGCAGGCTGAGTGCCAGCAGGAGCCTCAGTATATTTGGAAACTTGCTTAATTTAATAAATATTACTTAAAATGACAATGTGTCTTTTTTGATAGAGTTCATCAAAAGCACATTCATCCCTTGCTTCCCCCAACACACAGACGAGTCAGGCATCGATAAGAGAATCGATAAAGAATCAAATCAATAGGTCTAATTATTGATGGTATTGATATCAATAAAATCTTATCAATTCCCATCCCTAGTAATGTGCATTATTCATTAGTTCTCATTTATTAACTAATTGGTATTGGCTAATGGTCAGAAACAGCTGGAGGATGTACCCGGGGAGAACATGCAAACTCCACTCAGAACCCGGGACCATCTGGCTGTGAAGCACAAGTGCTTATAGGTGTGGTGAGGGGTCACAGCGGCCTTGGAACCCACGCTTCAGCACAAACACAGCAGCAGCACACACTGGTGAGGACACGGCAGAGACACTCATGGTTTTACCAAATCAGTCCAATCTTCGGTCAACAAACACGTCAACACAACACAAACAAGCTGAAAACCACGTGTTTGGACCCGTTCCTCCCAGAGCTACTGCCATGAACTAGATCAGGGGTCAGAAACAGGTCTTCCAGAGGTGTGGACATGAAGGGAGAGATATTGGGTCGTTTGAAAAGGCTCCCGCCAAAATAAATGCAGACTTTGCTAATTGCAACCATTCATCTATTTTGATAAGTACTCGTCTGAAGGGAACACGTTTGGACAGGAGTGGAACAGGACGGGCCCGACTGTTTCTGAACTGAACCACCCTGTGCCCAGAGGAGTTCCACTCTGCGCCCTGCGGTCTGGAGCGGTTTGGGATGCTGGTGGTGGGGTGGGGGGGTAAATAGTAGATCAAAGAAAATGCACATGATCAATGCCTAAAAGCAGAAACAATTCCTGCGCCAGCATTGTATTCTGTGAGAAGAAGTGAATGTGTTTGGCAAAACAAAGCGAGCTTTTTAACTACAGCCGTTTCCTCCTTGGAGAACACAAACGATACTTCCCGTTTGGAGAGCATTCAGAACGCATCTACCGCTGTATCAATGTAGAACAGGGGAAAGAGGTGAAAACCAGGAAGTAGTTCTCGCTCTGCATTAACTGGCCTGAGTGTAGCCCCACAGCGCCTCCCGTTGGGCACTCTCATAATGGTCTGAAGCGGTTTAGAACAACAGCAGTGAAAACCACAGAGGGGGGGGCCCCGACCTAATCGATCTAAAGATCCGCTCCCAAGGAAAGAGAGCTCCAACTTTGAGTCAGAGTAGACCAACGGCTCGCAAACCTTTCAGGCAGCGACCCCCAAAATCACTCAACCAAAAACTAAGGACCCCCTTCTGTGAAATGTAATTAGCCTTTATAATCATTTAAAATATTAAAATGTTTAATGATTTTAGTTTGATTACTGTATGTTGATATTTGGCTTAATTGCACTAAAATATGCAATTTTCAATCAAAAGTACATCAAATTCAATGTCAAAAATGTAAACAAAATCCTCTTGCTCACGGAGCCGTTTCTTGCGCTTCCAGGGAGTGTTTTAGGATTGTTATGGGACATTGTGTGTTTGTAAACTCAAGAAGACCGTGGGAATCCAGCTTGCAGCCAAGGTTACTGGGGGACAGACAGATTATTGTGTCCTTAAGCAAGGCATTTTACCCACTGGCTGTGTGTGACTGGTGGTGGCCAGAGTGTCCATCATTCTATGCATTTGTGTTACATTGTGGTGTTTTGTGTAAAAGGCTGACTGATAAACTACAACCATACATATGGGGCTCTATCTAGTGTATGTTGCATAAACGCTTAGTGGTATTAAAAAGTAGTACAATCACAAATTAACTTTGCTGTAAACTACATAAACACAAGTTTTATCCACTTCATCCCCCCCCCCCCGCATAGAAATGATAGAGGTGGTCTGGGCTGTCTGTGACTATTGGTACATATTTGACTACATCAGAATGTTCTCCCCACAGACAAATGGAGCCAGTCTCTCAGTGAAAGAGGCTTAGTGGCCAATAGATTTGTATCAGCCCCCACAAAAAGCAGAAAACCTAAATGAAAATCATTTAGCGCCTAGCTCAGATATTATTACCTAAATCTCTAAGGATCTGTACATTCCGTAGTGATTTTTAACCAGGCTTCAGGCACATGAGGTCGACAACAGCCAGCAATTATTCCTAAACTGATGATATTAACGGCTAATAAAGGAAAAGTACGTTGAACAGGCTCCAGAGTTCTGAAGTATACTTTAGAATGTGCATATTTATTTCTGCGAGGTGACGGTTAAGGTAACTGGTGAAAGGCTCCTGGTCACTCAGGTGTGCGGCTTTAGTCTGTCTCCAGGACACCACATAAACACAGGGTGGCTGGATAAACCTGCTGGTCTGCCTGTGTTCAGGTGCGCTACACTTGCGCGCGCGCGCACACACACACACACACTGCCCGTGGTTGCTTAGGAACTGCTTAGAAAAGGTCCCACTTTAGTGCAGTTAACTTGGGAATAAGCAACTAAATCCCAAACAAATCTACATGTACATTTCTACAACTCTGACGCTAAAACGTACAGTTATTTCATCCCTGTATATCAGAGAGAAAGAGCTGCTGCTCGGTTTTCAATCACTGACTTTTCGGCTCAAATTCCCTCCACTACAAATCATAGATAATAGCAGACAGCTAGCTGCTTCACTGCTAAAAGAGGAGTCCAGGTGGTTGCTAAGAAAATACTTTGACCTGTTTTCCATACACAGAGTGACATCAGGAATGTTGAATCTTATGCCGTAATGTTTAAGTCTGATATAAAAAAATCCCAGGCCCAAATTGCTCCCGTTTTCAAACTAAAAAGGAGCTACTAAAGGTCACGTGGTTAGCTGTGGTCCCAAACGCTTTCCTAATGATGTC
This sequence comes from Proterorhinus semilunaris, assembly GCA_021464625.1. Classification (NCBI taxonomy): domain Eukaryota; kingdom Metazoa; phylum Chordata; class Actinopteri; order Gobiiformes; family Gobiidae; genus Proterorhinus; species Proterorhinus semilunaris. The sequence continues at coordinate 1,126,910 of CM038364.1, forward strand.
CATAAGCAACGGTTCCCAGGTTTCATGCATATTGTTTATAATATTAGCCTCCCTCCACCAGGCTAAATGTTCGTAGCATCGGTGCTACTTCTAGTTTACAATCACTCAGAATGAGCAGCAGATGCAGTTTCTTTATTTCTACAAACACAACGACAAGGATTGACCTCTACTACAGTCAAATAATGGGTACAGAGCCTCAGCATTTGACCCATTCTTCAAGAGTGCAAAAAGTCACAATCACCTAACTGGAGGATTCACCTATTGGGCATGTTTTACACTAGTTACACTACAGTGCAACAAAGCAGCATACGTGGGGCATACATGTGACAGCCTTCTATCCAAGTCAGGAGATTTACATCAGAGGACAAGCATATTGATCGGGTTTGACTTCTAACGTGTATACACGCGCAACAAAGCATCAGAATAGGCTCTCTACTGTTTCAAAACAGATGTACTCATTTATAACGTGGAGGAAGGGGAAACAGGTGGCCTCAACTCTGTTCCCTTGGTTCATCCACAAACAGCGGCGCCTCAAACACGTTCACGCTTCGCTCCAGTACAACGTTTCACTAAGTCGGGGCTAAACACTGAGCGGCTCAGGCCACTTATTTCACATGTGGTCACACGAGTCAAAGGAATCGTCCTTCGTGCTGGTCTTTCCCGATTTTCCTGCTCCTCAGCCACAGCCAGGAACACACAGGCGCCATGAGTCCTGACTGTGTGCACGACTCATGGTCCGCCTGCCAAGACAGTCCGGCCCAGTCGGTTCAGTCGGTTCTGGTCAGTTCTGGTCAGAAAGAAACTTGGGACGGGACTCAGTGTGTGAGCACAACAGGGATCGAAAGGTCCGACTGAGAGACTGGCTCCGCGGCCGACACACAGGTACCACAGGGTTAGTGAGGGATGACCGTGACGGGTGAGTGGGTGAGTGGGACTTGCCTGGGCCTCTGGTTGTGCAGCTCGGAGGGGCAGGGATGGTTGGAGGAGGAGTAGGACTTGTGATGTCGGGGGCGCGAGGACGATGAGGAGAGCACGGCTGTGGCAGAGGCGGTGGAGGCGCGCGACCCAGGGGTGTTGAGGCTGAAGGGGGGGGGAGAGGGGACCCGCCCGGCGCACACACACACACACACACAGACAGACAGAACACACAGATACACGCACATGGAGGGGTGAGTGTGCGGCGGGCAGGGCGAGCATGGTTAGCAGCAGTACATGGAGACATCGTCATGGGATGGGGGACAGAGGAGGGGACAAGGAGAGGAGAGGGGGAGAGAGAAGAGAGAGAAGAGAGGAGAGGAAAGAGTGGGGGAGAGAGGAGAGGACAAGGAGAGGAGAGGGGGAGAGAGAGAAGAGAGGAGAGGAAAGAGTGGGGGAGAGAGGAGAGGACAAGGAGAGGAGAGGGGGAGAGAGAAGAGAGAGAAGAGAGGAGAGGAAAGAGTGGGGGAGAGAGGAGAGGACAAGGAGAGGAGAGGGGGAGAGAGAAGAGAGAGAAGAGAGGAGAGGAAAGAGTGGGGGAGAGAGGAGAGGACAAGGAGAGGAGAGGGGGAGAGAGAAGAGAGAGAAGAGGAAAGAGAGGAGACGAGGAGAGAGAGGACAGAGGAGAGCGCAGAGAGAAGAGAGACAGAGAGAGAGGGCGGAGAGGATACAACACACACACCTGTCCTTACACTACGGCTGAATGATTTTGGAAAATAACAGATTCTTCTAACTAGTATTACAATAACAAAAAAAATCCAGTTTTAAACAGACCCTGGAGCATTCACGTCTGAGAGGAGACTTAAACTATCACACACGTTTGTAGAGCTCGTAACTACAGGGAGGCAAAGCTCATGGAGACGCTCTACAAAAGAACTCTCAGATTTATAAATACAATGTTTCAAATTACGATGCAATTTCATACTTATATATGTATTCTTTGCATTCTAACAGCTTATAGTACACTAAATACTACAATAGTAGAGCAGAGTACAGTAGAGTACAGTATAGTAGAGCAGAGTACAGTAAAGTACAGTAGAGCAGAGTACAGTACAGTAGAGCAGAGTACAGTATAGTAGAGCAGAGTACAGTAAAGTACAGTAGAGCAGAGTACAGTACAGTATAGTAGAGCAGAGTACAGTAAAGTACAGTAGAGCAGAGTACAGTACAGTAGAGCAGAGTACAGTAGAGTACAGTACAGTACAGTAGAGTACAGTAGATTACAGTAGAGTACAGTATAGTAGAGCAGAGTACAGTACAGTAGAGCAGAGTACAGTAGAGTACAGTACAGTAGAGTAGAGTACAGTAGATTACAGTAGAGTAGAGTACAGTAAAGTACAGTAGAGTACAGTACAGTAGAGTACAGTAGAGTACAGTAGAGTAGAGTAGAGCAGAGTACATTAGAGTAGAGCACAGTACAGTAGAGTACAGTAGAGTACAGTACAGTAGAGTAGAGTACAGTAGAGTACAGTAGAGTAGAGTACAGTACAGTAGAGTAGAGTACAGTAGAGTAGAGTAGAGTACAGTAGAGTAGAGTACAGTAGAGTAGAGTACAGTAGAGTAGAGTACAGTAGAGTACAGTACAGTACAGTACAGTACAGTAGAGTACAGTAGAGTACAGTAGAGTATAGTACAGTACAGTACAGTAGAGCAGAGTACAGTACAGTAGAGTAGAGTACAGTAGAGTAGAGTACAGTAGAGTAGAGTAGAGTACAGTAGAGTACAGTAGAGTACAGTACAGTAGAGTACAGTACAGTAGAGTAGAGTACAGTACAGTAGAGTACAGTACAGTAGAGTAGAGTACAGTAGAGTACAGTAGAGTACAGTAGAGTAGAGTAGAGTACAGTAGAGTAGAGTACAGTAGAGTACAGTAGAGTACAGTAGAGTAGAGTAGAGTACAGTAGAGTAGAGTACAGTACAGTAGAGTAGAGTACAGTAGAGTAGAGTACAGTAGAGTAGAGTACAGTAGAGTACAGTAGAGTACAGTAGAGTAGAGTACAGTAGAGTACAGTAGAGTAGAGTACAGTACAGTAGAGTAGAGTACAGTAGAGTACAGTAGAGTAGAGTAGAGTACAGTAGAGTACAGTAGAGTATAGTACAGTAGAGTACAGTAGAGTAGAGTAGAGTACAGTACAATAGAGTACAGTAGAGTAGAGTACAGTAGAGTAGAGTAGAGTAGAGTAGAGTAGAGTACAGTAGAGTAGAGTAGAGTACAGTAGAGTAGAGTAGAGTAGAGTAGAGTACAGTAGAGTACAGTAGAGTAGAGTAGAGTACAGTAGAGTAGAGTAGAGTACAGTAGAGTAGAGTACAGTAGAGTAAAGTACAGTAGAGTACAGTACAGTAGAGTAGAGTACAGTAGAGTAGAGTAGAGTACAGTAGAGTAGAGTAGAGTACAGTAGAGTAGAGTACAGTACAGTAGAGTACAGTACAGTAGAGTAGAGTACAGTAGAGTAGAGTACAGTAGAGTAGAGTACAGTAGAGTAGAGTACAGTAGAGTAGAGTACAGTAGAGTACAGTAGAGTAAAGTACAGTAGAGTACAGTACAGTAGAGTAGAGTAGAGTAGAGTAGAGTACAGTACAGTAGAGTAGAGTACAGTAGAGTAGAGTACAGTAGAGTAGAGTACAGTAGAGTACAGTAGAGTAGAGTACAGTAGAGTACAGTAGAGTAGAGTACAGTAGAGTACAGTAGAGTAGAGTACAGTACAGTAGAGTAGAGTACAGTAGAGTACAGTAGAGTAGAGTAGAGTACAGTAGAGTACAGTAGAGTATAGTACAGTAGAGTACAGTAGAGTAGAGTAGAGTACAGTACAATAGAGTACAGTAGAGTAGAGTACAGTAGAGTAGAGTAGAGTAGAGTACAGTAGAGTAGAGTACAGTAGAGTACAGTAGAGTAGAGTAGAGTAGAGTACAGTAGAGTAGAGTAGAGTACAGTAGAGTAGAGTACAGTAGAGTAAAGTACAGTAGAGTACAGTACAGTAGAGTAGAGTAGAGTACAGTAGAGTAGAGTACAGTACAGTAGAGTAGAGTACAGTAGAGTAGAGTACAGTACAGTAGAGTAGAGTACAGTAGAGTAGAGTACAGTAGAGTAGAGTACAGTAGAGTAGAGTACAGTAGAGTAGAGTACAGTAGAGTACAGTAGAGTAAAGTACAGTAGAGTACAGTACAGTAGAGCAGCCTTTATCTTCTAAATCCACAGCTCTGTTCTTCTGACTGAATTACTAAAGAAGACGCCGTGTTTCCTCGACTTTGTGCTAAATGACAGTGGTTGCTATGGCAACGCAGCCAGCTCAAACAGCTAGCCACACAACAGAAGAGGAAAGAGAGAGAGGAGAGAAGAGGGGGGTGGGGGGGGGCTGAAGATAAATTCACCAAACTTCAAAGCACAGATGTAAATAATGGTGATGTAGTTAGCACAGTGCACCCACAGTACGGTAAGCGGCGCCTTCTCAAACAGCCACTTATCTCAGAGCGCCGGGACAAGGAATCCATGGGGAACAGTAGGGGGCGCCGCTGAAGCAAGTGGCCATTGGAGGAGACGACATGAGAGAGGACCATATGCCTGAATGACCGCAGGTATGGTGCTGCTTACATGGAAGCGGATGGCATGATAAGCATTAGGGGACATGGATGATGGCATGTACTGCCTACGGGACGTTTAACGGGCACATGTCACACCAGCGAGGGGAGGGTTCACTCATGCCACATAGTCAGCCTGTCTCCGTCTCAACAACACAATGCGCTGGCCCCTCACTCGCTGATGTCATGAGGTGGTGCTCCTCTGCGTCCTTGGACTCATGTCTGTGCTCCCGTCGACTTAGCGATGAGGGATCCATGAGAGCGCTTTGACAGGCAGTGGTTTTGGATGAATGGAGGGGGCACTACCCGAGCGTGGACGTTGTTGGGCAGAGCTCTGGGGAACGCCTCACCACAGCAGTGCTTATGAGTGAGAGAGTGCGGGGTTTGTGTGGGTGTACCTGTCCTTGCCGTTCTGGATGCCCGTCCCCAGCGTGGACCTCTCAGTCAGGGGAGAGTTCCTACTGCGGCCGGTGCCCGTCGACAGGATGCTGTTCTGTGAGGAGCCCCGACAAAGAGGCCGTTAGAGACACACCCCCAGGAGGACAGGAGGGAATGTGTGTTGAGGGGTATTTAAAATGGAAATAGACTGGGGAAATGATACCCCCCATTCCCGTCTAATGCACCTGTTCAGACTGTCCATTCAGACCGTTTGTTCTGTTGCACTGAGCAAAAGCGTGGTTTATGCCTATTACAATTCAATTAGATTAAAGAGTATTTTTTTTCTTCAATACTCTGTATGTTTAACAATACAATTTGGAAGATTATGGTCTGTGGGGTTATTTGGACTGAAACAATAATGTACACTAGCCTCAGATAGTTAAACCCAACAGTAATGTTAACTCTGACACTGCCCCATCACACAGGCAGAGTTCCCACTAGGGCTGGGCCACAAATATCGGCTCACTTTGTTACATTTTTTCTTCAAAGTTTATAAACCACATGCCATTTGACATTTAATACACGACTGTTTTTCTCTGTACACATTTTAAGGAAAACATATTTATACTGTATTACTATTACTGTATCGCAATATGTATCAGATCGTGACAAAAGTGTATCGTCCCTAGTTTCTACAGGTGTCAGCAACACAAGTTTAATGCACTTTACTACTACTAATACTATATGTTTAATGCCACACATGCACAAAATCTCATCATTTTTCATTTCATAAGAGTTGTAAACCTTCAATCAAATGGGAAGGATTTTGATGTTAGAAACCAAATGGAACACAATGGAAAATTTGAGCAAAAGATGGTGTCAAATTTCACACATCTGCAGTTTTTTGTTTTTGTGTTTTTGACATGTATGCAGTAAAAATAGTTGAGCGTTGTCATTGTTGTGGGTTCTGCCTCTAAAGGAAAAAATATATTTTCTATGAAATGGTGATTTCATGACTTTGAATGCTTTGTAATGCCCCGCGGACGCCCGGACAGATGTGGTAAGGGGACTCTTGTGCCTGTCCTCTTACAGTAGAGGGCGTGGCGCTCTTCTTGCGGCCTGGGGGCAGGGGGCTGGCTGGGACCTTGGTGGTGGAGCTGCCCGACGAGCCCTTTCTGCTGGACTCCTCTGTGGCGCTGCGGTTGTCCCCCTGGCCACCCCTCTTGGAGTAGGACGACCCTGGGCACAGAGGGGACAGAGGACAGGTCAGTCTTTAGTGCCCATCGGGTGATGCACTGTGTTCGCCCAGTGCCCTGGGACACCCACCATGCTCACCCTGCTCTGTGGCTCTGCGGTTCGGCGCCTTCTGGTTGGACGAGACACTGCGCTGTACCTGGGACAGAGGGACACAAAGTCAGGACAAGACATTTACAGTATCAGACGGGGCGGTCATTTTCTTCATAAGGAGTGCTACTGTTGCTTTGTGTCAGAATGTGAGGAGCACTGGTCTCAGATTACAACACGCAAATGACACGTGACTCCAGACGCCGCGGTCCTTCCTCTCTCGCCATTTTCCCCAATAAGGATCAGCGAGGCTTTGCACAAATCGACGAATCGTTTAAGAAAACATCACAGATCCTGATGGAAGTCACTGGGACGTGTTCAAAACATTAGACTGGAGGAAACGTGTTTTGTGAGGCAGGATTTTTTATCTCAGTGGTAAAGATTAGTATCAAAAAACAACACTGCAAAAAATGAAACAACTAAAAAGTATTTATACTACTTTGTTTACGTGCATGAGACCCATGTATGTTCATTAATATGCACTGTCCCGACCAAATAAACCAATAAATAAATAAAATAAAAATAAAGACAGACTCATTAGTTTTTGAGCGGCTCACGGCTCGTGTTAGCCGCTCGATTCAAGACAAAAACCCTGTGGTGAACCGTTTGCTCCGGTGAAGTCTTTGCTCCTGACATTTAACATGAAGCTGTGACGGTCCATCAGTAACTCACTGGCTGCCATGTCATCTTTTTTACCAGACAAGACACTGCGACTAACTCATAAGGAAATAATGGAGACGGGAAGAGCAGTGCCTCCTGAGGATCCACTCGGAGTCACGTGACGCACGTGGCGTTTGGTTTGCACGTGTCCGCGATCGTGCAGATTTTGCCCCTCACTTTGGAGTGATCCATGAAGCTCCGTCCGTCCAGACACCTTTACCGAGCTCGCTCTGATCGTGTTACGGGTATTCTTGAGGAGATACCAGGGCTGTCAGTAGTACAGTATGTAGCTCAGTGTACGCGTTAGCCGACAGTCCTGGTGTACCTTGTACAGCGGGGAGGGCATGTTTGTGTTGCTTACATCACTTCCTGGGCGGGGCTTGATGAAGGCCTCCTCCAGCTGAAATAGAGAAACTGGTGTCACGTACAGATCTTTACAAAGTTCTGCTGCTCTTCACAAATACATTAAGAAAATCATCTCCAACACAGGTCAGCAACTCTGGCCATTTCCCTTGGAGCTACAGTGGCCTTCTCTGGCCCAAGCGGACACATTTAAGGCACTATACCTGATTTTTCTTTTTTTTCTTCAATGGTGGAACAAATTTTATTTTTGTCCTTTACACTGTAAACTCTGACATTTGTAGGAAAAACGCTGTGCAACGTATTATAAAGCATTTGAATCAATTTGATGACCTTGCTAGTTTTGTAGCACATAGTGACCTCCCTGCGAGTTGTGATATGTGCCAATAAACTTGTCTTCGTGAAGAATTGGGATGCTGCAAACATGTTCGGAAAATTAGGAATGAGTTTAGACCACAGCTAACATTTTAATAAAATAAATCAGGTATCGGGCCTTTAAGGGTCCTGTCCCGGGTCAGTGTGAACAGGGAGGAGCTTTGGTGCTGATGCTAAAGACTAGGAGTGTAACAAATCTGACGATATGAACCGTACTAAAGTACTAACTAACTACTCTGTGTCGCGTGTCAGACACTTGTACGTGCACCTAAACAGAGCACATGTGTGTCATCATCACTTACTGCTAAACTGGAGGCTGCACATCTTACAAAAACAAATGAAATCCCTGTGCCTTTGCAAACGTCTCTCCTGCTGATGGCCACGGCAGGCTGTGGTAAAGTACAGATCCTTTACGCCTATGGCGGCGCAGACAAATGCGTAAGATCCAATCTAGGTCATTATCCGCATCAAAAGCTTTGTTTCCAAAAACGTACAAGCAGAATGTCGTCCAGGAACAGCCCAAACACAAGCCTCAAATCAAATGTGCTGTTGTTTTAGCTGCCGTGTGGAAAACGAAACTGAAACTTATTAGCTACTTAACGAGCACATGGCTACTTAACGAGCACATGGCTACTTAACGAGCACATGGCTACTTAACGAGCACATGGCTACTTAACGAGCACATGGCTACTTAACGAGCACATGGCTACTTAACGAGCACATGGCTACTTAACGAGCACATGGCCCACTGCTGCTTTATTATTTTCTTTAACTTTAGAGCACGGTGTTTTTTATTTTGTTTTGTCTTGTGAGCCCAGGGGCACATTTGACTGTAAAGCAGCTTTGAAAAATTAGAAAGCATTTTCAACTGCCTAATTATGAACATTTAGGCTATTTTATTTCAAAACTGACTTATTAGCCAATTATATGGCACTTGCACCGTGATGCACCGAACCGTGGGTTCCTGTTATATACATTTTGCTGTGAGTCAGCCTTGTGACCCCAGCACAGCGATGGTCACCTCAGAGTTTCTGTAGTCCAGCAGTAGGTAGGTAGCCATCACATCGTTGTACTTCTGGTTGACCAGCGAGTCCTGGATCTCCTCCTGAGAGAAGCCCATCTGCAGCATGACGTCTGCACACACAGAGGGGTCAGAAGGGGGTCACAAGGGGGACAGAGACGGACCGGGGAGGCGGCGGTGGCGTTCGTACCTGTCCGGCGCGGGTCCTTGTAGTCCGGCTGGGGCTCGATGTAAGGCTTGAGCTCCTCCTCTTCATGGCCTACATTCATCCATCGGTCTCTCATGATCTGCTGCTGGGACACACATATAATCACACACGCACACACACACACACACCCACACACACACACACACACACGCGGCTGTCAGAGGCACATTCTCAACTCAAACAACCCAGTCCAGTTAACGCCTTTCCAAAACCTTTTTCATGTAGGTCATCTCCTGTCTCCGATGGGTCCCGTGTGGATGAAGTGTATGTGTCAAAGAACAGCCCACTACATGACACACAATGGCTAACGTGTCTGTTGAGTGAGTTCACACCAAACAGTTGGTCCTCTTCTACGCCAGATCAACTGCACACTTTTTGTCACTGCATATCCAATTTTCTTGGAAGATGTGTTTCTTTTATTATGAGCCAACTGACTTTTATTCATTTCCAATAGTTCAAAGATATAATGGGCACTTGTGTTTGGAAAGTGTCCAAACTTATTTAATGTAAATGCGAGACTGTGAGAACGTGCAATACTGAATCATTTTTTTGAATGCTGAAATAACAATACGCATCCGACATTATTAATACTAAACTATTTCAATACAGTGCACTTTATATGATTTTAGAATCAAACTGCTACAAAACAAAATGAAAGGAGTAAAAAAACATTATGCAGTAATAGAGAGCTGTGTCTGACCTCCAGGCTGCCTCTCTTGGAAGGGTTGAGGATGAGGAACTTCTTGAGGAGGTTCTCGCAGTCTGTGGACATGTAGAAGGGAATGCGGTACTTGCCCCGCAGCACACGCTCCCTCAGCTCCTGTGGACACAGCAGCCCAGAGGGTCAGTCAGAGAGAGAGTCCGTCAGAGAGAGGCCTTATAATCACATCACACACAAATGACACAAGTTACCGTGTTGTTCACTCATCAAATCATGAGCAGGGCCCTACCGGCTAAAATTATAATAATAATGCATCGGTTTTATATAGCGCCTTTCTGGACACTCTAACACGCTTTTCATTGCATTATTCATTCACTCCATACTTGGTGGTGGTAAGCTACTATTGTTGCCACAGCTGCCCTGGGGTAGGCTGACGGAAGCAAGGCAACCAGTCTGTGCCATCGGCCCCTCCGACCACCACCAACCACTCACTCACTCACAACATTCGCCCAGGCTACCAAACGGTCTCCCATCCAAGTACCGACCAGGCCCTTCCTGCTTAGCTTCCCAGGTCTGACGGGATGGGGCAGAGCAAAGGCGGTTTGGCCACCATGGCTATGGGCCAGCATTTTGTATTGGAGTGCCTGTAGTAATAGTGCACGTGCTGAGCCGTGGACAGACCTGGGGCAACGAGGAGACACTGTGCCTCCTGGATATTTGGGCAGATGTGCACTAACACAACTGCTAGAAAAGAACAGCTGCGGTGCAAAAGTGGAAAAAACTGAAATGGAAGAACAAGACGCATTAAAGAAGGGTGGAGGAACAAGACCAACAGTTTGTCCCGTGGACATTATAGAAACAAACAGCTCAGCAGACGACCCTTCATCCACACAAAACTCCTCTTCCTCAGCGACTCCGGTGGAGCTGAGGTTAATGGTAAGTGGTTTAGTCTCTTTTATTATCACAGTAAGCGTCAAATATTCATTTGTATGTCATTTGTTGTGGTCATTGCTGTCCAATGGGAGCATCGATCGTCACACACGTGTCTGTGTTTACAAAATATAGTTCACGTGCAGAAAGTACAGTCTGAATGTGAACCGCACCACGGGAAAAAAAAGTCCACTTTTGATCCGGAACAAATTAGCGGACCAAAGGACTTTTCTGCTCTGAAGCAATGGCAGCTTCAAACTTGGAGCTAGGGCTGGCCAATTAATTGAAACTTAATTGTAATCGCAATCTCGATTTAAGTCAATCTCAATAATCCTCATGAGACTTTATAATCGTCAGCTTTGACGCAATTTATTTGGTAGAAACGGCTCCTAGTTTTGAAGTTTGGAGGAGATGATGGAAGTCTGAAGGCCGTTTTCACACATGTTTGTCGGTCGCCTCGAGACGCCTGAGCTCCAACTGCATTTACTCCAGAGTTAGTTCAGTCCGTGTTCACACACACTCGCACAAAACACCACAACATCAGCCACGCAACAACGATCAGCTGTTCAACAAACCTATTCCCATGACAACGGGCATCGACCTGTCCATGTGCTGATGATGTTACTGTGGTCACTCCTCTCCCTCGAGGTTAAATACACTGAAGCTTATAGACGCGCAAGTTCAGCTTTACCTAAATCTAAGACCTAAACAAGTGGTCATAACGTTTTTATTATGTTTTCGTGACTTTTTTGTTGTTTGTCGCATTTTCGTCATTTTTTTTGTCGCATTTTCGTCATTTTTTTTTTGGATTTCAGTTGCGTTTTCACCCTAATTTTCGTCGCTATTTTAATGCTTTTTTGTTGTTGAAGCTTTTAGATTTGGGTAATGCCAAACTGGGGAAAATGTGCTTGGTTCAGGTGGGGGTTAATCTATTTCTGATGCTAGTGAACACATGTGAGTGATGTTTTGCGGGTGGTTAGCACGTAGCTCCTCGTGCTAACCACAAACAGCCTGTCTATTCTCTCATAGCTGCTGACTGTGGACTGTCGTGGCGGTTGTGACTCTGTGGTGCGACTTAGACACTTTTGTGAATCACCCAAGCACAGGCACGATACTACAGGAGTGCGGTTGAGTAACATTTTAGCGTAAAAATCTGATATGGGTTTTTAGTCGTGATATGATTTGACAAAATAAGGTGAACATTCAGGCAGTTTGAACGAATGCAACATAGTTTCATTCAAATCATTTCAATTAAACTTCAGCTCGTTTTTATTTGTCACATAAAGCTTTTGGCTCTTACACATTTACTCACAGGAGAGAGAGAAACCAAAAGTTCCACTCAAACACAACTGCCTCCAGTCGCAGTAAAGCATAGTATGTGATCAAACCACTTTGAGAAGTGCAGTTCTTGGAAAGGTCCCCGAGTGTAGCCGAGCGATATTATTACTGTATTATTAAGACTGAGCTGAAAACTTTGGCTGTCAAAGCAAACGCAGCTCCAGCTCTGAACGTGCCCTGGTCAGTGGTCCGGTAAAGGACTACAGCTCCTCCTCGGTCAGAGCTTCACTGGTCGTGTTCATCATTAGAGCCATTTGTCCAAAGAACCGTCACAAGGCTCTTCACCGAGGCACTGCCCTGTCAGGGCTCTGGGCAATTACACACGGCTAACGCTAACGCTCACACTGTAGCGTCCACATGACAAGAAAGTGTATGCCCCCTTCCTAATTTCTTACTTGTGTTTATATTTACCACTTTTGCTATCACACACGGACATCCCCAGTGAATACAAAATGCAGTTTCCAAACGATTATCCTATTTATTAAGTGAAAGAAAAGTCCAAAATGAATGTGATAATCGTTTGGAAACTGCATTTTGTATTCACTGGGAATGTCCGTGTGTGATATAAAAATGGGCTTGATGATCAGAAACATTTAAGTGTGGTAAATATAAACTAACGTAGGAAATCAGGAGAGAGGCATATACTTTATCACGGCACCTTCTAAAGACTCAAATGTCTACTCGGAAACACATTTTCTCTCTCTCTTTCCTAAATTGCACAGCTCCACTAAAAGCCAACAATGGCTACTGGTTGGTTGGCATGTCCTGAGCATTCACACACAGACAGTTGGTCCACTTCTGTGCCAAAAGCAGACTCTTTGTTACTGCACGATTTGGAAGTGGACTACAGCGTCTCTTGTTTCACCCACAGGGCACAAAAGACTGGGATCACGGAGATAAATGTGACCTGGTCCGATGGGCACTAAGGCTGGCACCGGGACGGGAACCCGGCCAACAGCAGGTGGAAATGCTACACACAGGAGGTAGGTTTCCGACAGTGGAAAAGGGCTTTGATTCTTCCCAGTGAAGGCCAGACACTGCAGGTGAAAACACATGTTTCACACAGTGGTCAATGTTAACTTCAGCTAGTTTTTTCCCCCAACATCTCGGGTTTAATATCAGAGTAAAAAATCACTTTAACATGTTTACGGTATGTAAATAATTAGTTTGTCTGAAATCACTCCAACGTGACTCTAGCAACAACATCTCCACTTTAGTAGCTCCTACACACTCCAGACTTCTGCTGTCTTGGATTTAACAACATTTTGAACATCGTTTTCAGAGGGATTTATGAAGATCAAATTTCGGTCCGATTTATTGCATTTTGAACCTGAAAAACAAAATGATAAATATGAAATTGTTTTTTCACTAATAACCGGTTTATTATATAAATAAACAAGGTCCTAAATCCCTCTGAGCAAATATCAATAACTAATATATCAACAAAATAAAACCATACATTTAAACCTGGCTCTGTCCATAGTTTAGACTGGGGCAATTTTGTTAATTTTCTCATATTTATGTCAGTAATCTACTGCAGAAGTTCCCAATTGATATGACACTGACTGTACCCTTAAACAATATACAAGTCATAAGGAGTGACAGAGCACCCAAAACAAGTCTACAGTCAAACAAGTCAAATCCAATGCTTTTTAATAACATTTTAATGCCCAAATATTATATTTTAATGCAACAATGCAGAACATTGCTGCCTATTTCATTTCTTTGGATTTGCAAACATTTCATCAAACAGAGGAAAGAGAATTGGACAAAACAGGAAACTTCTGAGCAAAAACGGTGGTCAATTTCAGCCAAAAATGTTTTAGACCATCATTTTGATAATTTCGATCAACTTATACAGTACAAATTGTTGAGCAATATCATAATTTCCCATTACATTTTGATTTTATGCCAGTTTTAATCCAATTCAATGATTTTTAACGACATTTAAGGCCTTGATTTTGGCAACATTCATTTAATGACTTTTAATGCTTTTTAAAAGCGTAACATTTTGGACCATACAGTTGCCATCAACACAAAAGATGCGGCCAATGAGCGGCTCGACGCAGAAAAGTGCAGTGGGTAATCAAAACATGGATTTGGATGAGAAGAACCCAACCTGTTTAAATGTGAAATTCTGCTTTAGTCACTTCTCCATGGAGACGAGCCTGAGACGTACCCACTGCCAGTCATGTCTCAGGAGAGGAGCCGCTCACAGCAAAAGCACATGTTTGTTTGTACATTTATGAGGTATTTTTCAATTATGAAAATATCTGTCATACAATAAATGCTTGTATTTCAATATTATTTATTGAGGAAAATTGTGTGGCTTTAATGCCCTGATAATAGTTAACGTTCAGATGTTCAGTGCCGATGCCAGGTGACAACACTACCGTAATAAGTTACTCCAAACTAAAATAAATAATAAAAATAAATGTATGGATAATGAGGCTCCAGGTACTGGCGCCGCAAACCAAGCCCCGGAGCGCGAGAGTGTGAGCAGACCTTGAGGTTCTGTCCGTCGAAGGGCAGTGAGCCGCTGACCAGGGTGTAGAGGATGACCCCCAGGCTCCACACGTCCACCTCGGGCCCGTCGTACTTCTTCCCCTGGAACAGCTCGGGCGCGGCGTATGGAGGGGAGCCGCAGAACGTGTCCAGCTTGTTCCCTAGAGTGAACTCGTTACTGAAGCCGAAGTCTGCGATCTTTATGTTCATGTCTGCGTCCAAGAGCAAGTTCTCCGCCTGGAACAGTACAGGACATGAGCACACACAGCAGCAAACCCCGACAATACTTCTATAACTGTCCCGAAAAACTCAAATCTAAAGCATTTGGGGAGGGTTTCATCAAATTGGGTCAAAACAAGACTTTTAAAAAATCATTTATCATCAGGACTGAAATGGTCATAAACGAGGAAAAGGATAAAAACTGAACCTTTGCACATTTTGAAGTTCTGTGTTTTTTATTTTGTGAATCTCAGTCATGTGGAAGATCTCTTTGAAACTTTTCAAAGTTTCAAAGAGATCTTAATGATAATGGTAATGATAATTGTATTGACAAGGAGGTTTCGTTACCTGATATTGGGATATTGAGATAATTTGTCGAGATTTTGTGCAGCCTTAACTACAAAGGTAAGACCTCTAAAACCACGACCCTCCTGTTGTCAATAGAAAGCAGGCACGTACAATAGCCATGGACTCTGATCATCCTCTCCACACACTTGGTTCTGCTGCCATCAGGCCTCAGGTACAGAACCCCGAGGTGGGAGCGGGCACGCTTTAGGAAAGGTTTTGTCCCCTCCGCCATAGCTGCATTAAACAGCCTGTAATTTTGTGTTAAAGCCCTGCATATTTTTGCTAAATGTGTTGATACTGTTCCTTGTCGGTCTGTTATGTGTGTGCCTTGTGACAGCTGTGTAAACTAATTTCTCCCCGTGGGACAATAAGGTCTATCTATGTTTTTTCTTAAGGCTTGTATTCATAGTATGGCCAGCCTGAGCCCATACATCGATATCAGATCAGAACAAAAAAAGGAACTTTAGAAAGACCGCCTCAACAATCAAATCCAAGCGTTCCCTGCTCTGGACTGGATACATGTCAGGCCTAATGACAAAGGACACACAGATGTGATCTGTGCCTGTATCCTGTGCTTGAGTGTGAGGAGGCTGGAGTTGCCTGGCAACAAGTGCACTCTTCTCTGCATACCCTGAGATGGTGTGAAGGACTGTAGGCTGAACCACACTGCTCACTTCTCCTCAGGGGTCAACTACCAACAACTGCATTTAGGTCGAAATTACAAACTACTGTCAGGTTTATACTGCCAGTACAGCATTTACCACCATAAGAGGAGAGAGGAGAGAGGAGAGAGGAGAGAGGAGAGAAGAGAGAAGAGAGAAGAGAGAAGAGAGAAGAGAGAGGAGAGGAGGAGAGAGAAGTGAGAGGAGGAGAAAGAGATGAGAAGACATGAAAGGAGAGAGAGGAGGAGAGGGGAGGACAGGAGGAGGAGAGGAGAGTGGTGAGGAGAGGAGGAGAGGGGAGGAGAAAGAGATGAGAAGACAGGAAAGGAGAGAGAGGAGGAGAGGGGAGGACAGGAGGAGGAGAGGAGAGTGGTGAGGAGAGGAGGAGAGGGGAGGGGAGGAGAAAGAGATGAGAAGACAGGAATGGAGAGAGAGGAGGAGAGGGGAGGACTGGAGGAGGAGAGGAGAGTGGTGAGGAGAGGAGGAGAGGGGAGGAGAAAGAGATGAGAAGACAGGAAAGGAGAGAGAGGAAAGACAGAGGAGAGAAGACAGGAATGGAGAGAGAGGAGGAGAGGGGAGGAGAAAGAGGTTCACCTTGAGGTCTCTGTGGACTATACACTTCTGATGGCAGTACTGCACCGCTGACACAATCTACACAAGACAAGAACAGTGGAGGTTATTACAGATATATTATACATTATTATACAGCTAATTACTCTCTTTTACAGCTGTATTTACCGACATGAACGCCGTGTTAGCATTAGCACAGTTCTACTGAGACCAGAGCATGGCGGTTAATAAAAAAGGTATGGAGTCCACATGGAAAAGCGGGGTCTCCCTAAATGTCCAGCATTTTGTCCAAGTGGGCTGGTTTAGCATGGAGGTCGCCATGGATTACTCTGGTGTGCTCTAGTGATTTTGTAATTTTTGTGCAGATTCTGACAGAAATATGAGTTGAATGTTAACTGATTGACTGATATGCAGGTTTTAAAGTGACTGTGTTCTTAACATGATCAGATATGACAGAAACTGTGTGGGTGACATGCTAAGTGTTTAGGACTAGAGTGCAAAGAAATGGATAATGGATTTAATGCCTGTTGGAATCCAATCGAATGCGTTTGAATGCCATTTAAGGCCTTCATTTCATTGTGAAGATAGGATTGAGGGGGGTGCTGTAAACCTGTTGTACATGTTGCCTTGGGTGTACAGACCTGTCTGAATTTGGCACGGGCCTCCTTCTCCTTCATGCGGCCGTGGGCCACCAGGTAATCAAACACCTCTCCTGGAGCACACAAGGGACAGAGGGTTAAGTGAGGAACTACTGCAGGAGTGTAGTCAGTATCATGAGTGTAATTCTACTGTCCCGATGGAGAAGAGTCACCTGTGGAGCCAGGCTATAGACCTCTGTACAACACTGTTTACCAGTGTGTGCGTGTGTGTGTGTGTGTATGATCATAGCTCTTAGTAACAAACATTTTGCTGCGGGGCAGGCTCCATATCAAGGTTCAGGCCAAAGGGATGGAGTCACTTTTAGATGATTTTACTTAAGTAGAGCTAAAAAGTATAAATCCAAATTACTCAAGAAAAATTCAGTATTGAGTAAGTATGTGTGTCGTGTTTGTTCCGCATCTGAGATCAACTTCTTCACTTTTAAGATTGGTTTTACGATGTTGATGTACGTATTCACAAAAACATTTACATGACGGTTAAGTTATCGTTCACACTTTGATTTGTTTTGGTTCTCAGGACGATTATCCAATCAGAGAGCAGAATAAGCCCAACACTTCGGGATGCCAGATCCCGTATCTAAAATCGACGTGAGATTGAACACTCCTACAATCCCAGCCCCTGTCCCGTATCAGGTCTAGAGGTTCTGAGCGTACAATGACATGTAGTAAAACGTGTGCCTGTGGGCTTGTATGAAGTTTAAGACAAATCAAGTTCTCCTGCAGTGATGTAATCCAATTAAAAAAGTAAGATTACAATGTTATCAAAAGAATAAAGCATAATAAAATAGATAAAAGGGCTATTTCTTCAGATAAAGTACACACACTAGTACATGCACTTGAGTACGTGTAACGGAGCATGTTTCTGGTTCCCAGTGTCATTTGGAGGATTCCCTGTAGAACTATGGTTCCTTCTGCCGTCTGTGGCTCCTCCTGCTTTAATGGGACTTTTTCACCATTAAAGACTCAAACTTCAAATCAACAAAGGCCACGACAGCAGCTGACGTCAGAACATCTGATGTGAGTGGAACCTGACAGACAGGTTACTCCACACTCACCTCCGCTGGCATACTCCATGACCAGGTAGAGTGTCTTCTCCGTCTCAATGACCTCGAACAGCTTGACTGTGGGGAGCAGACACAGAGTCAGAGAGGAGTCCATGGGCCTGTGCTACAGCGCTAACCACACACTCACCTATGTTAGGATGGTTCAGCATCTTCATGATCCTCACCTCCCGGAACAACTGAGACACCACAGAGCCAACATGTTAGTCATGAACAAAACAAAGCATCGGAACATATACTGGAGAGCCTTCATATTGACTGCAATCTGTCAGAAAGTCATTTTAGTATCCCGATTCCCAACACATTTTTATTTTGTGTAGGTTGGTTCAGTAATGTGCGGATTTACCGAGGGTGTTGGAGAGTAGAAATACCAAGAGAATCTTTATTAAATCAACACACCGGCAGAGATGGCTGCTACCACACTTTTTGAATAAAAAATTTAATGAGAATGAGACAAGATTTTAAAATCATTTGCAATAATAAATAATCTTTTGTTCTTATGTTTCCTTTGTATGGAGTCATTGCATTGTCTTGTTTGTAACAAGATTAAAAACACTATTAAGGATGGGATTTGAAGATTTTACCAAAATTATGCAGGCTCTATTTGTGTGAGTTTAATTAGAACAAGACTAATGCATTTGGCTTTTTTGACAGAAGGTGTATTCTGATCAAATTTTCTATTTTTAATAATTTAACAGAATTTGAAGCTGATTTCAGGAGGTGGAGCCAGGTTTAGATTTAGTATCTAAACTGTAGGCTTGAAACAGAGAGTGACTCTTCGTTAGACTGACCTCTCACTCCCTCAACTGTCCCGCTGTCATCATTCGTTCATATTTAGCATGCCGTGCGTTCTGCCTTTCCCTTGCCGCCCGCACCACTGACATCCGCGTTGTTGTTGTTTTTTTCGTGCGCGGTAGAGTGCATGTGTACATTTGCAAAATAGAAGGCAGAGCCGCCCAGACTCCCCGTGGTGTGCAGCGGTAAATAGTAGCTTTCAACAGCGGGCACAAAATGAAAGAGAAAGTAATGAGGGGCGGGTGTGTATCTGCGGCCATGAATCTGCAGCGGCTCCAGTCTGCAGGTTGTTGTTTGGGACCGCTCACTCTTTTAGTGCCAATCAATATATGAAGGACACACAGTTGGAGAACCAATGCCTACATATTCCCTTAAGCCTTATAAGCAGTCTACAGTAAGTAGGTCAGTATCTAAATTACAGTACATCCAAAACATTACATTTAGATTCAAAATCTCGTAGCAACTTGATCTTGCGAGATCTCGGCCCACAACTGCCTGGGCCTCAGGGGAACGGAGAAACATCGCCGTGTAAATTGCTACAAGTTTGTTAAATATAAGTTGAATATGGACCTGCTGTATGTCATGTTGAAGCACAGAACCCGGAGAATTTGACTGCTCAGTTAGTTTTAACCAATCACCTAAAGTAATCAAATAAAATCGGCCACTGTTGGAGTATTTATTTTTTTATTGGATTATAGACCAGACATTTGGAAAAATCTGCATCGACCAAAAAATCGACATTGGCCTTGGAAAAAAACATATCAGTCGACCTCTAGACGAAATGTTACGATGTAATAATAACCTGGTAATGCCCCCATAGATTGTTATGTCATCTACCGATTTATTAATATCGTTGTCAATATGATGATGCTAAATCAGTTTGAGTCTGTAATACTGAACTGCAAAAAGTCATCTTCAAATACGTGAAAATAATTGATTTGAGAGTCTAATTTCAAGAAATCTGTCCATGGGACAAGATATTTACACTTAAATTAAGATCAAAGGAATCACTGCACTCAAAACTAGGTGAAAAATCTTATTTTACTTTAAATAAAACAAATTTACTTATCCATTTTCTTCCACTTGTCCGTTGCCGGGTCGTGGGGGCAGCTGCTGGAGCTGCACCAGCCCCTATAGCGCCCCCTGCAGGTAGTGGGTCCACAGAAGGACGGCCTCATGGTTCTAACCGGGCCTGTTGGTCTCTCATAAGTAGCTTCTGAACCCGTCACCTAGGACCTAATGGGAGACCCTACCAGGGGCACCAAGCCCCCGACAACAGAGCTCCAGGATCATTCGGGCTCAAACTCCTCCCCCACGTTAAGGTGGCGGTTCAAGGAGGGGATATTTACTTATTTGAAGAAAATGTCACTTATTTCAAGATTACTTTTTGCTGTGTTGGGGTGGCGATTAAATTTGTTTTGGTCTTCCCACTTCCTTTTGTGTTGAATGTATTTTTGATATGACATGTTGTGAACCATGTGAAGTTTTTGTTCCATTGTGGAATGCCTTGCCTGAAATTTAAAACACAAACAGAACCTAACATTGCCGCTCCTGTCCCTGAGTTTGGCTCAGGACAATGAAGTAAGTGAGCATTATAGAAGTGCCTATAGGGCTGTGTATGCTATGTACCGTTAAGCGATACCACACTGGTATCGGAAAAAAGCTTTAGGTACTACCGGTATCGAAGTATCAAAAGCAGGTATTGAAAAAATATGATACAGTATCTTTAGAGACCAAGTTTTAAAGAAAGTAAGAAAGTGACTTTGTTGTTTCAGCTCAAATAAACGACACACATTTAAAAGAAATGGTCGTTTATGGAATAGATTATCATTATTGTTATCAAAAACCAAGTAGCGTTAAAAAAAAGGTACCCAGCCTACTTATACCTTTCATTTCACATACAGTAGAAGTAGTTATATTAGTTCAAAAAGAATGATTAATTTATCGATACTGTGGCATGAATCTGCACATCCCTACAAATGGAACCAACTTGGAGTTCGGTCACGTGTGCACGGAGAAAGGGGTGGAAGTGTGTGTTTGAGGGAAAAGGGGGAAACTAAAGCCCGGGGGCCACATGAGGCCTGTTTAGCTTTGTAATCTGGCCCACAAAGCCCTTTACCCCCAGCCACACTTTCGAGCCACCACTGACCTGGCACCACACTTTGTTCTCGCGGACATAAATAGCTGCAGATATTTAGTCGCGTTTACTATGGCCCGTTACGGTGTCTTTGTAAACGGAATTGGTCGGACAATCCCCAAAGCAGTCAGGACGAGGAGATGATACTCCTTTGACATTGTCCCATGAGCTCTGGTGGCGTGACGTAGCGAGGCCGGGCTATTTCGGGCTGTGGCGCTGTCTGTGCGGGGAGCGTATGCGTGCAGGCACAGACCCACCCAGCCGCCATCAAACGGGGGTAATTGCAGCTTGTTTCCCGTAATTAAAACTCTCGGGGAAACGGCGACCACTTAAAGAGACGGAGCAAAGTGTGGGGCAAAGACAGGCGGGAGGAGAGAGTCCAGAGCCATGACGGAGTTTACCTTCTGCAGACTGGAGGAGTTCAGCTGGGTCTTATCGATGATCTTCACAGCCACCTACAGAGAAGCAGGAGAACGCTTAGGTCAGACAGACGGTGAGCACAGGCCTGTTACATCACAGCAGCACATCTCAGAGCTACATGTTACTGCAGCGCAATCTCAGCACAATGACCAATATCAGTCAGCAGGAGAGGTCTCCTGAAGTACTGGATTAAGATCAGTACTTTACTGTGGTAGAGCTTTTACTGTTGTCACTTTAATTCTATCGCCTACAGCTCATTGTTGATAAAAAAAAAAGTGTGCAATAAACCACAAATGTGTCGAGCCCAGCTCGGTGTGG
The DNA here is from genome assembly GCA_021464625.1 of Proterorhinus semilunaris. Taxonomy (NCBI): domain Eukaryota; kingdom Metazoa; phylum Chordata; class Actinopteri; order Gobiiformes; family Gobiidae; genus Proterorhinus; species Proterorhinus semilunaris. Next base: position 1,148,430 of record CM038364.1, read on the forward strand.
GACCATCATGAAGGCTGTTCTGCTTTATTGACGTTGTTAGTGTATAATTTGTTTTCAATTTGGGGTCACTGCGATCTGTATTTAGGCTTTGGGATTAGATTGCCTATTAATCTCGGTAAACTGTTGGTGAACACGTCTTGCCTTGGTCGCGTCGAGAGAACGGACCTACATTTTCCCGCACCGTAGACCGGTACCGGCACTCTCATTCGGACCTGGGCTCAGACCACAGCAGCGCGGGGAGAAATCGGGCTTATGTTTATTTACTAAAATGTTATCAATTATCTTTGAGTTATAACCAAATACATTTGTCAGAATACCTCAATACTACATTTAAACTTGAAGCCTTAGAGGGCATTGAAGTTACGTTGATAGGACTGTGGAATGCTGGAGTGTTAGAACTCTATAGCTATAAATTGGAATATATAAAACTAAATTGTGTAAAATTATGTCTTAAACTGGAATGAATTGAGCTTTGGACCTTCCTCTTGCTCTGCTCTCGGTGCCAATCCGTGAATAGATCAACAGGATACTCTTCTTATGAACTTCATACTGGCCCTATTGGGACCATCTCCACTCATTAGTTTCTAGTTTATTCACTCAGGTCGGGGAGACTGCTGTTCCCGTTCCTGAAGCTGATGAGAGAGCTCCCTCCCAAGCCTGTCCTGAAGGTTCTGCACCGCGATTGGACTGAACCGTGCTGGTCTGATCCCTTTGAAGCCACGGCCAGGACCTCCCATGCTCTCAAGGTCGCAAGGAAACCAGACGAGCCAGTACAACCACCTGCAACCTCTCTGGACTGACCCTAACATTTATTATTGTGTTCATTATTTTCCTTTGTGTTGCTATATATTGTGTTAGTTTCTACAGGTGCCGAAGGTATTCATCTCCAGTGAACTTTGAGCTGGTTTGCTGTGTTCCCTGTACGAGGATAAAGGTCTCACCTGTAGGATGTTTATACACGTTTACGTGACTCTTTATTGGACTGAGTTTTCCTCAAAAAGGGTTATGGTACAATTATAATTTGGCTTATTATGGCATGGGAACGAATTTAGGACAAATACACCTAAAGCCAATCAAAAACAAAAAGTGACACATTTTATGGTCAACTACGATATAAGAGATGGGTTTCTGATATGTAAATAAATGTATCACACAGAATCGGTTGCAAATGTGGAAAAGGAGAGGCCAAAAGGGAGACTTAATTTTCTCTCTGTAGAAATCCAAGATTAATGAAACCTGTTGTGCTTATATCTTTGATAATTTTGTAGATGGAAACAAAAATTGATAGAGTATTCCAACAGATAAATCAAGTTAAATAGGCCTTGGTCTCCGGCTCATGGTGAGCCGCCCTGATGTTCTTTTGTGTTTGTTACAGGACTCTGTTTGGTGCCTTGTCTCCGTAAGTGCCTGTAGGAGGTCATTACGAGAATGTTTGGCCAAAATGGCAATATGATGTTATTGCAGAAAACCAAACAAAAACCACCCCTAGTGGTGAGTATATGCTTTTACAGCCCAGACGCCGAGATGGCATGGACGGAGACAACGACTAGGCAGAGCCCAGATGACCGGGTGAGAACCTGCTCCACCGGCCACAGTGATTTCATATGACAAATATCCAATCTGATGGTGATCTCTTAGATGAGATCAAAAGGGAGAAATAAATATTATTATAGAATGTGGAAATATTTCTATACATATTTTTATCATACTAGGCTGTAGTGATTATATATAAAACTGTGTTGTGTCATTTGAAACTGGGGTTTGAAGCCTGACTTTACAACTGAGCGGACATTTTCCATTTTGCTGCCCCATTGTTATTGTCTGTACTGTTGGAGCCACTGGAGGGCAGTGTGTTAGAAGGGAGGTTTTGAGAAGACATCTGAAGAATAGGTGGAGTCAGATTGTGTAGAGGAAGTGACGACAAGAACATTTCAAGAGCGCTGATCCTCCCTCTTCCTTTGGGTTGCTCGAGCAGGAGGCGTTCTCTCTGGCCAGAGGCCGCTGGCCGACCAACATGTTTTCTAGGGACAGCTCACATAACTTGTGTTTTAGATTGTAATATGAGGGAATAAAACCTAGATTGATTTTAATCGATCGAGCCTCCGTCTTCTGTTCCATATAGTAAGAAAGAACACGCCGACGATGTTAAAACACTGTCTGTGTCGCCTTCATAAACAGTGACCTGTCACTGCTGTTGCATTTAGGAGCAGAACAGAGCATTCAATCAAAGTTTAAAATATAACTTTAAAATGTCTCCAAATATAATTATGAGTCAAGTACAAATAACAAATAACTATACAGTTGGCACTGATATCTCATTTTGTTGAGAACTTTAAGAGAAAAACAGCTTAATAGCCAATGCCAACTGATACATGTAAAAAAAAGAATAGAAGCGGCTAGGCTAAGCTACACCATAGGAATGAATAGGCTGCTAAGCTAACTCTCAAACTCGAGGGTTTTTATCCAAACGCCTGCTCCTTTTAACCCCGTCAGGCAGCAGAACACGTACCCTACATTTCCACAACGGATGCATTTTGTTTGAGAACTTTACCCAGGGTTTTAGTCACATTCAGAGAGACGTTTAGCTTGAATATGGGCTGTGGGAGCAGAGCTGAAGGAGAACTCACACAGCTCTGTGCGTGCTGAACATGCAGCCGGAGGAAATTTCAAAGTATCGATACCTGCTCAGGTGAATATTTGGCTCAACACTACTTTTAGTATCGATTTAGTATCGAGGAATCCATTTTTTTACCAACACACAGTGAAACTAGAGCCTCTTGAGTTACTTGTAGCGGAGCGTTCGGGGCCTACCTCTTTCCCAGTGAGCACGTGCCGGGCCAGTTTGACCTTGGCGAAGTTGCCCTTGCCGATGGTCTTGAGCAGGCGGTAGTTTCCGATGTGCGGCTGGTCCGACTCCGTGGCCACAGAGTTTCGGCAGCGGGCCATACTGGAGCGACTGGACGTGGACTTGGACTCCTGCACACAGGCCGACACAAGAGCAGTGTGAGAACAGACCTTTTCCTTAAACATTCTGATTGTTTTGATCAAATATGACAAACTAAACTGAATACGATAAAGTAACAGAGACATAGACAGAATATAAAGCCATACTGTGCAACATTTCACCCAATGACTGTGTTTTTGTGTCTAAAACACATCTTTAATGTGAGAGGCTCGTCTCACCTCAGACGTTTAGATGAAGTCCTCTTCCTCACGCTCCAGTTTGAGCATGGTCTGTGTCGAGCTGAGCATTAGGAGCACGCTTGCTATCGCTGACATGTTCATGTTTTAAGTTTCACAACAGTTAAGTTGATCTTGTGGCTTTAAAGTTGCTGCTTATCTTGAAGTTCACCTGCTAGCTACAGCATGCAAATGCTGATAAAATGATAAAGAGCAAGCTGGGAGTGGGACACCTTTTTTATTCATTAATGTGGGCCAATCAGTCCCAAAGTTCGGGACATAGCAACCACCTTGTTGATCAAAAATGTTCTCGGTGCCCCCCAATAATACTAATTTACTCTATTCAAAGGAATTTTCTTAAAATGTTACTGCTAAAATGACATTCAAAGCGACATCTTGCAATGATTGCAGGCTAAAAACTAAATTTTTGCAAATAAATGTACTATTCCTTTTAAAAATCCTTTACAAAATTCAGCAGCTCGTGTCCTGACGAAGACCAGGAGGCGGGACCACATTACACCGGTTTTAGAGTCGCTGCATTGGCTCCCCGTGTGTTTCAGGATCGATTTTAAAGTTCTTTTAATGGTTTTTTAAATGTCTTAATGGTCTTGGTCCTTCTTATCTTTCAGAACTGCTTTGACCTTATGAACCTTCACGTCCATTCGCTCCTCCGGCAGGGGTCTCCTAGTTATTCCTAAAGTCAACAGAAAGACTCACGGCGAGGCGTCTTTCCAATATTACGGCCCTCGCCTCTGGAACGACCTGAGGAGGAGCTCAGGACCACAGAGAACGTTCATGTTTTTAAGAGCAGGCTCAAGACCCACCTTTTTAGCTTAGCTTTTAACTGATATCTATTTATTTAGTCCTAATTAATTATATATATATGTATGTATGTGTGAGTTAGGGATGGGAATCTTAGGCCTCTGTCCGATACGATTCGCATCTCGATACACCCGCCACGATCCGATTCATTTAAGATACATCTTGCGACACCAGAGCTGCGATTCGAATCATCACCATGACCACGATGCATCTCGATCCAAAATAACTGCGCTAATGAGTGATACATATCTTTGCTCAGTGTGTAAACAGTAATCCGGCAGGCTTTGTAGTGGTTATACCTGTGTATCACGTAGACTACACCACTGATTATTCATTAATAGATACAATGAATAACTGATCTATAACATCTTGTTTGCAAGAGAAAAAAAAAGACTATTGATCTCATAATCACTTTTTCACTCAGAGAAAGCCACTTAGGCAAGGCAACTTTATTTATACCGCGCATTTCGTACACAAGGCAACTCAATGCGCCTTACAACAAAGTCTTTTGATTTCGGTTAATATCGGATATCGGCAGATACTCAAACCCCCAGAATCCTTATTGGAAGCAAAAAGCTGGATCTCTAGTGAAAACTGTCGCAACAAAGCCTGGAAATGTAACAAAGAAAAATCACAACCACTGGTCCAGTCAGTGTATCAGAGCACTCACTAAAACAGTTCCCCAATCGCTTTAGCCAACTATCCATTCAGGGTTGGACATTAAGCGTTTGAGGTACTTGCCCGCCGGGCAACAAAATCTACTTTTCCTGTAAAATAGTGTTAATTTTAGATTTAAAATTAAATTAACATGATATTACATTGGGAAAGTACATAAATACATACTTTTTCATATTGATTTTTTTTTTTTTAGCATTGTTCCATTTGTAAATTTGTTTATTCAATCAAATTTGTATTAATCTTCCTTGGCAATTGTTTGCATATCTGCAATGTCACAGCCACTTGTTGTTTATTCTCTTAAAAAGTTTTACCGCCAAGCAATGTCTTATTGAAACGAAACAAACAGAAACAAAAAGTTGCCAATTTTCCGATAATAACTTCTGCCCCCAGTGCACTGTGCTTTTTTACATCTTCTCACTTATCCTGAGCCTGTGGTTATTAAATGTGCTGCACACTTTTGACTGTATTAGAACTTATTTTAATTAACCACATCATTGGCTATATAACTGATTATTGGCTCAAATATATAAATAAATACAGTAGCAGCTCCTGCTGTTGCTGAGGGGGAGTCTAACTCTGGTAGCAGGTGTAGCTGTTAGCTTTGCGTTAGCTCTCTGCAACAAACCAACAAGCTACTCTCTGATCGTGAGTAAATCAGAGCCAGCTTAGGAGCAGAGGCAGAAAGTTTAGCATTTGCTAAACTTTCTGCCTCTGCTCCGACCTGTCTCGTCCTCGCTGCAGTACAGCGAGCATACATATAGTGAAGAATGTGGACTTCTGCGGGGGGATAAACTATCGGCAAGCGTATTGGCGGACAATAATAGAAGATAAATAAATGTCAGGACACGTGACTTCTGCTACTGTCTGTATTTTTCACTAGCCCGATCGGGCATCCAGGGAGAACAGGGCAAATACAAGCACGACAGTCCCTAACGGATAACTTCAGTCAGCACAGACATGTTACTGATCTGCAATGTTCAAACGCCAGTGTTTAGAAAAATGCTGCAGCAGTTTAAAGAGTTGCCCAAAAAAAACCTGTGTGTGCAACGATTCTCGATATTATATTGAATCGTTGGATACGTCCTCTTCGATTCAATACGCAAATATGTTCGATATGAATCGAAGAAATATTGTAAATGTGCCACGACCAGCTAATACCATTTTCAGCCGTTTCCTCTGCGAGAAACACAGCCGCTCCGAGCAGAGCTGTGAGAAACACATGTTAGCTGCTGCCGTTTGTTTTTAGCGCTATTAGCTGCTAGCACACAGGAGCAACAAAGAGAGAGCAAAGTTTAACGCACCACCATCCCACAGATCAGAGGTGACAGGAGAAGAACAGGAGTAGGATGAAGAAAAAATCTTATAAGCTCCTACCCCATTCTTAAAAAAAAAACATTACAAATTAGATGGCCTCACCGATGCCAGATGTAATCAACTTTAAATTTTAACAATTTTCTTTCTTTTTTCTAAAACAAGTGATGCAATGGTGACAACGGTGGCGACGGGATAATGAATCACGAAACTCACCGACTGTCCACGTGTTTTTGGTCATTTACCGTCGATTGGAGACGCACTCTCTCTCTCGTGCAGCGTTCGTAGATCGTTATTGAGGGACGTCCCGTGAGTGACGCTGCTCATGAACAACACGTGACGCAAATAAACTAATCTGATTGCACGGGAACGATGTATAAAAAAATACAGAGGGGAATCATTCTGGTCCCACCAGGCTAACCATCTCCAGCCTCATGACTCGGAAATCAAGCAGGACAGACAAGCTCAGGGTATTGTTGGCGCCTCGCTTTGCCTCCAATAAACTCAAGAAAATAAGCTGTATCAAATGTCAAAGTAATGTCAGTTTTATGTGAGATGCTGACATATTATTTATTAGTAGTGCTCATGAGATACTATAAAATGCACGGGTTGAGTAGGCCTATTGAATATAGCTTCCATTACTGTGTAATGATATGAATTCTATAAGAGAAAAAATAAAATAATAAAAGAGTAAAAAGTCAACTTAAATGCAGTATTTTCAAAGGTCTAAAGGGCTAAGGCATTTGAATAATGCGGCGCTAATCACCGATTGTTAAAACGAGCGTCTTAACCAAATCTGTTCTGCTGATCCATTCCGGTTTTTGTTTTATGAGTTACTACACCCTCTCCTGGAGCCGCCACCTTAACGTGGTGGAGGGGTTTGAGCGCCCTAATGATCCTGGAGCTCTGTGGTCGGGGGCTTCGTGCCCCTGGTAGGGTCTCCCAGGGCAAACAGGTCCTAGGTGACGGGTCAGACAAAGAGCGGCTCAGAAGCCCCTTATGAGAGACCAACAGGCCCGGTTAGAACCATGAGGCCGTCCTTCTGTGGACCCACCACCTGCAGGGGGCGCCATAGGGGCTGGTGCAGCTCCAACAGCTGCCCCCACGACCCGGCAACGGACAAGTGGAAGAAAATGGATGGAGTTACTATGCCTGTTCAATCCAGTCCCAGTACGCGGTTTTAAGGGATCCAGTCCGTGTTTTGATCTCAGTGACCCAGGCCATGCGGTCGTGTTTATTTGGGAAAGATCAGAGAAACAGGGGCGGAGACACGAGCTGCCCCAGAGCGAGTAAGTTTAACAAGCGCGATTAGATGACAATAAAATTAACATTAAATCCCTTTGGCACTTCCTACCCAAGCTAAATGCAACAGTTGAGTTTAGCCTACACTGTTAGGTGAAGCTGTTAGCATCTGTGTCACATGAAGTCAATGAAGTTAGCTCTGTTGGATTTTGTAGAACGTCCTGGACTTTTGGCTCCTCTTGTTTTAAGCAGAACACAGACTCAAACTAATAATTCATAAACTCATAAATTCATATTAAACATGAATATGAGGAAAATCAAATTCCCATGGGAAAATGTAATAATGGTAGTCTACATTAGCCCAATCTTACAACAGTATATTACATTCTCAAACTTCCTAAAACATATGATTGTTTCCTACATCATCAAAATGCTTTACAGTTACTTAAACTGAATTAATTGTGTATAGAAATTCAAACAATAAATTGTTACAAATAATAACATTGGCTAAGAACACTTTATTTTACCACGCAGCGTGCATGGACCGCGCACGTACACATGTAACCATACCCCCTGCCAAACCAGTAAACCTAGTAGTGTCATTTTGCTTTGAGGATTTGAAAAAAACTACTTGTAATTAATGTTCATCGCATTAAATGTATTGAATCGAATCAAAATCGTGACCTTCAGATCGAAATATGTATCGAATCGTGACAAAAGTGAATCGTTGCATCCCTAGTGTGCAGGAGAGGTTATTTTGAACAACAAAACAAAAAACATAGCCTATATCAGCTCTAACTTTGCATGAATGAACAGTTGTATCTAAATCAGTACATTTAGTTGTCTACTGTGAGGCGCTTTGAGGAACCTGGGTACACAGGCTTGATGAGCACAATGCAAGTGTAAGCCACTACCTGCATAATGATATACAGGGATGAAAACGGGTCAGGGCTGAAAAAGGTGAGAAGGATATTCCCCCTCTCGGGGGGTCCGGAAGCATGCTCCCCCAGAAGAAACAGTTTTAAATTCCATACCTTAAAGCATCAATCTGATGCATTTTGAGATGTATTTTTTGCCAGCCTTGGGAGAGCTGGAGAAACTTGACTTCAGCCATGAGTCAAAAATATTATGGCCTCCTTACTTAGTATTATGCAAACCATTTCATGCCATCCTGTCAGCGGGTCTAATATTTACAGTATATGAGGCACAATGTGGCGAGGGCACCACGAGGGGCTTAATGCATAACCCTCACAAGAGATGGTGGACCTGCTGTAACTGAACTCGTCTACTCTTCCATCATTGACAGACAATACAATGTTATGTCATTCAGATTTGAATACATTTTATTGGCAAAGATAACCTAAAACACAATACAGTGGTTTCCAGCATTATGAATATAAACGTTTATATATTACTCTTACTAATTCTAGTTATGTTATTTTAATCATTTTAGAACACAAAGCACAAAAAAATAGTCCTCTTATAAAAAAATATAGGCCTATATATTTTATAGAGCTCTGTAATTTGTCTTTTAAGCTCACTTCAATAATGTCTAGCTGCCTACTCTCTAAACCCAAAACAATATCCACCCTTTAAAATACAATGGAATTCATTGTTTTAGACATGTTGAACATCCAATCAGAATCTATTCACTTTGTGTGAGCAGTTTAGTGAGTCATATTATTATTATTGAATATTCAGTTGCATTTGTGTTCATTTGGTAAATTAATAATGTGAATTAGATTGCTTTAGAAGATCATTTGTAGTTCAAAAACTCCGCATTGTGGCTTTATGCAAATGAGTGCGGATCAGAATGGAGTTTGGAGCGATACTCGTTATCAGGGAAACTAGCTTCATAACCTCCCTCTGTGGCTGCTCGCCGGTGCCCTGCGGACCCCGCTGGTTACCGGTGTCCCAGAGCATGTGCCGGAGCCATAAACCGCAGAGTTCACCTCCACAGAACTGGACCACAGTCTGCCGGAGCTAGCGCGAGCTACGCCGTGGACTCGCCTGGGTTTAGCGCGGCCGCAAGGTTTTATATTTATATTCACTGATCCAGGGTCCAAAATCACAGATATTTCCCACACCAAAGCCCATATCTACCATAACAAGCCCCCCCCCCCATAAACATTTTCTCCGCGATTCTACACGATTCACGTAGGTCACCTATTATGGTTTCAAAATGAATGTTGCCGAAAGGTGAGTGACTTTCATGCCTGGATATATGAAATATCGCAATAATATCGTTTATCACGATATTTTCAGATATCCTGACCAGGCCACTATTTAAACAGCTTTTTGTCCATGAAGAAACGACTGTTTGAGCGTTGATCATTCCTGTATTAAAACCCACTTCATTGATCGGTACTTTGGTCAGCAGCTGAACACGGAGTCCATAAATCATCATTCTGTTCATTATATTCTAACCCATTGACCACTTATGCCCTTAGCTGTTTATCTTTCCCACTGCTGCCTGCAGAGGGCGTTCCAGGCCAATTCCCAATCCCGATTACGCAGTGCTCAGTCATAAACGGTCTTTTACACAATTTATTGAAACGATTACTTAAACTTTGCAAAGCTCCGGCATCACATTCATAAATGACCACATCTGATCAATGTCTTGGTTTACAAAAGCATTTATTTGAATATTCAAAGAATATATATCTAAATAATTGTTTGAATAATTGTGATATCAATTATGAGTAAAATAATGGTGACGATTATATTTTTCCTGTAATGGAGCTGACCTAGCAGCAGTCCCATTGTGACTTGTGTTTAAAATGAAGATTGAGATGACAGTCAGACAGAGGCCCTGTCAGCCGGGCCCCGGGCCCCGGGCAGCTGTGGCGACACCACCACAGAGAGCCTGTGTGATGAATGAATAATAGCCTGCTGTGCTGTCGACACTTTTCCAGCGCCACAGAAATCCAACTCATATCTTTATACAAGACACTGGCCTCACAGCAGGAGGGTCCCAGGTTGGATTCCTGGGCTGGTGGGTCTCAGTGGAGCTTACATGTTCTCCCTGTCTGTAGGTTTTCTCTGCTGTGCCTGTTTATCCCATCACTAACATGTACAATAGGCTCCATGGTGTTGCAAGGATATCTGGACTTTCTCAGTTAATAAAGGTCTTATAAACTACAAAATATGAACTGATGGTGGTTCCAAATGCTAGATGACAGAGAGATCCATGCAGAGCAAAGAGGGACGACTGACACGGCCCTTCACTTCTTCATCAAGATAGTTAAGCCTTTTCAAATGGAAACTAAAGTATTCAACTGGTCCAAGTTCAACTTTTCTGATGAGGGTCACACTAGTCTTGGCTAGTTGAACTCTGCAGCCTCTGACCCGGCCCCTGGGCTGTACGGATCCACTTAGAGCTGCTGTGATCTGAGGATAAATATAGAAGTGTGAGGACAATGTGTGACATCACGGTTTTCTTCTCACATTACAGTGTGCTGAGAGTCCACCAACACGGGCCTTTCTAAAGGAGTCTGCTGAGGGCCCCACACTCAACATGTGTGTACAATAGGGATGGAACGATTCACTCAAGCACCGATTCGATTTCCGATTTTGATATATTTTTTTTTAAGAAAAGGAATATGTATGACTCCTTCATACCAATGTTTCTTTTGTTTTAACATCTGCATGTTTGCCCTTGAAACAAACTGCAACTGTCTCAGTAAGACAACTTTACATTACAAAAAAATGAACTATAACTATATATATAACTTTTTTTTTTCTGCAGTTTGAACGTAATATTACCATTTAGAACTAATTTTACAGTGCAGTTTTGTTCACCCTTGAAGCCTCACTGCCTCCGGTGCAGCCTTTGTAAACATGAGGAGGACAAAGACATGACAGCTCCTGTAGGTGTTGGATTATTTGACAAACGGACATTTGATGAGGATTTCAGCAGAATCAGAGCAGGTTGGTCAGATGTTTGTCAGTTTACGATCTTTGGTAAACTTCTGTCAAAATGCTAAACTCTGTGTTAGCTGCTAACGCTAATCTCGTAGCCGCTAACTTTAGCTGCGTCTGTTTCTTTGATGCCTGCACGTGTATGTGTTTACATGGTGTGGTGTGTGTCGGGGGTGAGGGGGGGGAGGTGTGGAGCCGGTCTTGAGACAAAGTTGCAATGTGAGAATAAAGCTATTCCGAGTAGCTGAGGGTGGCTTTAACATCCATTATTTTATTTTTTACATCGGTTCACATTTTACGCATATCAAATCAATTTTTCATCGATTTTCGATGAATCGTTACATCCCTAGTGTACATACTATTACAGTTTCAGACCACTCGTCTCCAACTACACAGACTCAGAGAACATGGCCCCTAGGTGTGTAGGAATTTAGAAGGAAATTTTGTCCATATCGTTAGCCAAGAACATATTCACAGAAAGAACAAATAGTGTTGCTCACAACTAGGGCTGGGCGATATATCGATATTTAAGATATATCGATATATTTTAAAAAGAGATATGGAATTAGACCATATCGTATATATCGATATAGTCCAAACTTGCGCTGTAATACTTGCTTCGGGCAACCCGCTGTCGGAGCTCTGCACTGCTCCCAGCGCCCCGGCCCCGCCCCTCGTCGAGGGGAGAGGGGAGAGGGGGGGCAGCCGGCACTCTTCAACAAACATGAAGAAAGCAACAATGTCTGTGACGCGTGCGGAGGAGAGCCCCTTGGTTGGTAAAACAAAAACCAGTGGCTCAATCATTTGGAGATGGTTTGGACAGAAGTGAATGTAGCGGCGAGATATGGCGGCGCCGTGCGCTGCACCATTTGCTTTTGTTTACTTCTCAGTCTAATTAAGGTTTGCGCTAGATCGTGGATGTACTGTGAAAATATCAGCGTTTGTAATGCTGCCACCGCGAAGGACTATCGCTTTTCCCCCGTTAGCATTGCGTTAGCTGCAGCGCTAATCACTCCAGTCCCTCGCAGATACCATTGAAGTAAATTAAACCCGCTCTGATGAGCAGAGACGGTGAGCCTGTGCTGCTTGTAAAGAGTAAAGAGTCGTTTGTGGCTCAGTTTAGGAGCTTATGTTTGGGAATGCTTTGGATAAAGATTAGAACTTATCTCAAAACCACTAAAACACAGTTAAATCAAGAGCAAATATCAAGAAATTATTTGGGCTATTTATTTATTATATTTCATGATTATTAAGGTCTAAAAAGTAAGTAATACTTTAATAAGTCATATTTCATTGTCTCAGTTTAGGCTTTAGTTTAGTTATATGCAACATAAAGTTATTAACAGCAAATGGGGTAGAAGAAAAATAAAAATTGCAATATTAAATATTAAAACACTCCTATTTGGCAGTGACTTTGACTTAACATTTCATTTCACAGCTCTCACTTTGTGGAAAAAATATCGGGATATATATCGTATATCGATATTCAACCTAAATATATCGGGATATGACTTTTGGTCCATATCGCCCAGCCCTACTCACAACTGTGTTTTCAAGGTGCTCCAGACTTTCATTTCCATACGCACGACATCAAAACAAAGACATGGACCAGTCAGTGGTAGGGTTGCAAAATTCTTTGAATCTTCAACATTGGAAGTTAACAGGAATTGATGGCAAGTAAAAAGAATATGGGATTTAACACTATGATAGATATTTCAGTGTATAACTATTACTGAGAGAGGAAAAGTGTTATGTCTGATCACCAGTGTTGAAGATAACAGTGGTTTAGGTGTTCAGACACTTCTGTTTTCAGGAGCATTACAAACATTCCATGTGATTGTGGTTAACACACACACACACACACATCTACTGAGCCGTCATAATCAGTTTGCATTTTCTTAGAGACAAGGTGAGTTTGAAAGTGTGAAAAGACTGCTCACTGAACAGTTGTCACACTGCTCTGTTCACATGACTACAGCAGCATCAGGCTAGTCCATCTTCCACTCATATCAACCACTACCCACCATTTCACTTCTGAGTCCAGGCTATTCCAAGGCTTGGTTGGCTGCATCGCCTTTTCATTTTTACAAGGTCCTTTATCCGCTTTGTTCTGGTTTTTAAAAATACTTATATATATTATACGTATAACTCAAAGTAGGGCTGGGCGATGAATCAAATTAATTCGATTAATTCATGCTTTTAAAAACAGACAATGTGGAAAATGGCAAAACCGTGCCCCTCACGTGCACCATGCTAATTTAGCAGCGTTTCAGACGCTCCAGAGAGACTAGGGCTAAAAGACATGAAAATGAACTATAATCATTGTGACATGTGTGCTTGTAAATTGTTATTTAATGTTTTCAGCATAAATAAGATATGTAGGAAAGCAACAATTCTGACACATATGTTACCAAACTTTTTATTTTTTTCTGCAGTTTGAACGTTTTACAGTGCAGTTTTGTCCACCCTTGAAGCCTCACTGCCTCCGGTGCAGCCTTTGTAAACACAAGGAGGAAAAAGACACGACCGCTCCTGTAGGTGTTGGATTATTTGACAAACGGACATTTGATGAGGATTTCAGCAGAATCAGGGCAGGTTGGTCAGATGTTTGTCAGTTTACGATCTTTGGTAAACTTCTGTCAAAATGCTAAACTCTGCGTTAGCCGCTAACGCTAATCTCGTAGCCGCTAACTTTAGCTAGGTCTGCTGCCTACGCGTGTATGTGTTTACACTGTGTGGTGTTTGTTGGGGGTTAGGGGGGGAGGTGTGGAGATTGTCTTGAGAAAAAGTTTGCTTGCTGTTTCTAACAATGTAAGAATAAAGCTATTCTGGTCGGGCAAAATGGAGTAGCTGAGGGTGGCTTTAAATCGATTTTTGATGAATTGTTCCCTAATAACGATATATCTAGCTTTTTTTCGATATTAATATCTTGGATGTTCGTATCTCGATATTGATACAATAACGATACATCTTTCAGCCCTAATAGCGACCGAAGGACCCAGCGACTCTCTGCTGCCACATGTTGTGTTTTTGTAGTGTGCTATGGAGTTTTCTTCCGCTAAAACAGTTTTCCCTGTCTGATCATCTGCCCTTCTCTCGCTCTCTCCGAGCAAAAACACAGCACAATTTCCCCTAGAGTCTCCATGGATACAATTGTCAATCACAGCAGAGCTCGAGGCATGGGGACAATAAAACTAAAACGCTTTTGAAAACTCCATGGTTTAAAAGTTTTACTTTTGAGAGCAGAAAAGGAATATTTAAATTCTTCATATTAAAGATCAGGAGACCTTTTTAAAGGGACTAGATGCAAAATGGTCATTTTATACTCTCTACTGCCATCTCAGGTCTTACGCGTAACTGCAGTTTCTACATTAAGCTCGAGCATGACCTGAGTTAACACATTTTTGAGTGACAGTGCAGGATTTTAGCGACAGTTGTGGTGAATACGTCTTGGCTCATTCTAGGGCTGGGCGATATGGCCAAAAAATAAAATCTACTCGGGTTGGACGATTTTACTCGATTTTATTGAAAATAAACTAAAAAAGGTCTTTCATATGTAGAACACTGCACAGAGCCCTGCTCATTAATATTTAGATTCATAATATAGCCTACAATTATGCCCATTAAAAAAAATTATTTCTGTTTTAAATATTCTTTGTCTGCTCTCAAAAGTAACCCCCGGCTCACACTGAAACCGGTCCGGGTCCGGTCCGGTTTCGGTCCTGATCCGGTCCAGGTTTTCCCCAACTGTGGCCAGCTCTGCCAGCTCCGGCGCCAGAAGCTGCGCCAGGCACAGAAACGGCCCTCGCGAGAACAGAGGTGCACGTGAGTTTCCCTCTTGGTGCGAGGTCACGTCATAAGTCGCCCCATATATATATATATATATATAGGTAGTTTTTGCAACAAAAGCCGCATTTGCCAGAACAACGACTCTCCCCAGTGAAGTGGAGGCTTTAAACACGCTAATGCCCCCGTGTCACTGGTAATGGAGACATGTTTACATTTACGACGTTACACGCGTGTACAGGTCGTAAACGAGACCAAATAATAGTAAGCGGACAGGTTTTATTTTGAAATACACCGGATCTTCCTCTCCCACGAGACCTGACTTCCTGTTTGGCTCGTGTTTTTCTGTCAGCTTGATCCGTTGGGGGCTCCGGTATCCGGCAAAGATAGACTTCTTGCGGATTCTTTCCGTTGCCGCCGGAAGGCCGCCGGATGGCCTCGGTAGGCGGAGCCGGACTTCGCGGAGCGGTGTGAGTGTGCAACATTGGTTTGAATGACTTTCTAAGTTGGCGGACGCCGTATCGGACCTTAACCGGATTCAGTGTGAGCTAGGGGTAAAACTTCTCAATAAGTCTTTAGTTTTATCATCCTTGAGCTCAGCTGTGATTGACAACCGTCTCCATGGAGACTCAAGGGGAAAGGGGCGGAGTTAAATGCTTCCAACAGGTCAGAGCACGGGTCAGCGTGAGAGAAGGCGACTGAGGGAAACTGTTTTAGCAAAGAAAAGTCCATCGCGCACAACGAAAACACAACGCGCGGCCTTTATAAAGCAGCAGAGATCTCTAGAAAGTAGTGCTGGGCGATATTACAATATTGGACCGTCTTACGATCTCCAGAGCTGACGATCTGTTATTTTTGTGGGATCGTTTTATCATGGTTTTATGCACTTCAGCAAAGTTGACTCTTTTCACCGTTAGTGAAGTAAACCCAAGCCGCGCACTTTCTGCTACGCAATGTCGTATGTCGTGTGTTTATTTACCTGGCGACACGTGTGTGAAGAAGCGAGCGTGTCCTTCTCCTCACAGTTCTGTAGGCGCCGCATCTTCATTTGTTTAATTTAAATCCTGGACCGTGCTCACAAATGCTGTTTATCCACGTCTTTGAAAATATAAAAGTTCCCCAAAAACACTGTCAGTCATTATTGTAAATTCACCTAACAGTGACAAACTTCTTCCTGTTTGAGTTTTACACAATAAAAGTCACTGCATGTTATCGCTTTAATAAGACTTATTGTGAAAGGGTCGACAGCGACAGAGCGTTATATTTACAGCAGCTCGACGTCATGAGAGAGACGTCTCAGAAAAAATGCCAAACAGACACGAACAACAAGCCTTTGCCAAACTTACTCTTTGACTTACTTCTACTTAATTTTATTATCTGGAGTTTTATTGTGTTTTTCATTTATAAAGTGAGTTTGCTTTAGGTCCAAGTCTATTATTGCTGTGTTGATTATCACAAAGTTGAATAAATGTGTAGTATTTTTCTTCTTCAGTGTGTAATTTAAGTAATTTTGTCATTATAAAAAATCGTGATAAAATCGAAATCGTAAGTTTATAATTCAAAATCGTGATATTCTATTTTTGCCATATCGCCCACCCCTACTATAAAGTCATTTTCGAAAAGAGTCGCTACGGAGCGTCTGAAACGCCGCTAAATGGCAGCACGCCTGTTTTCAAAAGCATGAATTAATTGCATTAATTCTATTTATCGCCCAGCCCTAGCTCATTCTACACATTAGGACATTACTGGAACATGTAGGGGGGGGAGAATACTTAATTTTAACATGTTTAAACTCCGTATAGTCCCCTTAAGTTTATTTCCAATAAAATTGTAATCGCAATCGCCCAAACTAAGTAAAACATTTAATAATAATAAAAAAAAAAAAATATATATATATATATATATATATATATATAGATATATAGATATATATATCGCCCAGCTAAGGGGAAGTATACTGTAAGGTGTGATTACACCAGGAGCACTTCGACGTCTGCGCAGTAAAGTCGAAGTGCTCCTATGGTATTATTACGCCTTACAATATAGTTCCTCTTTTTATCCGCTTAGGAAATCGACATGTTTCATTTTGTGTAACTATAATTGGATCGTGTAACTCTTCACGTAACCGGATTTAAATACAGGAAACCATGTTTAAAGGCTTAACAATGTCAACTGGAGTGAAGACATGCCCTTTAAGTTCCGCAGCAAACGTGTTGTTTTCTTACATTATAGCAACACGCACCATTATCTTTGCAGTACGATCATCGCCCTGCTATAGTGAGCATCGCGGTGCGTTCGAGTGCAGTTTGTGGGTGGGAAAAGACAAACACCTCCTGACTGAGGTTGCCATGGAAACACGTCACTTGCAGTTCTGGCTCCATCTCAAATGTAGCTTCTCTTTCTCTGCCATTATTCTGCAACTCTTCTATTCAGGGATCTCAGGCTATTTATAGACTTGAGCAGGCCTACAGACCCACTCACAACCACAGCGAGCCCTTGGATCTAGTTTACACGCTTCTGCTCAGGACGCATGAGATCAGGAACAATGCTGCCAGGCCTATGTGTGGCAAACACAAAGATCAAACTCTAAAGCTGCTTGTTTCATAAACTGTCAAAATCAAAACTTAAAGCCACTCTATGTAATATTTCACACAATTAATGTACAAGCACTATATATATATATATATATACATGTGTTTCTTTACTCTCAAAGTCAAACCAGGAGCAGGACTTCACCTCATCTCCATGGAGATGTTGCCACTTTGTTTTTGTTTTAATTCAATGCTTCTCGTCCCTGAGGGGCCATTGTTTTGACTACAGGTAGCCAAACAAGAGGGTCGATTAGATTCGCAGACGCAAGACTGAAATGTGAGGGGCTAAACTAAAACAAGAATCCCATGCATCTCAGAACATTTGTACAGGGTCAGAAGCTCTGCAACATTAGAGCCTGTGGAAATAATGCCCAAATAAATGCAAATTATTAACTGCATCCGTTCAGATTGCAATCTGGATTCAAGTCTAATTCATTCACTGGCTGTCTGCTGGGTTTGATTTGATTTGATTTATTTGAGCAATTATTATATTATATTATTTACATTGTCGCGTGAAACCAAAAAAACAATAGCTCAAAAGGAGTAGGCCCAAGCAGGAAAGCTTATAAGTGCCTACCCCATATTCAATAGACTTTCATGCGTTTCAGGATTATTTGTAAGAGAATACAACATAGTACATTATTGAAGTGCATGTGTCCAGCTGCAGGCAGCATTTCACATTACATTATAATACCGGAGTTACACAGGCACAGCCTGTTTAAATAAAAGTAATGAAAGTTTATATCATTCATTTCTGTATCACTACGTCAATAGTCCTTTGTTTACACAACCTTAGGGATGGGTATCATTAAGGATTTATCGACACGACTACTTTTATCGATACTCCTTATTGATCCGGTACTTTAAGTGGTAGTCTTATCGGTACTTTAAAAGACAAAAAAGACAAAAAGTTAGATAGAGGCTACTGTATAGGCATTAATCCTTGGCCTATATTTATTTATTATTACTCTATTATTTAATATTACTCTATTATTTGGACCCAATTTATTTCCACTATATGGAACTATATGGGAGTTGCAGTGGGGGGAAAACGTGTTTAGTCAGCCAACAATTGTGCAAGTTCTCCCACTTAAAAAGATGAGAGAGGCCTGTAATTTTCATCATAGGTACCTCAACTATAAGAGACAAAATGAGGGAGAAAAATCCAGAAAATCCCATTGTCACATTGATTTTTAATGAATTCATTTGCAAATTATGGTGGAAAATAAGTATTTGGTCACCTACAAACAAGCAAGATTTCTGTCTCTCACAGACCTGTAACTTCTTCAAGAGGCTCCTCTGTCCTCCACTTGTTACCTGTATTAATGGCCCCTGTTAGAAGACACCTGTCCACACTCCAAACTCCTATGGTCAAGACCAAAGACCTGTCGAAAGACACCAGAAACAAAACTGTAGACCTGCACCAGGCTGGGAGGACTGAGTCTGCAGTTGGTAAGCAGCTCGGTGTGAAGTAGGGCTGAACGATTAATTGCATTTGCAATTTTATCGCGATATTACACAACGCGATTTCGTAATCGCAGGGCACGCGATTTGGGAAGTAAATAGAGCAACGAGATATGGCAGCAAAGTCCGCTCCGTCGCGTGCTTTTGTTTACGTCTCAGTCTAGTTAAGGTGCGCGGTAGATTGTGGATGTACAGTGAAAATATCAGCTTTTATCATGCAGCCACCGCGAAGGAATATTGCTTTTCTCCGTTAGCATTGCGTTAGCCGCAGCGCTAATCACGCCATTCCGTCGCCGCTACTACACGCTCTGGTGATCACAGAAACTCCCTCACCTCCGGATTCACACGCCTCTGCCTCCACAGACATATATAGGTGAGTCTGTGCTGATTGTAAAAAGTAAAGAGTCGTTTGTGGCTCAGTTTAGGGGGCTTATGTTTGGGAATGTTGTGGATAAAGAACTTATCTCAAAAGCATAATGACGTTTCATGACCATTAAGTATCCGCGGAGGCGATGTGCCTTTATTTACCTTTGCGTCTACCGCATATCCGCTCCGTAGGTCGTACAGACGCTAGATATAAACACTAAACTGCAGTATGAAAAGGGTTGGTAACTAGGATCCGAGGCAGGAGTCCGTGTCATGTCTTATTTTGCTGAGGAAATGTGCTGTTTAAGCTGAAATGTCACTAAATGGCTGCGAGTCAAAGATACGTGTCTGTGTCTGGCACCTCATGTCCCGTCTCCTTGTGTCAGTGTTCTTTTCTTTCTTCATATTGTCCAAAGTTACATCCCAAAACCAAAATGCTGCTCTTAATTCCACTGTGATTTGGCGTGTGCTCCATCTGGCCTCTCCGTGTCCTTCAATAACGCGCATCTGAAGCAACTCAGACAGGGATTTGATTGGCCGAAATAATAAAGTACTATTTAATAAATTAAATAGCTTATTTTGTATTAATTGGGAGTTTGATTTCCTAAAACTTTTCCAACTAGTTAAAGCAGACGTTTGTTCTTACTTTCCTGCACTTTAGTATGGGTGATGTTACTGACTGGATCAGTGAGTTATTTTTTTTTCATATCTATATAATTTAGCATTTATTTATAGACTGTACTGTTAAGTTCAGACAGTTTAAGAAGTGCAGTCCACACACATTTTGAATAGGTCAAGCAACAATTTTGTTGCAATTTTCACTTCAAATATTGTTTATTATGAAACAGGCTGATTTATTGCTTGTGTTAGGTGAAAAATACATGAGAAGAGGACCTTGCAACAATAATCGCATATTTAATCGCAATCGCAATATTGAAGAAAAAAAATCGCAATTAGATTATTTCTCAAAATCGTTCAGCCCTAGTGTGAAGAAATCAACTGTGGAAGAAGCGTAAGAAGCATTTCATGGTCCTGGAGTCGCCTAGCCAGTCTCCAGATCTCAACCCCCTACCGCTTAGGCGGTAGTTGAAAGTCCGTGTTGCCCAGATCCGCCCCGAAACATCACCGCTCTAGAGGAGATCCGCCCCGAAACATCACCGCTCTAGAGGAGATCTGCCCCGAAACATCACCGCTCTAGAGGAGATCCGCCCCGAAACATCACCGCTCTAGAGGAGATCCGCCCCGAAACATCACCGCTCTAGAGGAGATCCGCCCCGAAACATCACCGCTCTAGAGGAGATCCGCCCCGAAACATCACCGCTCTAGAGGAGATCTGCCCCGAAACGTCACCGCTCTAGAGGAGATCCGCCCCGAAACATCACCGCTCTAGAGGAGATCCGCCCCGAAACATCACCGCTCTAGAGGAGATCCGCCCCGAAACGTCACCGCTCTAGAGGAGATCCGCCCCGAAACGTCACCGCTCTAGAGGAGATCTGCCCCGAAACGTCACCGCTCTAGAGATCTGCCCCAAACGTCACCGCTCTAGAAGAGATCTGCCCCAAAACATCACGGCTCTAGAGGAGATCTGCCCCAAAACATCACGGCTCTAGAGGAGATCCGCCCCGAAACATCACCGCTCTAGAGGAGATCCGCCCCGAAACATCACCGCTCTAGAGGAGATCCGCCCCGAAACATCACCGCTCTAGAGGAGATCCGCCCCGAAACATCACCGCTCTAGAGGAGATCCGCCCCGAAACATCACCGCTCTAGAGGAGATCTGCCCCGAAACGTCACCGCTCTAGAGATCTGCCCCAAACGTCACCGCTCTAGAAGAGATCTGCCCCGAAACATCACCGCTCTAGAAGAGATCTGCCCCAAAACATCACCGCTCTAGAGGAGATCTGCCCCGAAACATCACCGCTCTAGAGGAGATCTGCCCCAAACATCACCGCTCTAGAGGAGATCCGCCCCGAAACATCACCGCTCTAGAGGAGATCCGCCCCGAAACATCACCGCTCTAGAGGAGATCCGCCCCGAAACATCACCGCTCTAGAGGAGATCCGCCCCGAAACATCACCGCTCTAGAGGAGATCCGCCCCGAAACATCACCGCTCTAGAGGAGATCCGCCCCGAAACATCACCGCTCTAGAGGAGATCTGCCCCGAAACGTCACCGCTCTAGAGATCTGCCCCAAACGTC
Organism: Proterorhinus semilunaris; assembly: GCA_021464625.1. NCBI lineage: Eukaryota > Metazoa > Chordata > Actinopteri > Gobiiformes > Gobiidae > Proterorhinus > Proterorhinus semilunaris. Next base: position 1,169,990 of record CM038364.1, read on the forward strand.
ACCGCTCTAGAAGAGATCTGCCCCGAAACATCACCGCTCTAGAAGAGATCTGCCCCAAAACATCACCGCTCTAGAGGAGATCTGCCCCAAAACATCACCGCTCTAGAGGAGATCCGCCCCGAAACATCACCGCTCTAGAGGAGATCCGCCCCGAAACATCACCGCTCTAGAAGAGATCTGCCCCAAAACATCACCGCTCTAGAGGAGATCTGCCCCGAAACATCACCGCTCTAGAGGAGATCCGCCCCGAAACATCACCGCTCTAGAGGAGATCCGCCCCGAAACATCACCGCTCTAGAGGAGATCCGCCCCGAAACATCACCGCTCTAGAGGAGATCCGCCCCGAAACATCACCGCTCTAGAGGAGATCCGCCCCGAAACATCACCGCTCTAGAGGAGATCCACCCCGAAACGTCACCGCTCTAGAGGAGATCCGCCCCGAAACGTCACCGCTCTAGAGATCTGCCCCAAACGTCACCGCTCTAGAAGAGATCTGCCCCAAAACATCACGGCTCTAGAGGAGATCTGCCCCAAAACATCACGGCTCTAGAGGAGATCCGCCCCGAAACATCACCGCTCTAGAGGAGATCCGCCCCGAAACATCACCGCTCTAGAGATCTGCCCCAAACGTCACCGCTCTAGAAGAGATCTGCCCCGAAACATCACCGCTCTAGAAGAGATCTGCCCCAAAACATCACGGCTCTAGAGGAGATCCGCCCCAAAACATCGCTGCTCTAGAGGAGATCCGCCCCGAAACATCGCCGCTCTAGAGGAGATCCGCCCCGAAACATCACCGCTCTAGAAGAGATCCGCCCCGAAACATCACCGCTCTAGAGGAGATCTGTCCCAAAACATCACGGCTCTAGAGGAGATCCGCCCCGAAACATCACCGCTCTAGAGGAGATCTGTCCCAAAACATCACCGCTCTAGAAGAGATCTGCCCCAAAACATCACGGCTCTAGAGGAGATCCGCCCCAAAACATCGCTGCTCTAGAGGAGATCCGCCCCGAAACATCACCGCTCTAGAGGAGATCTGCCCCGAAACATCACCGCTCTAGAAGAGATCCGCCCCGAAACATCACCGCTCTAGAGGAGATCTGCCCCAAAACATCACGGCTCTAGAGGAGATCTGCCCCGAAACATCACCGCTCTAGAGGAGATCTGCCCCGAAACATCACGGCTCTAGAGGAGATCTGCCCCGAAACATCACCGCTCTAGAGGAGATCTGCCCCAAAACATCACCGCTCTAGAGGAGATCTGCCCCAAAACATCACGGCTCTAGAGGAGATCTGCCCCGAAACATCACCGCTCTAGAGGAGATCCGCCCCGAAACATCACCGCTCTAGAGGAGATCCGCCCCGAAACATCACCGCTCTAGAGGAGATCTGCCCCAAAACATCACGGCTCTAGAGGAGATCTGCCCCGAAACATCACCGCTCTAGAGGAGATCTGCCCCAAAACATCACGGCTCTAGAGGAGATCTGCCCCGAAACATCACCGCTCTAGAGGAGATCTGCCCCAAAACATCACCGCTCTAGAGGAGATCTGCCCCGAAACATCACCGCTCTAGAGGAGATCTGCCCCAAAACATCACGGCTCTAGAGGAGATCTGCCCCGAAACATCACCGCTCTAGAGGAGATCTGCCCCAAAACATCACCGCTCTAGAGGAGATCTGCATGGAGGAATGGGCCAAAATACCAGCAACAGTGTGGAAACCTTGTGAAGACTTACAGAAAACGTTTGACCTCTGTCATCGCCAACAAGGGTTATATGACAAAGTATTGAGATGAACTTTTGTTATTGACCATATACTACGTTTTTACCATAATTTGCAAATAAATTCATAAAAAATCAGACAATGTGATTTTCTGGATTGTTTTTTTTCTCATTTTTTCTCTCATAGTTGAGGTACCTATGATGAAAATGACAGGCCTCATCTTTTTAAGTGGGAGAACCTGCACAATTGTTGGCTAACTAAATACTTTTTCCCCCACTCACTGTAAAATACTTTACTTACTTTACTATTTTAGATTTTTGTATTATTACTATTCTCTAGTAAAACAAGGATTACAAGGCTGTTGGGTAGATTTGGCTGTAGCTCTGGGGACTAAGTCCAAAGGAAAACTTGAAAATAATGGATAGCCTGTTTTCTGCTCCTCTCAGCTTGTGTCCAGTGGGTCGACACCGGCTCGCACTGACGTGCATATGTGAACGTGCACATGTGTGCACGTACATATGCATTTACACGCATGTGTAAAAAGCGCGTGGCTCGTCTGTTTGTTCAATACTAAGTTGTTACATTTTGCTTTTTACAGCGGGTTACGGCAGCAGCTCGGGGGGTTTTGGAGAATAAGCAAGTTTTTTAATATTTTACACCACGTGTCTTTCCCGCTGCTACGGCTGGAGAGCGAGGAGAACGCGGAGATGGGCCAACACCATGCGCGGGGTAGCGGGGATGAACAGAGCCACAGCGAACGCTGCATGAATAAATCAATATATATAATTAACAACAAAGCTCTATATACTATATACTAGGGGTGTGTATAGCCTAGTCTCAGGCGATACGATACGTATCCCGATATACAGGTTGCGATACGATATGATATATCCCGATATTGAAGCATTAGACGAATATTGCAATTATTTTTGAATACTTTGGAAACAACTATTCAGTAAACTAGTACGCCTTCCTTAGATTTGTGTAAAATACATTTTATCTATCTATATCTATCTATCTGTGCTCGTCATATAATTAGAATATCATGAAAAAGTTCAATTCATTCTGTAATTCAACTTAAAATGTAAAACTAATATATGATAGACACATTACATGCAAAGTGAAATTATGTGACCCATCACGGAAACCACGGAAATTATAACAAATAAAGGCTTGACATATTATGTCCAACTAAACTGGGGATGCACGTTTCCTAGTATCTCTATATTTGGGAGTCCTTAGCGATCAGTAATAACTAATAACTCAGACGGGGCATTTAAAACCTGATCTGCTCCACAACGGGTGTCACTCATAGATCAGGGACATGATGACAACACAGGCATCACTGTGACGATAGCGCTCATCTCTTCGAAATATTATTGTGTTAGCAGTAGCACATAGACGAAGCCGAGGGGAAACTACTACAGTACTGTACTAAGTACTAAGTACTGCAGTGGGACACAAGTTTAACATGAGCCTGCTGTATTTAGTTTTCCTTTGGCTTCGTTTTATTCCATATTAAAATGCTACGAAGATAAATCCTCTCTGAACGCAGCGGCGACACACTCAGCAACATCTGCACACAGCTGTGGCTCTCGTAATAATCCAGATCTCTGTCTTTACTGTAAAAGCCAAAGTGGGGCCAAATATAGAGTTTTAAAAGAGCATTAATGCTCTTTCTTTTCCATGGCAAAACTCTTCCTGTGTTTCTCTAACTCGCACTAGATTCTAGTGTTACTCAAGCGAGCTGCGCGGTGCGCTGCCATCTAGCGGGCGGGAGTAAAAGTGCAGGACTAAAGAGAGATGCTGCAATGAATATTTCCCCAAAAATAGATGTTTAAATATTGATACGGCGCTTTTTGGATCGATACGAGATACGTAATATCGCAATATATCGGCGGATCGATATTTTTCAACACTCCTACTATATACTGTTCACTTATCCTCCCCCATTTAACATATCGCTGTTGCTGGTCCTAAACTGTGGAACGCACTGCCCCTGCACCTTAGACAGACAGAGTCTCTTGTTCCTTTTAAATCCTCTCTGAAAACGCACCTTTTTTCCTTGGCTTTTAACACAACCTGAGAAGTTCGACTTTCGAATGTTTTGTACTTGTTTATTTTATTTTATTTTTTACTGTTCATTTGTTTATTAATGTGATCCTTATTGCTGTGTTCAGCACTTTGGTCGACGCTGTTGTTTTTAAAGTGCTTTATAAATAAAGTTGGATTGGATTGGATATTGTGTAGATTTCTGGGGAAATGTGAATAAAAGTAATCTTGACCCATTGTTTAAAGTTCAGAAAAAGGCAATAAGAATAATCCATTTATCTGGATACCGTGAACACACTAATCCATTATTCATTCAATCAAAAACAATGACATTTGAGGACCTTACTGAATTTAAGATGCTCAAATCATGTTCAAAGCCTCATAAAAGTCGCTTCCTGAAAGTTTACAAAATATGTTCTGCAAACGAGAAGTCAAATACAACTTGAGAGGTAAAATGAGTTTTGATAAAAAGTACTCCAGAACAACCTTGAAAAGTATGTGTCCCACGAGACATGGTGTAGTCATTTGGAAAAATCTAGATCAAAGCATCAAACTCTGTAAAAATCTGGCACACTTTAAAAAATCTACAAAGAATCCATACTGCTTAAATATGAAAAGACATTGTGAGTGTTGTATATTCTTTTGCTGTTGTTTCTTTATTTTGCTGTTTTTTTTTTTTATTACAGTTCTTTATTATTTGCTGTTAACTTGTTCCCTTGTTTATGATTTGTTTATAATTTGTTAAATTAAATTTACTTTTGGGGTGGGCGTTTATTAGCCTTTGGCCCACTCCTATAGAGCAGATAAACTGCTAAATAAATAAATCAACTAAACTAAACTATTAGTTAACAATATCAAACACATGCATGGTGGAGCTTATCTTGAGAAAAGGTTAGGTCGCTGTTTCTAGCAATGCAATGTGAGAATGCAACTATTCTGGTCGGGCAAAATGGAGTTGCTGAGGGTGGCTTTAACATCGATGTTTTAAATATTTTTTATTACATCGATTCAGATTGTAAAGCTACTCTAAGCTACCCTGTTTTGCCGGTCCGGCATTGTTGCATCCCCACATTGCATCACTAGATGCGCCACACTCGCAAACAGCAGTGAACTTTGTGTGTGCTGCAGAAGGAGACACCCCCCAACACACCCCTCACCCCAACGTGCCCCCGCACCATGTAAACACACATGTGGAGAGATCGCAAATGTTGAAGCAGCAGACGCAGAAACAGTTAGCGGCTAACAATTAGCATTATGGCAGAAGTTTACAGAAAGATCGTGAACTAATAAACATCTGACAGACCTGCTCTGATGCAGCTGAAATCCTCATGAAATGTCCGTTTGTTTAATAATCCAACATCTACAGGAGCCGTCAGGTCTTTTTTCTCCTCATGATTATAGCAGCACCGAGAGGCTGAGTGTGAGGCGTTCAAGGGTTGCGGGGGAAAAGGTTCTGCCGTGTAAACTCAGTTCTAAGTGGAAATAATGGAAATGGTAGACACAGAGTCCCAGCCTCCGTTATGTGCAACTTCTACAGAGGGACTATAGAGAGCATCGTGACCAGCTCCATCACTGTGTGGTTCTTCTACAGAGGGACTATAGAGAGCATCCTGACCAGCTCCATCACTGTGTGGCTCTTCTACAGAGGGACTATAGAGAGCATCCTGACCAGCTCCATCACTGTGTGGTTCTTCTACAGAGGGACTATAGAGAGCATCCTGACCAGCTCCATCACTGTGTGGTTCTTCTACAGAGGGACTATAGAGAGCATCGTGACCAGCTCCATCACTGTGTGGTCCTTCTACAGAGGGACTATAGAGAGCATCCTGACCAGCTCCATCACTGTGTGGTTCTTCTACAGAGGGACTATAGAGAGCATCCTGACCAGCTCCATCACTGTGTGGTCCTTCTACAGAGGGACTATAGAGAGCATCCTGACCAGCTCCATCACTGTGTGGTTCTTCTACAGAGGGACTATAGAGAGCATCCTGACCAGCTCCATCACTGTGGTTCTTCTACAGAGGGACTATAGAGAGCATCCTGACCAGCTCCATCACTGTGTGGTTCTTCTACAGAGAGACTATAGAGAGCATCCTGACCAGCTCCATCACTGTGTGGTTCTTCTACAGAGGGACTATAGAGAGCATCCTGACCAGCTCCATCACTGTGTGGTTCTTCTACAGAGGGACTATAGAGAGCATCCTGACCAGCTCCATCACTGTGTGGTTCTTCTACAGAGGGACTATAGAGAGCATCCTGACCAGCTCCATCACTGTGTGGTTCTTCTACAGAGGGACTATAGAGAGCATCCTGACCAGCTCCATCACTGTGTGGCATGGCGCCTGCACTGCCTCCTGCCGAGGCAGTGCAGGAGCCTCCAGCGCCACGTGAGAGCAGAGGAGAAGGTCTGTGGAGCTCCTCTCCCCTCCATTAAGGACATGTACTCCACCCGTCTCACCCGCAAAGCCGTCAGAATCACCAGGGACCCTACGCACCCATCACACAGTCTCTTTAAAAGGTAATCCCTTCAGGGAGGAGACTGCGCAATCCACGGGCCAGTTTCATACACCATGAGGAAGCTGAACTCCCTGTGCTCCCATCCCTCTCCCCCACCCCACAATCAAGGATGAGAGAAATCTAATTTCAAATCATTCACAAATAGTTTGACAAATAAAACAATCTTAATTATTATGTTCTAAATGCCAAAAAAAGTTGCAGTTCAGCAAATAAGTCTCAAAATGTTTATGTTGCTACATATCTTATTTATGCTGATACATGTTTCACACAAAAGTATTGAGAATTCCGTATCTCATTGAATGCAATCAGAGCAGCATGTGTGGTGTGGAGGGGAGTGAGGGGCGTGGGTGAGGGGGGAAAGCCAGGTGAGGGAAGGGGGGTGGTGGTGGAGCAGATCAGGGTTCACTACTCCACCTACTGATGAAAAAAATTCAAAAAGACATCGCTTAGGGCAGCTTTAAGGAGTTTAAATCGATTTTTGATGAATCGTTACATTCCTAGTATCATTTTAATCATCTCAAGCAGAACCACAAACCGACTGACAATGTTCATACACCCCATAAAAACTCCTCTTTGAGCAAGAGCAGCATATATTATGCACACGAGCTGGTACAACCAAGTCACTTTCTTTCAAGCGCTCAGATGATCCTTCCGGCATCAACAGAAAAGTATGTTTTGGGTACCAGTAGAACCTTGAATTTGTTGGGTACAGGACGTGTACTTGTAGCTTTTTAACGGGTCCCAGCCCTAGCAGCCTCACAGTCTTTGTGAGTGCAGATGTGAATCCTGTTTCAGCAGCCTGGTGCGACGGCTGCTCTCAGTTTGGTGTCACGCACTTGTGGAGGCGTCCTCAGCACTGCCCGGGCACACACTGGAACTGGTGCTTGATCTCAATCAAACGCTCATCACAAAAACAGCCATTACTTGGGCAATAAAATGTCCTCCGTAATGGAAAAATTATGTATGATTTATGATAAAAAAAAATCGGTGAACCCGTTTGTAGAGATCAACAAGTAGTGAAAGACTTTTTGATATCTTTTTTTTCATGGCACCAGATAATTCAATGTCTAAAACATAGTCGCTGACAGGCACCTTTTGATTGAAAATCTCCCAAAATTAGTATCGGACTGATTTTTACGCTTTGAAAAACGAGTGTGAAGAAAAATCTTGTGCCACAATTAATGAAAATAACTCATTTTTATCATCGTTGATGTGATGTCGTTTTTATGGGTGTAACGAAAGGTTTTTTCAACCGATACGCTCCTGACGTAATTCCCCTGCGCCCTCTGGCCGCTGCAGGCGCTCAATGATGACGCAACATCACTAAACATGGGCTAAAAGTTGCATAAAGTAACATTTAGCCCAATATTTTAAGCAAAAATAATGTAACTGTATTTTGATTTAATGTTTTTCTCCAATATATCGATCATTATTAATTAAAAGCGATGTACATCGATGTGTGGCCAGGATCGATGCAAACTAGCCGAGCACCGATCGATGTAGCGGATCGAAGACATAACATATCGATACATCGATTAAATAGATGAATCGTTACACCCCTAGTCATTTTTAGAGCAAAAAACATTTCACTTGTGTGGCCTGCTCCGTTGTTGGTGGATGCTTGTGTTCATTTAGGGGAGTTCTGAGTAAAATAGTCATGAACGTCACACATCACTACCAAAGAGTCTGAAAGCAAAAAAAAAAGTTACAGGTTTCTGTGGCTGGCATGTTTAAAACATCCAAATTATTTTTGTCAATGTAAATCCTAAATGAAAGCTAGTATTTGTCTGAACATGTCCACAGCCTGTCCGGCAGCCCAGACCAGAGTGCAGGTCCACTAAAGCCTGTCCTCACAGTCACAGGTGGGACAGATGACAGCTATAGGCTCTGCATTACATGATGAAATCTGGAGAGGACGGAGCCTATGGCCAGCACAGATCTGGTTATGTAACACACCAAAAGCATCGGTTTGAGTGCAAATAGGTAATAGAGGACACTCCAGTGGTATAGAATCACCTTTCACTCTTATGAAGCCGACAGGGATTTTGCTAACACACAACATGACACATTAATGATCCAGGCTACAGTCGGAGGTGACGTGAGCTCCGTGATCCAGGCTACAGTCGGAGGTGACGTGAGCTCTATGATCCAGGCTACAGTCGGAGGTGACGTGAGCTCCGTGATCCAGGCTACAGTCGGAGGTGTTATGAGCTCCATGATCCAGGCTACAGTCAGAGGTGTTATGAGCTCTATGATCCAGGCTACAGTCGGAGGTGACGTGAGCTCTATGATCCAGGCTACAGTCGGAGGTGACGTGAGCTCTATGATCCAGGCTACAGTCGGAGGTGACGTGAGCTCTATGATCCAGGCTACAGTCGGAGGTGACGTGAGCTCTATGATCCAGGCTACAGTCGGAGGTGTTATGAGCTCCGTGATCCAGGCTACAGTCAGAGGTGTTATGAGCTCCGTGATCCAGGCTACAGTCAGAGGTGTTATGAGCTCTATGATCCAGGCTACAGTCGGAGGTGACGTGAGCTCTATGATCCAGGCTACAGTCAGAGGTGTTATGAGCTCTATGATCCAGGCTACAGTCGGAGGTGACGTGAGCTCTATGATCCAGGCTACAGTCGGAGGTGACGTGAGCTCTATGATCCAGGCTACAGTCGGAGGTGTTATGAGCTCCGTGATCCAGGCTACAGTCGGAGGTGACGTGAGCTCCGTGATCCAGGCTACAGTCAGAGGTGACGTGAGCTCCGTGATCCAGGCTACAGTCAGAGGTGTTGTGAGCTCTATGATCCAGGCTACAGTCGGAGGTGTTGTGAGCTCCATGATCCAGGCTACAGTCGGAGGTGTTGTGAGCTCCATGATCCAGGCTACAGTCGGAGGTGTTATGAGCTCCATGATCCAGGCTACAGTCGGAGGTGACGTGAGCTCTATGATCCAGGCTACAGTCGGAGGTGTTATGAGCTCCGTGATCCAGGCTACAGTCGGAGGTGACGTGAGCTCTATGATCCAGGCTACAGTCGGAGATGTTGTGAGCTCCATGATCCAGGCTACAGTCGGAGGTGTTATGAGCTCCGTGATCCAGGCTACAGTCGGAGGTGACGTCAGCTCCAATATCAAGACTACAGTTGCACAGTTGGAGGCACACCCAGAGCGGATGGACCGGACAGGCCTGTTTACTCTCAACAGCACACAATAAACACAAGTCTCCAGTTACCTTGACTGAGACCAGACTATCTGTTCACGGACTCTATTAAAGGACCACTGGACTAGAGCCTACAGTAGAGCTGATCTAATCACACTTTGTCACAATTCCAAAACCACATAGTTGTTTTAGGATTTCAGTCTTCTCTCAAATGTTCATTGCTCCCACACGTGTGTAAATGAGCACTGTTAACGGACTCTTCACTTTGAAAATTTAAATCACAATGTTATTTTTTCGCCCCAGCATAAGTCAGCCCGTACAGGAATAGGCCACCGTTTTTACAGACTGAGATATGTTCTTACCTTAGCTTTGATGAGTTCATCTGTACCTGTCTGGTCTCCACGTGTGCCTTCAGTCACGTAAACACAGAACAGATGGCGTTAGCATTTAGCCTCTCTCTTCTCCTCTATAGCTTCAAACAATGTGAAGATAGAAGCTACCAAGCTCTTCCTTGTTTTCCGTATTTAAATATGGTTAAGTGAAGTGTTACACTATAAAGTATAATTACACAAAATTAAACAATGTGGATTTTCTGAGTGGATAAAAAGGGAACTATATTGTAAGGCGTAATAATACCAGGAGTAATTCGGCATCTGCGCAGTGATCTCTTCACTTTACTGTGCGGATGCCGAATTACTCCTGGTATTATTACGCCTTACAATATAGTTCCCTTTTTATCCACTCAGAAAATCCACATTGTTTAATTTTGTGTAATTATACTTTATAGTGCAACACTTCACTTAACCATATTTAAATACGGAAAACATGGAAGAGTTTGGTAGCTTCTATCTTCACCTCGTTTGGGGCTATAGAGGAAAGGAGAAGAAGTTAAATGCTAACGCCGTCTGTGCTGTGTTTACGTTATGGAAGGCACACGTGGAGACCAGACAGGTACAGATGAACTCATCAAAGCTAAGGTAAGAACATATCTCAGTCTGTAAAAACGGTGGCCTATTCCTGTAAGGGACACATAAGCAGACACAGTGGTAAATGCCTAAATTCTTCCCACACCGTGACCACGGTACATATTTCTAGTCCAGTATGCACACGTATTTGGCAGTGGCGGCTGGTCTATTATTTCTTTCTTCAGTCAGAAGTCACGTCTAAAACCGGACTTTGCTGGAGGTAGCATTACGATGCTAACTAGCTTGTCTGCTTTAGCTACTGCTTGTTTATTTCACACTTTGGGACAACTCTCGCTGACTTGGACAGACAGTTACGTCCCAGGACGTGGACATTTGATTTTGTTGATTTGATTTGATGTTGATGGAGAGAAGAATCAGGACCGTGAGGAGCGTATGACAGAAGAGGGGAAACATCATTCATTCACTCATTCATTGAGTGAAACAGAGGTGGAGCTCCAGGTGTCACGGAGGAGGACTCTCGTCTAAACATAAGCTGCACATTATTTCTGACCGGATCATCTGTCTGACAGTATATACAGGTTTAAACCTGTGGCTCTGGGGCTCATAATGGAACCATAGCAGGTCTGGGACTAATACTATACATGAAATCAAAGAGGAAACGCCTCCTAGTAGTGACTATCTTTACACTTTTATTTCATTTAGTCAGAAAAAATATTTTCCAAAAGCATAAATTAATTCCATGCTTCTCTATTTTTTAGTTGAATAAAACTTTTTTTTACTAAAAAGTTTAGTTTTGATTTTTCTGCATAAAATAATCATATTAAATGCTCCAAAGATAACTTTATTTTTGAAGTTAAAAGCAATGTTCATAAGTATCTTTTAAAATATAATTGAAGGTTGGTTTTCACATCACCAGCCGCCACTGGTATTTGGTGGCTGTACACACTGAAGCTAAATGCTCCTGTTGCTATGCTTAGCTCTGTCTGTAGCCTGTTGTTCTGCCTAGTGACTGCTCTGCTCAGACTGGGGAGGCCATCCTTCACACAGCGCCGCTTCCTCTGGGCATGTGCTCCAGATCCTGATGACTCACCCTCCGCAGCACCAATCACAAACCGAGCTGCGCATTCGGAGAGAGGAGAGCGTTCCTGGGAATCTCCTCTGTGGATGCCGTCTCCTGGCATCACTAGTCCCGTTCTAAACACATCCAGGAGCATTCATTAAAGAAGCTATACCTGATTTTTTTTTGCTAGCTATAGAATGAAATTGGTTTTCTCCTCCTTCTAAACTCAGACATTTGTGGGGAAAACATTGTAGATCTATTATAAAGCATTTGTATTAATTTAATTAACTTGCAGGTGAATTTTCTTGCATTTTTGTGAAAGTGGTCTTGAAAAGTGACCCTGCAAGTTGTGAAATGTGCCTATAAGCATGTCATTGTGAATTATTGGGATGCTACAAATATGTTTGGAAGATAAGGGATGAGTTTGTACCTCAACCGACGTCTTAATTGAGTGGTTTCCGCTTTCATTGTTTGAAACGAACAAATCAGGTATAGGGCCGTTAAGCATTGAGATATGAGCTGCATAGTTCATCACTGTCTGACCATTATTAAATGGTTGCAATTAGAACATTGCGATGTGATCTTACTCTGTTTAAAAGCTGCTAACAAATCAAAATCAAGACTCACAGTGCACACGTATGAGCTGCTAACAAAGAAGAATATTTCATTGTTTGCCGTCGAAATAGCTCCAGTCTTTGTAACTATTCAATAGAAGTGATGTGTTTGCCGCTGTAGTTAGAGCGAGGGGCAAGGGTCAGCCTGCGGGATGGCTGCAGTTCAGGTGCAAGTCCAAAGGAGAGTGGCCACACGTGACTGCACATTTCAGTGAGTATTACGACAGTGGCAGAGGCTTATCTAATAACAAAGCCATGGGGTGGAAACAAACTGTACAAGTAAGAGCTCCATGACAGAACAAACATCCTTCAAGAACAAGTAGAAAGTGGTGACCCCAAAGACCAGTCAAGTACTACTGAGTACGCGTTAGGGCGCAACATTTGATTCATGATTGAAGTTTAGGGATGTAACGATTCACTCAAGCCCCGATTCGATTTCTGATTTTAAGTTCCCGATTTCGATTTTTTCCGATTAAAAAGAAAATCGTTTTTTAAGCAAAGAATATCACTCAGTCCATCCATCCATCCATTCATCCATTTCCTTCCGCTTTATCCGGGGCCGGGTCGCGGGGGCAGCAGTCTCAGCAGAGATGCCCAGACTTCCCGATCCACGCACACCTCCTCCAGCTGTTCTGGGGGGACCCCGAGGCGACACCAGGCCAGCTCAGAGACATAGTCCCACCAGCGTGACCTGGGCCTTCCACGAGGCCTCCTCCCAATAGGACATGCCTGGAGCACCTCCCGAGGGAGGCGACCAGGAGGCATCCGGAACAGATGCCCTAGCCACCTCAGCTGGCTCCTTTCGACGTGGAGGAGTAGCGGCTCGAGTCCGAGCTCCTCCCGGGTAACTGAGCTCCTCACCCGATCTCGGAGGGTGCGCCCAGCCACCCTGCGAAGGAAACTCATTTCGGCCACTTCTATTCGTGATCTTGTCCTTTCGGTCATTACCCAAATCTCATGACCATAGGTGAGGGTGGGAACGTAGATCGATCGGTAAATCGAGAGCTTTGCCTCAGACTCAGCTCCCTCTTCACCACAACAGTCCGATACAGCGACCGCATCACTGCTGACGCCGCACCGATCCGTCTATCGATCTCACATGACTCATTCATACCAATGTTTCTTTTGTTTTAACATGTGCATTTTTGTCCTTGTTACAAATTGCAACTGTCTCAGTAAGAGAACTTTACATTACAAAAAATTACAAGACATGAAAATGAGCTATAATCAATCACATGAGTGCTTATAAATGTACATGTTTTCAGCATAAATAAGATGTGTAGCAAAGCAAACATTTTGAGATTATATTTATTTTACCAAACTTTTTTTTTGTTTTTTTTGCAGGTTGAACATAATACTACCATTTAGAACTAATTTTACAGTGCAGTTTTTCCACCCTTGAAGCCTCACTGCCTCCGGTGCAGCCTTTGTAAACAGGAGGAGGACAAAGACCTGACAGCTCCTGTAGGTGTTGGATTATTTGACAAACGGACATTTGATGAGGATTTCAGCAGAACCAGAGCAGGTTGGTCAGATGTTTGTCAGTTTAAGATCTTTGGTAAACTTCTGTCAAAATGCTAAACTCTGCGTTAGCCGCTAACGCTAATCTCGTAGCCGCTAACTTTAGCTGCGTCTGTTTCTTTGATGCCTGCACGTGTATGTGTTTACGTGGTGTGGTGTGTGTTGGGGGTGAGGGGGGGGGGGGGAGGTGTGGAGCTTGTCTTGAGAAAAAGTTAACGAGCTATGGTCCGGCCTGTTTCGGTCACGCAAAATGGAGTAGCTGAGGGTGGCTTTAAAATCGATTCTTTTATTTTTTACATCGATTCCCATTTTACGCATATTAAATCGATTTTAATGAATCGTTACATCTCTATTGAAGTTCAAAGCTTTTTCTAAATATTTGATACACAAGAGTCATGACCTATCTGTGCCCCCACAGATCCAATATGGCTTTTACTGATAATAGTGCACACTGCTGGGACAATATCGTTTTGCAAGATACAAAAACATGCACAATAGGTTGAAATTCCAGCCAGGTGATTGTGACCCTTAGTCTGGCAGTTGCAGAGGGCTAATTTCCCTACGACGACAATAAGGTAAACCTTAACCTTGTATCACAATACAGCTTTGCAGTGACAGGCATATCGTCTCAGACACTCCCTGTATCAACATCTTGAAGAGGAGGTAGTACACATTTTGCAGGTATTTGTTAACAATATCAAACACATCTTTATCAGAAAATGCAATATTGACCTAAAACAGCAAAAGTAATAATATCCAGGAGCTTCACTTCAATGTAGCGGTGTAAGATATTTACGTAATCCAATCAGAAGGCAGAATGAATCCCTCACTTTTTGGTTTCCAGTAGGGCTGCACGATGTTGAAAAACATCATGCAATATGACATGTGAAATATTGCCATACATTACTAAACTGTTACAACAATGTTTTACAAAACTGAACTTTTGCACAATTATAAGTTCTCTACTCAAAACATCCGTCGCCGGTTCGGAGTTGGCTCTCCAGCTCTCACACTCACCCGTCTCGATCTCGTCATATCACTCAAATGCACATGCAAAGACTTCACACACACTAACTTTATGTATGAAAATGAAAATGTGCACTTAAAAACTAAAGCAGCTCAGACCGCTCATCGAAAAAGACTGTTTGGATCATTTACAAATACTGTGCGGATCATTTACAAATACTGTGCAGCCCCAATAGAAATCATGACTTTCACTTTCAGAGAAGGCCTCAGTTAAAAAACAAACATGGCAACAACAGGAACAGGAACTACTGTTGGTAATATTAGCTCCAATTCAGCCACCACCATTTCCTTCCCATTTTTTGCATAAAGACATTAATAGGAAACAATGCCCTTGGATGATCTTTTGCTATGACCAGAGTAACATATCTAGGCCATATTATACTGTTAGGAATAACACCAGTCCCCTCCTGAACCGCCACCTTAACGTGGGCTGGTGCAGCTCCAACAGCTGCCCCCACGACCCGGCAACGGACAAGTGGAAGAAGATGGATGGATGGAATAACGCCAGTTTATTTTTATTCAAGTTAATGTAGGTGAGTAATAGGGCTGGATACCATTACATTTTTTCCGATAGCGGTACTTTAACGATACTTTTTCAATACCCATACAAAAAGATTTGTCATCTAGAACCAGAAAACAGATCAATAATGTATGGAAGATTTGCAAATTTACACTATCATACATGGGCGTAACTTCCTGAAGGTCTGGTGTGGACATGTCACCACCAACTTTGGCCTGGCAGGGACAGTCCCACCAATATTTCACCACTTTTCCCTTCTGAGCATTTACATGTGTGGACAGGAGCTGGAGCTGGGCAGAGTTCAGAGCGTCTTTGAGCTGCTGTAAATGAGCCCACTGTGATGTGAGGGGCGTGGGGGGCACGTCTTCTCCTGGGGCGATCTTTCACAAAAGCTTTACACTGATATTGTTATGCTGGAGAGAGGACGGCCAGCATCACAACGCTTTTTGTTTCGTGTTAATTGGTGAAATATTTACGGAGATATTCACATGTTCGGGTTGCAGCTGCCCTACAGCAGGTTTATGGAGCTTATTTACGTGGAAACACTCGATGTCTGTAGTTTAATTTGATCAAAAGGTTTTACTCAAAAACGATCAGAAAATAGTTGTTATGCTCTTTCCATTACTTCGTTTTATTGAGAAGTGCGGGAGGAGAGCGGTGTGCTCCTTCCATAGACTGTAAGCGCAGCAGTGAGGGGAGGGGCCAAAGGGAAGGAGAGACAGACTCGCAAATCAACAAATACATGTATATATTAAAGTAAATTTGAAGAAATTTGACAGGCATGTTATCATTATTAATGTTTTTATTTCAACAAAAAACTTTTTTTTATTTTTAACAAAAAGCTCTGGCCCTGCAGGGAAAATTGGGAATTTGAGGTAAAATGGGGGACATTGTGTGTGTAAAAAATAATTAAAAAAATAAGTAGAAATTGGGGAAAATATTAGTAATTTTAAAATATGGCAAAATGAGGAAAACAATGGTGCGAAAATAAGGAAAAAAATGTGTTTAAAAAAAATTGGAAGAATGAGGCAAACGTATAGAAAAAAATATTTATTTGAGCTGAAACAACCAAGTCACTTCCTTTAATGCAGTCCCTGGACCAACATCACAACTGCATTTTTTAAGTTGTCAGTATCGCTTTAAATACTTATATTTTCAATACCAGTAGTGCCTAAACTTTATTTTTCAATCGTTTAATGGTACCCAGCCCTCGTGAAGAAGAGGAATAAAATATCCTTAGGTTTGCCCAATCGGCTCAAGGCTGTGAAGTATTATGTGGTGGTCTCTCTTTGATATTATGATAGCAGTTTCTCTCCCCATGCAGACAGCACCAGGGGGGGCAGGCAGCTGGGGCAGGTGCTCTGGGCCTCTTCATTTCCTTCTTCCTCCCAGCGTTTCCTCCGGTGAACAACAAACTACTTGATAAAACAATGCAGAACTGAATCCAAAGCCATTTCTACTCAAATCTTGGTGTCAATAAAGAACACGCTGATCCGTGTGGCGGCGGCGGGGCAGACCCCATGCAGAGGTGTAATCATTAACCCACTACAGTCCCTACGCCAACTCCAACAATGGCCTCTCCGACAACACCGCGTCCGAGCGCGACAGCAGCAGTGGAACTCTGTGTGTTCGGGTGGGGGGGACATTTTGTGTGCGTGTGACCTCTGCCACACAGACCCAGTTCAGGGATCAAGCAGACCCCTCGCTCGTCACTCTGCTGGGGCGGGGGGTGTAGAGGGGGCTGGACGCTCACGAACAGCAGCATGGGATCATTTGTCTAAATCTGACAAACCAGTGACTTTGAATGTCAAACTCTAAAACCAAAGAAAAAACTATAGAATGGCATCTTAAAGGCCCAAAGTCAGATTGTTTATCCCTGTAGTGTCCTTTCATTTATATTGTAAAAGCAAACATTTGTGAGAAAAAGTCCTCTTAGTCTAAAGCCTTTATCGATGGCGAAGCTCATACATTACCGTGACTCTTTGGGTGTCTGACAGTTCTCTGTGAAGAACTGGGATGCATCAGAGGCAGTAGGAAAGTTAGGAAGGAGTTTGACACATCTAGTTCATTTGTCCCCTGATTTGTCCGGGGTTTTTGCGCAAATTATTTTTTTACATTACACTTCCTTTTTGGAAACGGGCCCAGGATGTGACCTAGGAGATACACATTACTGTTGTACACAGTTCACACATACTGTGCCAGTATGCCATGATGAGCAAGCCCTTAATATGTCACTTATTCATGCAAACCCTCTGTCCCCTTCCCTTTTGTGAAACTATGATCCACACTGACCAAATAGAGTTAATATTCTCCATGTCTGTGTGCATCTCTTTTGGTTTCCTTTGATTTTATTACTGTGAGTTGTAGTATTTCCTCGTGTAATCAATAAAGTTTGTCGAAGCAAATGGATTTCTGGACTCTTACAGAAGTAGTGAGGGACTTTTAG
This sequence comes from Proterorhinus semilunaris, assembly GCA_021464625.1. Classification (NCBI taxonomy): domain Eukaryota; kingdom Metazoa; phylum Chordata; class Actinopteri; order Gobiiformes; family Gobiidae; genus Proterorhinus; species Proterorhinus semilunaris. The sequence goes on from CM038364.1 coordinate 1,187,538, forward strand.
TAAACAGGTCACCTTCCATGTTCCTGGGACAATATCAGCAGCTCTATGGCTCGTACTAAGAACAACTTCTCCTGACACTGTATTGCTCTTTTGTTTTTAAGTAGGACATGGTTGGCCAAGAGAGAAACGCAGAAATAGGTGGCATTCACACGATCTAGAATTTTATGTTATAATCTCACATGGAGGGGAGGGAACTCTTTTGGCGTACGCCATATTAAGCCTGGGGCTTAAAGTATTTTCCACAATAATGCTTTTGTTGTCGTTTGGTGTTTTTACAACATTTTAACGCCATCAAGAATCAAATCACTACCTCTCTTTAGAGCACAAACACTAGGCCTGTCACAGTAACAATATTTGAAGTCTGATAAATTGAGGCAGGAAAACATTGTGAATAACAATATTAACACCAAAAAATGGAAATCACGGTAATCTCTTGTTCTAAAAATACAAACATATCTTCAATAACAAGACTTGCAATAAACATGAAAGTGTATGAGTGTGCATGAGTGTGTTTAGTCTGTGTTGGACACAAATGTGTCAATCTCAGTCAGATGAAAGACTTGAGATTCTGTGATACTGTACGTCTTGTAGTATTGATACTACGTAATAGAACTATGGCCTGTTCACCTCAAAATTCAAAACTAGGATCTTCAGGATGTTGTCATGTCACATGAAGAGTGAACACATCCGTCTGTACCACTCGAGTGCTGAATCACAGCCTTCCTCCACAATACATCCCACACGTCTTCTTAGTCTGATCAAATTCAACAGCCATGATGGTGATCTAGCAGCTCCATGCTGTTGTCGTTTACATTAAAGTGACAGTAATGCTCCCTGGAAGATTTAAAAGGCGATTATGAACTCATTACTGTGAAGAATTAGGATGTTAGAAAAATAAAGTCAAAAATTTGTTTGGACACAACTAAAAATGTTTAAACTTTTTATGTCCCTTTCCTTTATTGTTTGTCAAAATTAATATGGCCTTTAACTGTCTGTATTCTATGGATGAGCAATGGGAGAAAATGACTGATTCTACTGTATTCTATTAGTCTACAGCTGGTATTGAGAGCTGTAAAATTGTCATGATTTACAATTGTAAGTGCAAGACTGTATATCAAAAGGCCTAAACAAAGCAGAGCAGTGCCTCCCTGTAGCGAGTTATATAACCCAGAGGATGGTGGTGACCTCTGTCCCAGGTGAGGCATGGCCATGTATGGATATGAGCCTACCTCCCTCTGTGCACTGGACAGGGCACTACATGGCTTTGAACAGCTACAAATGATGGCAGAGTAAGGGCAAATCAAACATATTTGTCACCGCTGTCCAGCCCCAGCACTATCCTCAGAAATGGGACAGCACAAATACAACCTTAACCCTGCTTTAGTGTGCACCCGGGCTACTCTGTCAACATGCTGCACCTCTGTCACAAAATGATACTCAGCTTTTTATGGAGATATGACCAGGAACTTTGGACCTAGCAGAGATAAAAGTCATAAATAGAAACAAAAGCATTGGAGAAGCGTATGAGATTAACAGCACTGCCTCTAAAGGAAGTAGTAAGTAAGTAAGTGCTTTATTGTCATTGTACAAGTGTACAACGAAATAGTGTTCAGGTGTTAGTCCTGAGCTGCTGCGGCTGAGCCGCGCTGCCACTGTGAACATAATGCAATATCCTGAGAAGGCCTTCAGAAGTGGGAGTTTAGGATCAGGTTTAATCAGACTCCAGGCTCCAGTGTAAAGTAACAGGTCAGAGTCCACAGAGACGGGCCTGCCCCACAGAACTAAAGGAGTACTCAGGGAGTACTAGGCAGACTGACAGAGTGGCACAGACAGAGGCCTGAGGGAGGTACAAAGGCCTACAGTTCTCCAACACATAAACACAAACCACAGCAGCTTACCTGTCCAGTCGAGTTCTCTATGACTTGCACCAATGGAGTCCTTGTTGACATGTTGAATGACTTTGGAATTCCAAAGAAAGGAAAAATGAAAAGAGAAACAAACAGTTCCTCAGTCTCTGGGGCACATTTACAAAGTTTAAATAGTCGAGCGAAACTTCCAGCGGATGTCCCGTGCTAGCAAACTAGCAGCCCGACTAAGTGAATCAACAAGTAGATTGGATTTCTGTGGTAGAGCTCACATCAGCGGCTAGCCTTTGGCCAGCTAGCTCAAACTAGCTAGCAGCAAGTCCACGTCCCATGTTTGTCAGCAGCAGGTAAAGATAAAAATACACGCCTCGTTGTTCCGTCACCGTGCGGGAAAAGAAGTTACAGTTGGCATCGAATATCGTCCAAGGCCTCGGAGCCCGGGTTACTGCGTTTGGCTCTTAGCCGCTGGGGCTAGCTTCAGGAAAAGTTGGGTAATGGTTCTATCGAGCAAGACAGGGTTCAATTAGGCTAGCATGCTAACAAGTGGGCAAGCTACGTGCCGTCCCAAAACAACGGAGACGACCTAATATCACAAATGTTTACACCAGTGCGTTTCCACACGAGCTTCACTGGCCTGTTTGTCTCATTTGGTGCAAAAACATCATTTTGATCATTAGCCCAGAACGGATTCAAACTTTTCAGGCCAAAGTTCTTCCCGGTCAGCTCTCGACCTTCCAAATTCGACAAAACAATCCACAAATCCTGAGGACAAATCCAGAGCCGTGTGCCCAGAAACAAGAGCGGGGGATCCTCGAAGTGCGCAGGACAGGCTAATGTGGGGGAAGTTTGCACTTGTCTCCCGGTGGTAATTAGCCCATGTAGCAAATAAAGAGTCCGCTCGGAGCTGGAGCTAGTTAGCCTCCTCTGCGGTGGCCACAGCAGGAACTGCCACAGGAGCCTCGAACTCGGTCCCCGGGAAGCACCGGCTCTTCCTCTGTTCCGTGCCTGGAATAAGGTCGATCACAGCTGCACTGCAGTGTGGCCGCGTACCACTCCGTCCTTTCGCCACACCGACCCGAGCTGTGCAGTGACTCGACGACTGGAGGATCGTTCATGGGACTGTACGGTGAAGTGTGGTCTGCTGTGGAGGCTGTCCTGTCGTGGAGAGGGGCGAGGAGCTGCGCCCGAATGCAGTCTCTGCGCACGATCCTGCCCTGATACCGGAACAGGCTCACGGCAACATGGCGCTGCACCACGACCAGAGAGAGGCTGAGAGGAGGGGTTCGGCTGCGATCGGCTCTACTCGGCTGTACTCGGATCCTCCGTGCCCCGACTGCTAACCGCCATTCCTCAGGTTGGTCAAAAGGTGAAGGCAGGTGCAGCGTAATATGCAAAGACAAGATCCAGATATTTGGGCTCAACACTGGACATAAAACATGTCCAGCGAACTATAAATATATTCAAAAGAAATATATTTATTGTATTTAATTAAAGTGAACCAACATTGCAAAGGCAAACCCTTTACCTAAAAAGTCACTATGCATGGTGCAGCAAAGATTGTTAAACATTTAGATGTTTAACAGTATCGATTCAATTATTTATACTGTATTTGGGTTAAGCTAATAAAACAACAAAAATCAGAGGTAACTGACGCACATTTGTACAACAGGACCTTATTCATCTAAGCAGAGGGCAAAGAAAAAAAATTAAAATCTAACAAAAAAATAATTCTAAAAAAATCTAAAATTGTTTTGAAAATATAAATCGATTTGACCTACCAACTCGATTTTTTCCCCCAGCCCAACCGGTGATGACAAATGGACCAATTGCTGGGTTTTAGGTGACATTACAGCGCTCTAAATGCCTATATGCCTATATGTCTAAATGCGGGGGGTTGAGTAGATTTTTGAAGGGAGATCATAAATGATCATGTTTCATCAATTTTCCTTTTAGATACTACTTGTGAAAGTATAATACAGTTAATAGAACATTAATGGAGCTCCCCCCCCCTTAATTATTTTTAAGATAAAAAAAAATAAAAGATTTTTTATCTTAATTCTGTGATATGTTTTATGTCGCACGTTTGCCCCGAGAAACATTCCTAGTTTTGTGAACCTGTTCTGAAACAATGGCAATAAACCCATTCTGATTCTGATTCTACTTTAGACCCGCCTCTATATTACTTTAGTTAGATACAGACCGAGTACCTGAGTTAATTTATCCCATAACAAAACTACTTTCCTTTCCTTTGAATGGCACAAACCCTGTTGCTAAGGAAACTACTGTGCTCATGTGTCGCCACCTGCAGGCCATACTGGTGCACTGCCGTGTCATTGTGCGTTTGCCTGGCAGAACAAAGTGTGTAGGCGGATGAAACCTTTACAGTTCGTGATGTTTAAACCATGACCTGATACATGTACTGCGGATCACAACGTCCATCTGGTTCTTCAGTCTGTTTTTATCATCGGCAAAAACAAAAGGATTCGGCCATTATGGTTTTGAAACTTTAAGTGAACTGGCTTATTAGGAGGAAGAGTGGATGTATGAGGATGGAGCAGGAGGCCTAGAGGAAGACCCACGATGTAGATGAAGATTTCTCCCATCATCATTAAGGCCTATATTTATAATCGGCCGTGTTTTGTTAACCGAGGAGTGAAAAGTGAGATGAAGGGAGGATTCTTAACCCAACAGTTTGGCAGAGGCTGAGTCACCGCGTGGGCAAAACGAGGACAGGCTGTGCCACCATCAGAGCTCAGTGGAACGCTCAAACGTACATGCGCCAACTCTCAGTGCACACGTGGGGGACAGGGTTGGAAACGGCCCCGCAGAGGGCCACAGAGCATCATTTCCCCCTGGTTTATACTCTCACACAATATCACCTCCGCGGTGGTCTCCCCCGAGCCCGTTAAGCTGCATTCATTTGTAATAACAGCTCTCACTCCATTGTGTCATCCATTCACATTTTGTAATACATTCGGTCTATCCCACTCAGAGGCGGGTAGTACTCAGTTGCATTTAGGCTACATCATGTACTTGACACAAGAACATTATGTGCTTAAAGGGCCTGTCACAATTTTGTCCCCCATTTGTTCTGCGGCCAAATGTTAATTCCCATCAGCCGCAAAGATCGCAAAGTAGACTTTTAAGTAATAGTCACAATAGAGTCCGGGCTGCGGCTGATTTGGATAGAGTCCACATGTGAGCGGTGCCAGGACGAAGGCGAATAGTGAGCGCGGCTGGGGAGAGGCTGGTGAGCGAGTGTCTCACGGGCCACAGACACGGGGCGTGTTTAAGACGAAGTGCGCCTCGCCTCGATTCCAGACGAGACCGGGCAGCCGAGGGCGGAGAAAGGCGCGTCTGATCAAGGCAGACGCGCCTCAGCCCCGAGAACAGCGAGGAGCCTCAGATCACGCAGCGTCTCGCGTTCGTTAAAGAGAGTTTGTGCATAAAACTACTGTGAAAGTTTGTGAACGCATTTCTGCTTCTCCCACACACCAGACAGACGCCCCGTTACTAGGGCAAAATAATAGACTCTCCTCTCACAGGATTAGAATAATAATTTAAATGTGGGTAAAATGTTGAACACACTGGCACGTTCTGTCAAATATGAAGCCTGTGACGCATGTCTGCAGATACAGTAGATCTCGGTGATGAGGAAAGAGGAGGCAGGAGGCTGCGGAGCGTCAGGGCAACACGTTTCTGATTTAAACACAACTCGGGTCCAATCCTCTGTCAGTCTGCTATCAGCGCACGTGTTTACAGCACTTCATTTCCCATAATCCCTTTGGCCTTTGTAGTTCAGGCGGCCGAGCGAGGCGGAGAAAAGCAACTTGGCTCGCCTGCCGAGAATACCGCTTGAACATGAGCATATTGTCGCTATGTGTATAATGTTGTTATAATGTTTTCACTGATGTTTAATACAAAACAAATAAATACAAATGCCGGCTCCGTCGCACAGGTTGCGTCAGAGCAAGGCGGTGCCATCTTGGACACAATCTGACCGCTCGCCTGCGGCCGCCTGCAGCGCCTAGCTCCTCTTAAACACACGTACTGACTGCGGGCAGTGGTGCGGACAGCCGTGCGCCACTGCTGCCGGTCGTGCGTCAAAGCGCGGACGGTCGCGCGAGAAAATCTGCATAAAAACGCGGAAGTTGCGGCGTCCTCGTCTGTTCCACGCTAAACTATGAAGGGACAAGTCGACAAGATGCCACCCAGGAAGACCAACGCTGCGAAAGTAGAGGTACTCGCCAAAGCCACAGTGAAACCCAAATGGGGGAAGAGGAAACTGGATGAAGAGCCAGAGCCAAATCTAGACTTGGAGCCACTAGATGATGACCCCCTGGGCGAGCTAGATGAAGAGGCAGAGCCTGAGGCCGAGCTAGAGGACGATGATGAGGAAGAAGACCTAGGCCGCAGGGTCCCTGCCCTCTCCCCGGCTACAGAGCAAGTCCTCGTGGATTTCTTGAGAGAAAATCCTGCATTCTACGACAAGAGCCTTACCGAATTCAAATACGCAAAGAAGAAGGACAGGCTACTGGAAGCAAAAGCCGCTGACCTGGGGCTAACAGCTAACGCCATCAAGCTATGGTACAGATCCCAAAGGACGATGCTGGGAAAAATATTGAAGAAGAAGTCTGGATCTGCCTTTAAAACCTTGACCGGCCGGCAGAAGTGGTGCTACAACACATTCAGCTTTTTAATATCCCACATTGTGCACCGCCCTGTCGGAAGCCAACTCGGGCGCATCCCTGCTGCTGCTGCCCCTCATCTTCCTGGTCTTGAAGAAGATGAAAAACCTGCCATTGAAACAATCACAACAAGACCGCCAACCAAGAAGTCCCGAAAAACACCGACCACCCCAGACGTGAATGAATTACTGGTGGATTTCCTGGCCAAATCCAAAGAGAAGGAAGACGTTCTACAGCGGCGAGCTGCGACTGTCCTGGCAGAAAGTCAAAACGAAAGAAGGCTCTTCATGGAGTGGATGCTGAGGGTAACAGGCGATTTCCCGGAGCACCTGTGGCGGGAATTCACCATGGAGACGTTCCTGTTCGTTGCCAGCCTCCAGAAACGGGCGGATGTTGAGCAGGATGCCCCCCAGGCAGCAACTCAGCTACCACCTGTGGTTGCAATCCAGCAAGTGGCCGACCTGCCCCAAAGGCCCAGCTCTGTACCCACCCAGTAACCACAGGTACCTCCAATGAGCCAAAACCCGCAGTTCCTAAATAGCAGCAGCCAGCACAGAGGCAGGCCCGGAAAGTCAGCCACACAGCCGGCCGGAGGGCTTAAACTGGTTGGGCCAGGGGTTTGACATGGGCTATCTGGCAACACCACCAACTGTCGAGCCGCGTACCCCACATCACCCTACTTCAGACATCCTGTCGCTGGTACATCGGGTTGTATATGACGGCGCAAGAGCCAGTCCCAGGCAGCCGGGTCGGAGTAATTATCCCAAGCCAATTGTTAGCCAGGCCGTTTCTCATCACTAGTCAGTTATTTCAGCAATGTTGAGTGAGATATGCAAGAAATAGCCTACTGAAGTTTACACATTTATTATCAATATTATACTATTATTATTATTATTATTATTAAAAACATGTACAATAGGCCAGGATGAATGGTGTGTGTGAATGTATGGTGGTGGTCAGAGGGACCGTTGGCGCAGACGTGTGTAGTCGCGACGCGCTTCTGTCAGTCTCCCCCAGGGGAAACTGAAGCTACTAACGTAGTTTACCACCACCGAGTGTGGAGTGAATGTAAAATGCTCTCATGTAAAGCGCTTTGTGACCATGTCTGTGAAAGGCGCTATAGAAATAAAGATCTTCTTCTTCTTCTACCATCAAATATCAAATCAGTGTCAAACATTTATTTGTCCTCACAATCTTTGAAAGTTGATTATTTCTGGTTTCCCCATTTATTATATTTATTTGTTTGATTAATTATATTTATTATATATTGTTGAAAATAACCAACATACAATTAATTCCGAAAAGTGAATTTATTTGTGAGGACCACAAAAAGATGTCTGAGGAAGGGCTGGCTTGACGCCCGAAACGTCACTTGGTGCAAGTAATAAAACTATGGGAGCAAACTTGAGCTGTGCGGAACCTTTCATTTTCCTCTTTGGGTCCAGCTCGCTTTAGACCCCACTCAACATTGACCACAAAGAGACCGTCTGCATTATTTATGCCATGCCAGAGAAAGAGAGAACACTTGGCTAATCTAGATCTAATTTAACAGTGGTGTTCTGTATTGTTTTGAAGAGATTTTCGAAACTTCTGTGTTATGTTCTGTGCTTTAATAAATGAAAAGGAAAACAATTTTGTTTCAAACAGTCATGTCAAGGAAATAATTTTACATTCATCGGAAACTCAACATTACTTCCGACCTGTGGTTTCGCCAAGGATATTTCTTCTCACTCATCTGTCATGAGATATTTTTTGTCCTTAATTAATTATTGTCTCCTTGTATTATTCATGAACGGAAACACAAAGATAACAGGATAAATACATGCTGAATATAATTTGTGCGCAGAATTTGGATACATTGTGTGCGTAAAACTCCAAAGATGGCTTGCTTTTCTATCCTTCAGAATGAAGGACATCTTTCACAATCTACTGTCAGTTAATCTAACCTCTGCTTCCGACAATCTATTATATCTATATCTATTATATTATATATATTCCATAACATAAAGAAAAAAAACTCACAATATTCGAAATGTTCCAAACAATACTCTCATAACATCTTGCCACGAGAGTCGGCCTACTTCACTGTTATAATATCCATCCATCCATTTTCTTCCACTTGTCCGTTGCCGGGTCGTGGGGGCAGCTGTTGGAGCTGCACCAGCCCCTATGGCGCCCCCTGCAGGTGGTGGGTCCACAGAAGGACGGCCTCATGGTTCTAACCGGGCCTGTTGGTCTCTCATAAGGGGCTTCTGAACCGCTCTTTGTCTGACCCGTCACCTAGGACCTGTTTGCCCTGGGAGACCCTACCAGGGGCACGAAGCCCCCGACAACAGAGCTCCAGGATCATTCAGGTCAAACCCTCCACCACGTTAAGGTGGCGGCTCCAGGACAGGACTGTTATATTAACGGGGTTAGGTTCTCCGGGCACCGGGGATATGGTTGTCATGCTGGTCTTCAACGTCAACGTTCATATTCTGGAGAAATGGATATATAGCGGCCATCACACACACAGCTTGGCCCTCTCTTGAGACTGTTGTGCAAGTATACTAAAGCTGTTCTCAATCACACGATGGGCCCGGGACAGACAGTAGTTGAATATGCTTTCCTCTTTGGTCAGGCCACGGTTAGAGAACGGCTTCATCAACCAGGTCTGGAGAGGGAATAAATCATCACCTACAAGGATGTAGGGCGAGGGTTTGTCATCGCTTGGCAGCGGCTCAGGTCCCGGCATGTTGAGCGTGAAAGCGGGCTGTGGTTGAAGACCTGACAGTCGGTCGATGAACCTTGGGCTCCCACATCTGCCTACAAGAACTTAGTCAGCGTCACATACAGCCAGAATTATAATGCTAAAAAAGCCCTTGTAGTTGTAGAGTGTCCCCGACTTTGTTGGCATTTTTCTAGCGACATGATTCCCATCCGATCACATGCGTGATGAAAATTCCACTTTCTCTCTAATCTTTCTGCTATATCCCTCCACTCGTCTGAAGTGGTCAGAGAGGCAAACACCTCGTCTTGGTATTCATCAACGATGGCCTGGCACACCTCCGGGACAAACATGCTTATAGTGTTGTGGGGCACGCGGAATGAATACTGGAGGCTCTTGTAAGAGTTTCCTGTTACAAGATAGCATAGAATGTTTCTCCCCGTTTCAGAGCGTGGTGTCCTGCACTGGTCAGCTCCTTCCTCTTACAGACATTTCTACTAGTGAAACCAATTGCCTTTAGAAGTTACCTGATTTCTGAATGATCACATGTTGATCTAATGACTAAATAGAGTCTACCTGTGTGTAATCTAATGTCAGTTCAAATACATAGTGTACAGGAACATCTGTGCAGAGTATGGGCTGGAAACACCTCCAAAGGTGGTAGAGAATGACCGAGCCAAGATCCTGTGGGACGTCCAGATACAGACGGACAGAATGGTAATGAACCAACCGGACATTGTGGTGGTGGACAAAGAGCAGAGGAAAGCCATTGACATAGCAATACCAAGCGTCTGCAACATCAGGAAAAACTAGAGAAATACCAGGGGCTCAGAAGAGCTGGAGAAGGCCTGGAGAGTGAAGGCATCAGTGGTGCCCGTGGCTGTTGGGGCACTCGGGGCAGTGACCCCCAAACTGGAGGAGTGGCTACAGCAGATCCCAGGAAAAACATCAGACATCTCGGTCCAGAAAAGTACATTCATACATTCATTCTAGGTGGACATGTCCTGCAGTATCATAGAAACCTTCTTTTGGCCTCTTCAGCGTTGGCATTTCACCTTCAGGGGGAATGTGTGAGGTTAGTCCTTTAATTGTGTGTTCCTTGAACCATAGCTGTAACAAACACAGAAACAATGCTCTTAAAGGAAACAAATCTGATCATTTATTGATTTTAAAAATGCAGGGGGCGCTTCAGAGTTCTATCTATTACAGATCAGAGTGCTACAGCAGTAGAAGAAACAACCAAAGTAAGGATTACTTAAATCTGTGGGAATAAAGCAAGAGGATTTCACCACTTGTCCAGAATGTCTTCAAAATAAAGTGGATTTTGCATGACGCAAGTCTCATGTACTGTTCAATTAAAAGACAACAGCTTTGCCCCTCCGGTGTTATTGGAGGCCTGGTTTGTGCGAGCTCTCAGTCGCCCAGGGTGCTCTCAGCAGTCTGTCCACGGACACACTGGTCAGGTCACTGTAGAAAGTGCCCTCGTTGTCCCCTCCGCCAAACACCAGCAGGGTCCTGGCTGCCCCGCTCTGTCCCTCGCTGGTCTCCATGGTGATGATGGAGTGACCGGCCATGGGAAGGGTCAGCTCTGGAAGGGCCACCTCTGTCCAGCTGTTGGTGTCTGCGGAGAAGAGCAGGTATTGTTTGTTTGCTCTTGAAATGCATACGACACAAGTTTAAAACATATTTAACAATATTTAAGATTTTGATAAAAATATAAAAACATATATTTTATATCTCTGTACCTGGAGTAATGGTGAGCTGCATTATTGTAATTAGGTGTAAAACAGTTGTTGGCATTTTATTTCAGCAGAAGATTCAGATAAAGTTCTGTTTGCTGTGTTTGTGTATGTGGTTTCACATAAAGTATCAACAGAAGCAAAGAACTTTACCTCCATCTCCGTCATTAGCTTAAATATTCAAATTAAAAAAAACTTTTCTTCCCAACATTTACTCATTAAACTGCTGTCTCACTAAAATAAAAGGATTATTACTTACTGTAGAACAGATGTTCTCGATCTAAATAATTACATTTTCAAAAGCATTAAAACCTTTTGTATGCACTCTATTTGTAGCAATTGATCAAGCCCATGATGGCAGCTGAAGTGATAGTCTGGAAGTGTAAATATTTTACACATTTTATGTAATGTGCAAAATCACCACCTATTCTTTGCATGTTTTGTGAAGGGCCTCCTTCCCGGATCTCGGCAACTAATCAGAGTCTAGTATCCTCCCGCGTCGACCAATGAGACGAGCTTTGCCTGTGAACCAGCCTGTCAGGTCCAATCAGGAGGGAGGGGGAGGAGCTTCTGCAAACTAAGAAGGGCTTTTTGGTTAAAGAGGGGAGGAATGTGTTTTTTTTCTTTCAAATTTCACTCCACCTCTCCTCACTTTTCAAACTTGCAGACTATCACTTTAACCAAGTGACCATGAAGGGTAAAACAAGGACAGGAAATAGTTACGAGCAAATGTAAATTAACACAAAAAAAACTAGTGTCCTTCTTACCAATATCAAATACGAAGACATCGGTGAGCGCGTTGTTCCCGTTGTAGCCTCCATGGATGAGGAACTTTGTGTCAGAGAGCACCACACTGCCATGCCAACTGCACACACAACAATTCTATACAGTACACTGTCACAATAGTAGAGTTTCAAACTCCATGTTATACTAACCTTTGTTCCAATCCCAATTGAACTTTTTTGCACCATCCTTCAAAACCGATCATGAAAGGTCTGACGAGTTCTGTTCTAGCTCATTTATATTCATCCTCTTAGTCTCTTAATACATGAAAGCCGAGTACTGTTACTTTTTTTCCGATACCGGTACTTAAACGATACTTTTTTCTGATACCTATACGAAAATATTTGTCATGGATGTGTGAATGTTATGCAAACTTACAATATCGGGTTCATCACCAATGTCAAGGAATGTGTGAAAAATGGGGAAGAATTTGGGGAAACGAGGGAAAATAATGGGGCAACATTTAAAAACAAAAAATATTGGCGCTGTCCCTGGACTAACAGCAACTTGGATCTAAAGATAAAATAATTTCTGTACCTGCTTTCGATACTTCCATTTTTCCGATACTGGCATTGTGTAACGGTACCCAGGCCTAGGCTTTAGTATCAGTGAGTTTCTGCGGTTTCGTTTTAGTTCCTACTTTTGACAAGCCCACAGCCATGATTTGTTTCTATTAGAAAGGTTTACCTTCGGGGGGACGGGGCTTGTCCACAGGTTTTCACTGCAGAGAACTCCATCAGACCTGAAACACAGCCTCGTCAGTCCCACGTGGAAACGCTGTGAGGGCGGGGCTGCTGAGGTGAGGCACTTACCCAAGTCTAACATGTACATGTCGCTGTAGCAAACAGGAGTGTCCCAGCCCCCAAACACATAAATCTTCCTCTCCTGCATCAGACACGCCGAGTGACTGCAAACATTGGGAAATGATATGTACATCTGAAATTCAAAGCTGTAAATGGCCCCTCCCTTTGCTCCCCATCAAAACAAACTCTGCCAGGAAAGAGACTGAAATATGAACCGCTGAACTGATACAAGCATCTCATGCCTATTAGAACATGTTTGTAGGGCTCCAGGTAACAGGGCTTTCATACACAGATCCCTGTTGTTTCCATTCCAGGTGCTACTGAACTGCAGTCATCTTACCCCGAGCGCGGCGGGGGCTTTTCTCCGGTCACTATGGGCTGGTACCAGATGGACAGCTGCGGGTCAAAGATGTACAGAGCGTCACTGCAGCCGTCGGGCTCCGGGTGGGGCCGCGGGAACACCCCGCCCAGGACGAACAGCTCCCCCCTGAACAGGCTGCAGCTGTGGTAGGCCAGAGGAGGCACCTTACCCTGCGCCTAAGACACACACAAACATGAACAACCGAGAGAATCCCACGCATTTCAGAACCTCTTTGTAGAGCTCTAAACCACAGGGGTAGCAGCTTTTAGACATAAAAAGGATGGACCAAATGCCAAGGACTGTTTCATTTGACCTTAACCTTAACTTAAGATACCATGGCAACTAGATATTGTTGTCTGCCATTTGCGACTCTACACAAGATTTCCTTTACAGTAGTCTGTGGTAGTGAGCAGTTCTACAGATTAAACATGGTATAAGCTGAGGGGATTTACGGCTCTTTTATGGGAGCCGAGTCTTTGGGATCTGTTCGTTGCAAAGAGCCGTTCAAATGACTGGCTTTTTAAATATAAAATTTGAATACTACCAGCCAGATAACTCACAATATCTCAGACGTGATCAATAACAGGCACTTCTCTTTATTTAAATCATCTATAATGACAATTATAGAGCTCAGGATTTGGTAAAGGACAACGAGTTACTGATGGACAGTCACATGTTCGCTCTGAATCCCGCCCCGAAGGAAACGCCAGTGGTCGTTAAGGAGCTTTTATCTTGGAGCTAAAGGCTAGTGTTAAAACATGATAATATAACATGTAAACAACCAAATATATATTTTGAACTACTTGCAGGCCAATTCTTTTTTTGCGCAGGCTCGTTCAAAAGACAATAACATCCACCATTATGAACACGGAGGTTTCCTCCAGTGAAGTCGTTACATCTCCTGTAATAATTTAACCTGCTCCAGTCACATACGAACTTTTACTCCTTTACCAAATCTTGAGCTATCGCTTCATTTCTGTGGGACCCTGCTAATTTTGAATGGGAAGAGACAGCAGACAGGAAGGACAGTGCCGGGTTTGCTGTCCAGGCGGAAATCACGTGGGGTCACTGTGCATATAACCCATGGGACTGAGATTTATGTTTTGAAAAACGTGTTTTTGAATCAAATCTTGCGCCACAACTAATACACAGAATCTGCCACTGTCTGACAAATCATTTTCAGTGCATTTAGCTTTGACTTGTGTGGCCTGCTCCGTTGTTGGGCTGATTTTTGTGTTCATTCAGGGAAGTTCTGGGTAAAATGGACTGTATAAAAAGATCCGGCTCTTTCCACAATTAAGATCCAGTTAGAACCGTTCACCTTCAAGAACGGTTTGCCCCTAAAGAACCGTTGTATTCTTTTGACCCCTTTCCTTTGTTGGACGTCCATACCTGCACGGTGCTCCACCTCCAGCTATGCGTGTCCAGGATGTGCATGTCGTTGAACCACTTGTTGTTCTTGGAGCCTCCAAACACAAAGATGCGGCTGGAGTCTGGGTCAAACACGGCTGTGTGGCCGATCCGTGCCTCGGGGGTGGGCCCCTCTGCCAGGGTCTCTGCAGCCACCCAGCTCAGGTCCTCTGGGGGTCAAAGGGACACAGGCGTCTTCTACTACCTCCACTAGGTTACGTTTCAGAGGTTTTCAGAACAAAACACCTCGACCTCGACCTCGAATAGAATCTAAAACAGCTCTTTTCATGGTTTAGCACCAAAGTACATCTCTCCTGGTGGTTCCCAGAGTCAGGACTAAACACGCTGAGGCTAAAGCTCAAATCTGAAACCGTCTTCATGAGGCTGTGAGACGGACCTGAGACTCGGGCTGAAAACAGCTCTTTGTATTTTATCTGCACTCTTGCCTTTTACTGTAATTCATACATTTTTATGTTGATATTTTGTGGATTGATTTGATCTGCTTCTTGTCATTTTATACAACTGACGCACTTTGAATTGCCTTGTGTATGAATTGTGTTCTACAAATAAACTCGCCTTGCATTCCAGTTGTAATAAAGATTGTTAAACATGAACACGCTCCTCATGTGCTGCTCGGTTCAGACCGGTGCCGTTCATGGCGCTGTAGAATATTCGTCATGAGTTTAGAGATGGATTTAGATATTCAGCGCTTGGTTAAATATGATGACTAAATAAAGAAACTTGGCCGGCGCAGGGCATGTTCCCCTCGCGACCCATCCTGATAGAAAGTGATCCAGCTCCGTAGTCCCGCCCACACCAGGACAGGCCTGTGGAGAATACTGACCAGTGCAGAGCTTCCACATGGGGTCTTTACAGAAGTGCATGCGGGCGCCCTGTCCCCCGATCAGGAGAGCTGTCTGTGTATCGATGGGACACAGAGTCTGCCCCCATCGGCCCGACGGTCTTAGCAGGACAGCTGCAAAACAACATCATCACAGCTCATCCACACGTCACAGCAACAGTCGGGAAAACCTCCCTCTCTCTCGTTGGGATTTTGCTTTCCTAAAGCCGTCCCTTGAAACTAAAACATTGTCTATTCTACACATTAAGTCGTTTTATTATTTCACGTAATCTACTGTAGGCCACTGTACTGTTCCATACTTTCATTTTGTCCCAGAAGGCTTTGCTTGCGTATAATTCCTACGTTTACCTTGTTTTTGTTTTGCTTTTACCTAAAAACAATGGAAAAATTTAATGTTTATAGATGCTTTAAGTTAAAACTAGTTTATTCAAAGACTAAATATAATTTTTTTTTATATCTAATAAACCAACAGAATAAACACCACCTCTCAAAATCTGATTTTGTCCCACAAAATGTGCAATATTGATCAATTCCTTATTTCCAAATTAAACAATATCCAGTCTGTATCCACTTTTTTGTATTTACCAGAAATACAAATTTCTTATTTTTTGTTTTGAAAGTACATCAAGCAAAAACGTTCTATAACACAGAACTGCTCTCTGCTGCCCTCTCCTGTTCAATTCTGAGTAGAAAAATAAAAAAGAGAAACTATTAGGGAGGTTCACTCATAAGCTTTTGCTTCAGCCCACTCCTTTTGAGCACTATGTATAATGCTCAAATAAACTAAACTAAACTAAGTTCACAAAATTACCTACATTTTACCAGATCAATTTCAGCACATTTAGGGGTGGCAAATGTAAGCCTGTCGCAGTAATTTATTTATTTAATACTCTTATGCATGCCCCCTACAGCCTTATAGTTTAAAGTTTTATAATATATATATAATTCCTTTAATGCTTTTTAATGTCCCGTGGAAACCCTGGAGAACATTCACATAAACCACGAATAGGGGACGTGATTACATTTCCAAAATGCTCCACAAGCCAGTGATGTAGTCTACATCTGGGTTTCTCAATGTCGAGAGCTTTTCACAGAAACCATTTCTTCCAAAAACTTTAGATTAAGAATTTCAGCTTTGTGGGCTTATTTAACAATCATTTGTAAAGAAAATACACCATTTCATATGTATAAGAAATAAAATTCTGTTTTGGGTCACAGCTAGTGATTATATGGTGATGGTGGGTCCCAACACCATACTGGTCACATAGCCATATGCCCACTACAGATTGAGGGAAAAGTCCGTATTAGTGATATTTTGTCTTTTCTGTCCATTTAGAGACCACGCCTAATTTGTTCGCTGAACGTGATCAGGGACCGGCATTGCACCGCTCTCAGGAGCAGGAGGAAAGTCATCCTACCACTGTTAGAATATTATTGTAACAGCAAGGCCTAAATGAAGGCAGCTTTGCATGGTTTTGTTTTCGCTTATGAACGAAACTGAAGTCCAATTTGCATAAAGTCTTGGTCTGAACTAAACTTTCGCTCATCTCTCCTCACACTGACTCTCGCTCGTCCTACAAGAGGTGCAGAGCAGGTCATGTTGGTCAGTGTTTCCTCTCGGCACAATCAGGCTGAGGCTTAGACACTAAATCTGAGAGCTGCAGGGGCGGCGCTGAGAGAGGAATCAAGGGACTGCGCCCCCTGAAAGAAAACTGCTCCATTACATCACAAATATAAAGCTACGAAATGAGCCTAAAAAACATGAAAACGGTGTCCCACTCCCAGATGATCAAAATATCGTTATACGTCGCAATACTTTCAAACTGTTTAAAAACTTGAACCGTTTTTTTGACTCATGAACAAAAACAAGACCCATAGCTTAGTCACAGACTCATGGCTGTAATCTGCCCTGTTGCACTGTGTGGTGTGTCCACACTTAGATCCACTGCCATCACTTTATTACTTTATATCACTTCATCACTTAATACACCTACACATCTGTAAATACAATCCCGCTGTTGTTTTATCTCAATTGTTGTCGTCTTACCATATTTTACCTTTTATTATTTATCTTATTTATTTAATACTATTATGCATGCCCCTTACAGCCTTATAGTTTAACGTTTTATAGCTTATTCTTATCTAGATTCTGTGTTATATGTTTTATGTTGCACGTCAGCACAGAGAAAAAATCCTAGTTTGTGACCCTGTTCTCAGACAATGGCAATAAAAACGATTCTGATACTTTAACAAGATCTCTGATATGTGTAATTATGTTCCTCAAAATCATCTCCAGGGCCAGAGTTTCTATAATGGGGGGTTGGTTTTGGCCCACGTTGCCTACCCCTTCTCTAGAGCAATGAAAAGAGTGAAAAAGTATGCCACTCTTTACTGGTACAGATGTTCAAAATGTCAATAGGGACAAGGCAAAATGCAATCTTAAACTTTTACTTAAACCATTATATTGTGAACCACCCGTATTTTATGCTCTATGTTAACTGCTGCCCCGAGGAGGACAACGTTGGCTAAACCCATTTAGGCCTGAAACACCTGGAAAAAAGACCTGTGACCTATGGGTGATTTCAGAAAAGATTATACTAAAATATAGGTCTATATTTTTTATGTTAAACCTTTGTAATTTGTCTTTTGAGGTCACTTCAAAAATGTCTAGCAGCTTCTCTCTAAACCCAAAACAATATCCACTCTTTAAAATACAATTTAATTAATAGTTTTATATACACACATAACACAAATAAATATAATAATTATTAAGCTATAAAGACATAAAAAGCTGGTGATGGGGAAGGGCAGAGTATCCTGCTCCAAACAGGTTTCTCTAAACACAGCAAGTAGGAGGAGAAAACCCCTCCCCTCACAGCAAGGAGGAGAAAGCCCCTCCCCTCACTGCAAGGAGGAGGAGAAAGCCCCTCCCCTCACTGCAAGGAGGAGGAGAAAGCCCCTCCCCTCACAGCAAGGAGGAGGAGAAAGCCCCTCCCCTCACAGCAAGGAGGAGGAGAAAGCCCCTCCCCTCACAGCAAGGAGGAGGAGAAAGCCCCTCCCCTCACAGCAAGGAGGGGAATTTACGTGGAAACTCTATAAACGGACTGTAGCTGGGTTGCAACCCGAAAAAGTAAATATCTCCGCAAATCTTTCACCAAATTACACGCGCCTCTATCCTGTTGCCTTTCATTGGCTCAAAGCCGACAATTGGTGCAAACACACCCTTATACTCTAACATTGACGTATCTGCTTTCCCGGCCTCAATGGTAGAATTACACACGAGCGCCCCCGGCTTTAATGGTAGAAAAGCGGCAATGCTTTCCCGGCCTAGCAGGCTCACCGCTCTGTGTGGGGGTCCTACTCTGTGTGGGGGTCCTGGTCCTGATCTTGGTCTTGGCTGGATTTGCAGCAGCAGCCGGTGTTTCTGCGGATAATAAGAAGGGAAAGAAAACATTTAAAGCAGGGGTCACAAATAAAATTTCACCAAGGTCCGAAATGAAAAAAAAAAATGTCAGCAAAGGTCCGGAACATACGGGGTTAATTCATGGTTATATTATGAATTTTAAGCCTTTATTAAATCTATTACTGTGATTTGAAAATAATGTAATCTATTGAATCCTGTTATTGTGTTTTTGCTCTAAAAATAAGTTTTGTCTCCTCAATAGCAGAATGCATAGCCTCTATTATACACAATGTGCACATTATATATGACAGTGATGTGTTTCTTTGCTCAGTTCCACACACGGAGTCGCTGCTCATCGAGAAACAGCCGCGCATTACGATCGCGCGCATGGCGTCGGGTAACTATCTTTAAGCTAATACAACATCAAGGCGCGCAGACACAGGGGTCGAGGGCGCAGGCACTAGAAGGGAGCGCAAAAACTATGACAGAGGCTTATGTCCCGTCATACGCCCGCTGTTTGCATTTCAGCGCTGTGAGCGGCCCGCAGTGCCCTCACTCTTCCACAGTTTGACCACTCTTTTCTTTTTAGCACGTTACTTCATCAGAATAAGGTTGACGAGTGGATCACTCTACAAGGTTTGCACATGTAGAGACTGACATTTTAGCCCATTCCTCTTTACAAAACAACTCAAGCTCTGTCACATTAGAAGGAGAGCGTTTGTGAACAGCAGTTTTCAGGTCTTTCCACAGATCTTCAATAGGATTTAGGTCAGGACTTTGACTGGGCCATTCTAACACATTCATATGTTTGTTTTGAAACCATTCCATTGTAGATGTTTGTGTTTAGGGTCATTGTCCTGCTGGAAGGTGAATCTCCGCCCCAGCCTCAATTCTCTTGCTGACTCCAGCCGGTTTTCCTCCAAAATGTCTCTGTATTTGGCTCCATCCATCTTCACAACTATTCTTACAATCTTCCCAGTCCCCGCTGAGGAAAAGCAGCCCCATAGCATGATGCTCCCCCCACCATATTTGACACTGGGGATGGTGCACTCAGGACCAGCTCAGCGGCAGGACGTCCCAGCTCCTCCAGAGTTATCTTGGGAGACTTGGTTGCATTTCTGACCAGTGCTTTCCTTGTTCGGTCTGTTAGTTTGGGTGGACGGCCGTGTCTTGGTAAGTTCGCAGTGGTGCTATACTCTTTCCATTTCTGAATGATGGATTGAACAGTGCTCTGTGAGATGTTCAAATCTTGGGAAATCTTTGTATAACTTAACGCTGCTTTAAACTTCTCCACAGCTTTATCCCTGACCTCTCTGGTGAGCTCCTTGGCCTTCATGATGTTGTTTAGTGACCAATACACTCTGACCATAGCTCTGAGGCCCTCACAGAACAGCTGGAATTATACTGAGAGTAGATTACACACAGGTGGCCTCTATTTAATGGTTAGGGCAAGGTGTGAACTTTCTGCAGTCATTAGGAATGTTATAAAGGCAATTTAATGCACTCCAAAAATGCTGTATGAATACTTATGCACGCCCCACTTTTCATTTTTCTATTTTTTGTAAAATAACAGAATCATGTATCATTTTGCTTTCACTGCACAGTTATCTGTTACTTGTGTGAACTTTCAGTATGTATGTTCGTGTTCACTGTCAGATCTGGATACTTCTGCACTGTGAATCTGTGATCCACTAGTCAGCCTTATTCTGATGAAGTAACGTGCTGAATGAAAAAGAAAACTGAGGGTCAAACTGTGGAAGAACGAGGGCACTGTGGGCCGAAAACAGCGCTGAAATGCAAACACCGGGACATGAGCCTCTGTCATACACTTTTAGTGCATGCGCCCTCGATCCCCGTGTTCTGCGCGCATTAAAGTTGTATTTGCGCCCTCAACTTAAAAGATAGTTACGCCATATGTGCGTGCATATTTAATGAGGGCGTCCTCTGTTTTTTTCAGTCATTCCAAAACCATTTCTAAAAATGTAAAAAGTGTAAAAGTGTCATGGAGCCAAGAAGATAGGACTTTCTCTTTCGGTTCATCTGGGCAGTAGTTTACCGCTCTGGTGCAGTCAGAGAGGGAGAGAGAGTGCACACGCAGCCACTCGTCTGAGGGGATTCAGGTCGGGTCCAAAGTTAGGATCCAAGGTTCAGGTCCGGATGGGCTGGCGCATGGGTCCGGATCCGGACCGAGGTCCGCCGTTTAGTGACCTCTGATTTAGAGAGTCAGCTCTAACAATCTATCAAACCTTCCTTACATACCCTGGAACCTCTGGAAATGAGATTCCTAATGTCAGTAAGACGTTCCTGGTTAAATAAAGGTCAAAATAAATGTATAAATGAACATGTCCAAGTCTTTTGAGTATACAAGTCCTCATAGTAATTCCGACAGCAGTGCATCCTGACGCTCTGTCAGTGTTTGGACGGTCCGCTCACAGCTTTAGTCTGAGATCTCCTCGTCTCGTCTGTGCGTAATAATCCATTGAGTAGTTTCATCCGCTCCACTGTTCTGTGCTAGCGCCACACTCTGGCCTGGCACATGCATTGAAGCCTTTTCACACGAGTGGATCCCTGTGGAGCTGGCTCTAAGTGTTTAGTCTTTGTGTGAATAGAGCCTGAGACTCTTACCTCAATGCAATATAAGCTTCTTTCCCAAACTCCTGGGTTTAAACTATACAGTAGGCCTATGGTGGAAACAGAAAATTACTCTGTTACAGTAAAATAAATAGGTTCCCAAAGCTCCATTCGATAACTGCGATGGACTATAGAAATGATTAAGACGACACACTGCAGGTGAATTCAAACTTTCCCTGTCGATTACAAACATAAATTAAAAATGTACTGCAAATTTTCCATCTGCAGTCGCTGCACTGAATAACACCCGGTAGCACTGTACTTTATGTTCATCTTTTTTTCATGTGATATTTTTTGTAATGATGTGTGTGTTTTACTGACCGATTTTTAATTGAGCCGTGCTGAAAAACAAATTTCTGCTCTTTGGAACAGACAATAAAGTTATATTCTATTCTATTCTTTCATTTAATGTTTTTGTGTAAAAAAGGCATTTTATGAAAATAAATGGAAAAAATTGCTGGTATTTTCTGCAACAAAATCTAAATAATGGATAGTGCCAGGTTTACTTTGATGATTTATTGGTTAAAAAAGATGGTTTAGAGCCGCTTTTAGATCTGGTTTAGTTCATGAATAAGCTGGATATTAGCAAAATATCTCTTTGGGGTTCAGAAATTCAGGAAACGTGTATTGCAGAACCCTTTGCTACTTGTGTTAAGGGGGTGCAACTTGTCACAATCAGAGAAAGAGATTTCCCATATAATACTATGGAGAAACATATTCAAGCACCTTACTATACAGTGATTCCATTTAATAATGTGTGTCGTTGTGTGCTCACCACTGCCCCCCTCTGGTGTGCTACTGAACAGTTTGAGCCCGCTCTTGGCCCGGGCCCTCCGCACCGGGGTGATGTTGGGGCAGGAGTTCTCGTCTCCAGCAGGTCTGGAACTCCCCTCCTCCTCTTGATCCCGCTTCCTCTTCACACTCGCGTCACGGGCTGATGGGGGCGCCACTGGCTCCTAATTCAAACCAATGTTAACCATTTGCAATGAAAGTAAACATGTCCTGCATAACTGTGGCTTATACACCTCAGTGTTGGTGTTCTGTTTAATGATCTGGTCTATGGAAGTGGGAATGGCCAGTCTTATCCATTTCATTCATGGGCAACAGGCACGCCCACGAAACTTTGTAAACACTTTAGTAAAGATGGAGCGTAGTATTGTGGAGCCTTACGTTCGACACACAGAGAGGCTTTTGCAGGATGTTCCTAATTGGTAAATGAAAAGTTAATTGGGCATGTGTTTGGTGGTGTTTCGTAAAGCCAGCGTCATTCTGTTGCTTGCATTCAAAAAGGTGCTGGTGATGGGATTTAGCTTCCACTTGTGCTCCGTTGTGGGGGTGGGGGGGTAAAATTGACTGAAAAAAAAAAGATCCGACTCTATTCACAATTGAGATCCGGTTTGAACCGTTCACCTTAAAGAGCCGTTCAAAAAAGCCCCTCGGTCATGAACGTCACATCACTAATAGGTGCCCATGTGGAAAGTGTCCAACAATGCCCAATGAGGAAGAGAACGCAAGATGCCAGGAAATCACAAAGGTTGCTTTTGTGTATTTGCCAAAGTAAACAGTTTACTACTCCATCCACCCATCCATCCATCCACTTCCACTTCCCGTTGCCGGGTCATGGGGGCAGCTGTTGGAGCTGCTCCAGCCCCTATAGCGCCCCCTGCAGGTGGTGGGTTCACAGAAGGACGGCCTCATGGTTCTAACCGGGCCTGTTGGTCTCTCATAAGGGGCTTCTGAACCGCTCTTTGTCTGACCCGTCACCTAGGACCTGTTTGCCCTGGGAGACCCTACCAGGGGCACCAAGCCCCCGACAACAGAGCTCCAGGATCATTCGGGCTCAAACCCTCCACCATGTTAAGGTGGGGGTTCCAGGAGGGGTGCACGCGGACTTCAAAGATAAAAACCTCTGAAAAATGCGTGGTTTACTAGAGTTAGGGTCATTTCCTGTGGAGTGGAACTCCACTAATCATAGGCTGCTTATGTCGGCAACTGGCCAATCAGAATCAGAATCAGAATCAGAATCAGAATCAGAATCAGAATTCGTTTTATTGCCAAGGTTTGTGAACAAGGTTTACAAACTAGGAATTTTACTTGGTTCAAACGTGCGACATAAAACATATAACACAGAATTAAGATAAAAAATAAGCTAAGAACGTTAAACTATAAGGCTATAAGGGCATGCATAAAATAAAAAATATTAAATAAATAAGATAAAATAAAGTGACATATGTTAAGACAACAACAATTTGACAATGAACAACAGCGGGATTGTATATACAGATGTTTTGGCATTTAAAGTGGTATTAAGTGTTTAAAATGATAAAGTGATAAAGTGATAGCAGCGGGTCTAAGTGTGGACTCACCGCACAGTGCAAGTGCAGATACATCCATGACTCTGTAACTGAGCTACAGAGACTTGTATTTGTTCATGAGTCTGATGGCGGAGGGGAAAAAACTGTTCAAGTGGCGGGAGGTATGGGTCTGGATAGACCGTAGCCTCCTGCCTGAGGGGAGAGGGGTGAATAGTCCGTGTCCAGGGTGAGAAGGGTCAGCTGTGATCCGACCCACACGCCTCCGGGTCCTGGAGGTGAACAGGTCCTGGAGAGATGGGAGCTCACAGCCAATCACCTTCTCTGCAGCACGCACAATGCGCTGCAGACGGTGCTTGTCCCGTTCTGTAGCGCCGGGGAACCACACGGTGATGGAGGAGGTGAGGATGGACTCGATGATGGCCGTGTAGAACTGCGCCAACATCTTGGTTGGCAGCTTGAGTTTCTTCAGCTGCCGCAGGAAGAACATCCTCTGCTGGGCCTTCTTGATGAGGGAGCTGATGGTTGGCTCCCATTTGAGGTCCTGGGTGATGGTGGTGCCCAGGAAACGGAAGGAGTCCACGATGGAAATGGGGGTGGAAGAGTCTGTCAGGGCAAGGGGGGACGGTGGGGCTGTGTCTTTCCTAAAGTCCACGATCATCTCCACTGTCTTCTGGGCGTTCAGCTCCAGGTTGTTGTGGCTGCACCAGGACGCCAGCCGTTCCACCTCTCTCCTGTAGGCGGACTCATCGCCGTCCGAGATGAGCCCGATGAGGGTGGTGTCGTCCGCAAACTTGATCAGTTTAACGGTCTGGTGACTGGAGGTGCAGCAGTTTGTATACAGGGAGAAGAGCCAGGGGGAAAGTACACAGCCCTGAGGAGTTCCAGTATTTGTAGTCCGAGTGTCCGAGACGATCTTTCCCAGCCGCACGTGCTGGCTCCGGTCCGTCAGGAAGTTGATATGCAAATGTACCTTTAGTATCCTGGAAATTCTTTTTGCAAGCGGACAGATAGACTCTTCCTGAAGGTGATGGGTAACTACTGTAACTGACGTTACGTGGGGGACGAGACATTTTTCACAACCAGAGTTTCAGATCAGAGGGCAGAATACTCAGACATGCGTTTTTAACAAGGGGATTACTATATTATACTATACTATACTATACTATACTATCCCCTCCTGGAACCGCCACCTTAACGTGGTGGAGGGTTTGAGCCTGAATGATCCTGGAGCTCTGTTGTCGGGGGCTTCATGCCCCTGGTAGGGTCTCCCAGGGCAAACAGGTCCTAGGTGACGGGTCAGACAAAGAGCGGTTCAGAAGCCCCTTATGAGAGACCAACAGGCCCGGTTAGAACCTGTTATGCATTGATCTAACTGCACAATAATAATTCTGCCCTGATTTAAATGCATAATAGTTGGCACTACTTTGTGTCGTGTCTGAATACTGCGCTCCGCAATATTAGTGTGTACTAAGTCAGCGGACTGATATGAGACTTGTAATGTGGCACCTGTTCAGTAAAGAAGCATGTTGAACTTGTCTGTGCTTCTTATAAGGTTATGTTGAGTGAAAGCAAACATAACAGAACCATGAGGCCGTACTTCTGTGGACCCACCACCTGCAGGGGGCGCCATAGGGGCTGGTGCAGCTCCAACAGCTGCCCCCACGACCCGGCAACGGACAAGTGGAAGAAGATGGATGGATGAATGGATGGATTACTATATAAAACATAGTTAAAACCTCAAAAAAGCCTTCATGACTAATGTGTTGAAAAGGTTTGGACGGTTCTTCATTTGTTTGGACTGGTTTGTAGAAGGTTACCTTGGGTGTGTACTCTTTCACAGTCACGACCTTTTCTGGTTCTGACCACAGTGGTTTTCCCTGAGAAAGAAAAAAAGATGACCACCATTTACTTCAAATAGGAGCCAAGGAGGAAGAGGAGAGGGTCAGAAGAAGAAGATGAGGAAGAGGAGAGGGTCAGAAGATGAAGAGGAGAGGGTCAGAGGGAGCAGAGGAGGAAGAGGAGAGGGTCAGAAGATGAATATGAGGAAGAGGAGAGGGTCAGAAGATGAAGAGGAGAGGGTCAGAGGGAGCAGAGGAGGAAGAGGAGAGGGTCAGAAGATGAAGATGAGGAAGATGAGAGGGTCAGAAGATGAAGATGAGGAAGAGGAGAGGGTCAGAAGATGAAGATGAGGAAGAGGGTCAGAAGATGAAGATGAGGAAGAGGAGAGGGTTAGAGGATGAAGATGAGGAAGACGAGAGGGTCAGGATGAAGATGAGGAAGACGAGAGAGTCAGGATGAAGAGGAGAGGGTCAGAAGGAGCAGAGGAGGAAGAAGAGAGGGTCAGAGGATGAAGAGAAGGGAGAGAAGAGGGTCAGAAGGTGACGAGGAGGGAGGAGAGGGTCAGAGGATGAATATGAGGAAGAGGAGAGGGTCAGAAGGTGACGAGGAGAGGGTCAGAGGATGAAGAGGAGAGGGTCAGAGGGAGTAGAGGAAGAAGAGGAGAGGGTCAGAGGAGGAAGAGGGTCAGAGGAAGAAGAGGAGAGGGTCAGAGGATGAAGAGGATGAAGAGGAGAGGGTCAGAGGAAGAAGAGGAGAGGGTCAGAGGAGGAAGATGGTCAGAGGATGAAGAGGAGGAGAGGGTCAGAGGGAGCAGAGGAAGAAGAGGAGAGGGTCAGAGGATGCGGAGAAGGAAGAGGAGAGGGTCAGAGGAGGAAGAGGGTCAGAGGATGAAGAGGAGGAGGAGGAGAGGGTCAGAGGGAGCAGAGGAAGAAGAGGAGAGGGTCAGAGGATGAAGAAGAGGGGGGTCAGAGGATGAAGAGGAAGAAGAGGAGAGGGTCAGAGGATGAAGAAGAGGGGGGTCAGAGGATGAAGAGGAGAGGAAGAAGAGGAGAGGGTCAGAGGATGAAGAGGGTCAGAGGAAGAAGAGGAGGAAGAGGGTCAGAGGAAGAAGAGGAGAGGGTCAGAGGGTGAAGAGGATGAAGAGGAGAGGGTCAGAGGGTGAAGAGGAGGAAGAGGGTCAGAGGATGAAGAGGAGGAGGAGGAGAGGGTCAGAGGGAGCAGAGGAAGAAGAGGAGAGGGTCAGAGGATGAAGAGGAGGGGGTCAGAGGATGAAGAGGAAGAAGAGGAGAGGGTCAGAGAGAGCAGAGGATACAGAGGAAGCTCTGACCAGAGTGTCTCCCTCCACAGACAGTCTGAGTGTGACCCGGTCAGTCCAGGTGTCCTCCTCCCACTGCTCCCAGGACAGGCACCTGTGAGAAAACAGTGCACAGTGAAACCATTATTTTGGCTGGACGGCCCGCCCCGTTTTCCTTTTTATTTTATTTTTTAAAATAAACCACCGCCCTGCTGTAAAGTACCCCAAGGCTTTGAAGCAGTTTAAACAAGGCCCAAAGCCAAGAGAGAAACATACCAGTGAAGTATGTTCACCTATTTTATATGTTTTCTGTTTCAGACTTTTGCTTATAATTTCGGAATCATAGGAGATCGAGACTTATTATTTTTTGTTTTGGAATCTGCTGATTTTTGACACGCTCCCCCTGAAAGTATCGACTAAACATGAATGTCCTGAATAAATCAGCCCTCTGCCCCTCATACAGCGCCCCCTGCTGTCACAGTTCTGACACGTTTAGAAGCTTTACACAGGATTATAGAAAACACTTCTTTTTTTTTAATATTAGCCAAAAGTATCGTTGGTGCAGATCGGCATCGGCCTGAGAAAAACCCACATCGGTCGACCTCGGATATATTCCAGTATATTTGTATGATTGAAACCTTTACTAGAATAATACATGTTTATTGGCCATTTGATCAAATCACATTAAATAGCCGATATATAGGCCGATATTTTAAGCTTCATATAGGTATCGGACCCAGAACACCGTATCGGTCGAGCCCCATGAATGACGAGGTCCATCCCCCTCAATGGCAGCGGTCAGCACACCGACTCACTTGTTGTAGGGGGTGAGTTTGCCGATGGTGATGGGGGTCCGCGTAGAGTCCTCCAGCTCCGCGTTGACGCAGACCCGACCCCCCCACTGCCCGCTGCTGAAGAGCACCACCTGCTGGACCGACGGTGGGACTGCCACACTCACTCGGGAGGAGCCGTCGTCGCTGCAGAAGAAGACGGCAGGTGAGGAGAAGAAGAGCGCGTCGCAGAATCATCTAGACACTGTAGGGCCCTGGGGCCCCACGGGAGCCCTACAGCCCCACAGTGTGTGAAAACATCCCATCTCAAACCCAAAACAAAGTGACAACGTGGACAGATGTTTGTGATTATGAAAATGTATCAACTGTGAACCTGCACTCCGCACACAGCTCCTGAATGAATAACCAAAGTTAGTTTTATTTGAATTGTACTTATTCTAAACAAAAACATTCATTATCCAGTGCAAAAGGGACTAATACAATCAAATATATATATAACCACCAACATGTCTGGGAACTCCTGAATAAGCAAGTTTGAACACAAATGCCTCTTCCTCCTTTTAAAGAAGGAAGGACTTTATTTTTTCTCATTTTTCATTACTGTCATTAATGTCCCATAATGCTGTAATAATCACAGCTACTCTCACCTGTGGGTAAACACCTGTGAAGTAGAGCGTCTCTAACAATCTGCTCACTCCAGTATCGGTCAGTCCTGTCCTATTCATAGATGATCACTGCCCATTATCTGTCCTATTCATGGATGATCACTGCTAATTACCTGCCTATTTTTCTTTTGTTGGCTGAGGTGCCGTCCCTTGGACTGGGTGTGCCCTGTCAGTTTTCCCCTGAAGGAGATTGGAGTAAAGTGACGGGAGATTAAATCTGACCCACCATTCCGGTTCATGGAGGGATTTTCTTTCCTGACAAAAATAGCTTCTTTAACTCCTCGTTCAAACCGATGTTCTTCTTTAGCTAAAACGTTGACCTCCCCGTCCTCAAAGGAGTGGTTGGAGGCTTTGAGGTGGAGGTGCACCGCCGACTGGGGGCCACTTGTGCCTTCTCTTCGGTGTTGATAAAGTCTCTTCTGTAAAACTTGTTTCGTTTCTCCAATATAATGTTGTTTGCATTCTTCTTCTTTGCATTGAATTGAATAAACTACATTGCCTTGTTTGTGGCTCGGAGTTTTGTCTTTGGGATGAACTCATGTTTGTCTCAGTGTGTTCACCGGTTTGTGGTTCACTGGAATCCTGTGCTGCCTAAAGGTTCTCTGAAGTTTCTCTGAGCAGTGATCATCTATGAATTGCTGGGTTGCAGGTGACATCACAGCATTCCAAAGGCCAATATATATGGAGGATTATTTTTGTAATTCATACTCTTTCTTTTGAGCTACGACTTGTGAAAGTGTAATGTTGTTAATAGGAAAAACTGGGTCCTGCCCCCCCACTGAGTCCGGTGACATCATCACATTCTAGAACCTGCAACCCTAGGACAGGACTGACCGATACTGGGGCAGGTCATTAGAGACGCTCTACTTCAAAGGTGTTTACCCACAGGTGAGAGTAGCTGTGATTAGAGGGGAGGAGCCGGGCCAACCCTAACTCCTCCCCGTTGGTCTATATCTTCAGCTGCGGGCTGAGCGGGACTTTAGTCGCTGACGAAGCCTTTTGGATGAGAGGCGAAACGTTCAAAGACTTCAACTAATGAGTACAGAAGATGAATCAAGTACCTTCATTGAAGATGGACAACTCCTGTACGACTGAGAACTTACACAGACACATATTGATTATATTTTGACAGCTGAAAACCTCTTATTACTCTAAGGAGGGGGGAACACAGACATAAAGCAGAGATTGTCGGTTCTGTGGGAAACCAGACGTTCTCATCTACTGTAAACTAAGCGGAGTACACAGCCTGGTTTGATCTGTTTTTAAATCTAAAGTATCCAGTGTTGGGGTTACACAAACATAACTAAGGAATATAACATATTACTGAAACTAAAAATGGGAATGTATTTATTAGTCATTATATTTCGAGTTACAAGTGCATTTAAATGCATGAACGAAAAAATGCTAAAGTCCCCCCAAATAAAATGCAGCACCAAATCAAGTCGGACACCGGTGAATCTGCAGCGTGTCGTTAATGTCAAAACCAAACACGAGAGAACGGGGAAAGTGAAGGAAACGGAAATGGCATTATTACCATTTTCAGTTTATATTTTGCCAAAAGTAACTCAAAGTAGTGAAACTCGGCTACATTTTATTCAGTAATATGTAATACAAGCATAATACATTTTTAGAGCTGTAATCACGAATATAGAATATATTAAACATTTTTAGTAACTTTAGCCAATTTTAAAATCAATGAAAGAAGTAACTATCTTACTTTTAGAAGGAGTAATCAGTAGTTGGATTACGTTAAAGGGGTAATCCCAACACCACAGGTTAATTTATATGTGGAAGTTATTGAGCTTGTGATCCTTGTTATTAATAGTCCGATATCAACAGACACTACAAGCACATAATAAAAGTGCTGCATACGGACGATACCAAATATGATCAGAGAATAAACAGGTCAAATAAAACCCTGAACAGAAAGACCTCACCCGGCAGAATAAACCAGACGAACACTTTGACCTCACCAGACGAGTTTCTGCGGAGGTCCGCGTCCAAACACCGCGTACACTCCGAACTCCTCCATGTCCCGGGCCGGTGGGTGAATCAAGTGTATCTAAAGTTTGTAAAGTGAGGCTTTCCGCAGGTTTGTGGCGCCTCTCCCGCCAGTATTTTATGTACACACATGAACACAAGCGCCAGCTCCGCGCGGCTTCTCTGTTGAGCGGGAGTTGCGCCTGTTTTGGAGCGCGGCGTACGGCGGTGCCATGGGCGGTGCGCAGAGACCGCCCATATTAGAGACTCCGCCCTGCTGCAGGTGTCAAGGTGATTATGTGAAACGCATTGAAGGGTGGGGCGCTCATGTTGTGTTAGCCAATCAGAAAGCTACATCATGCCAGCGTGAGAAGCTGTGTTCAAGAACCGTCGGCTCAAACACTGTTGTTGAGATTTGAACCATTATTTATGTATTTATTTATTTATTTATTCGGTTTACCTATTCACGGGTAAACATTTTAAACAGTATGTCTGTGTAAGTTCTCAGTCGTACAGGAGTTGTCCATCTTCAATGAAGGTACTTGATTCATCTTCTGTACTCAGTAGTTGAAGTCTTCGAACGTTTTGCCTCTCATCTTAAGCTGTGGGCTGAGCGGGACTTTTGTCGCTGATGAAGCCTTTTGGATGAGAGGCGAAACGTTCGAAGACTTCAACTACTGAGTACAGAAGATGAATTAAGTACCTTTATTGAAGATTTTAAACAGTAATTATTATTTGCTGAGAAACGTCTACTTGCACCACTATAACATTAATATCCATTTTATTTTGTATTCTAAGATGCTCGTCTTAACAATCAGTGATTAGCTCTGCATTCAAGTTTTCAAGTTTATTTTTAAAATTCATGCTTGCAGTCAAAGACTGAATATCAGCCAGAAATTACCATGAAAACATTATTAGTAAAAACACTTTCGTAACATTTTCATAAGATAAGATCACCCTTTCAAGTCTTTATTGTGCGATCTCACCGCTGTTGGCAGCACAGATTGTCCAAATCTTCCAGTGCGGTGCTTGTACTCGAAGATGTTATTTCAACTGCGCAGATTCTTTTGAGAACTTTGACCTCTAGTTTTTGGCAGCAGTTGGTGTAGTGGCTGTTTTACTCTTAATGTGTGTTATGCATTGACAAAAGGCAATCTTCTGACGAGTGGGGGAGGAGTGTGCTGGCAGTGGCCCTCTGCCAATTTAATGTAGAGGAAACACTGCCAAATGAGGAAGAATATTTCTTCCTCATGCAGGCCCCCTGAGTGGGGTGGCACAGGCCACCCCCTGGCCACCCCCCAGACACACCACTGCACTTTTACAGAAGAGCTTTTATAACCTAAATTGTTTTACTCCTAATGTGTGTTATGCATTGATGTTTTTGTCTTTATTGTGGTTTTATGTTATTTACTTTTTTTTTAAATGTTTACTCAATTGCTTATCAAATGTGGAAAGCACTTAAAATAAAATGTATTATTTTATGTTTTATTACTGATACAAACCATACAAAATATTTAATACCTATGTGGTCTCTTCATGTTTTAAACGTAACAAATGCAAACCTTTCCAACATGTTCTGAAATGCTTGAGACTCCTGTATTAGTTTAGATTTAGGCCCCACACACTTCAGTCGCTGAATCTAGCCCCTGCTTGCTTTGAGACAAAAATGCTGAACTCTGTGCTACTAAACACTGCCCTGACTAATGTTGGATGTGTTTCTTCCCTTTGTGGTTCTAACGTTCTCACCCTCATCCACCTGCTGTTCTACCTGACCCTTAGAGAGCGGACGGCTGTTCTCCGGGGTCACCAAGCTCACTGGCTCTGTGCTCACACTGAAGCCAGTGTACTGCCTGCTCTGCTCTAGCTGTGGTCAGGCCCATCAGCTATCTGAGGTAACATTTGGTTTCATTCATTCATCACCTGATGAAGCTCTGACTAACAACCGACTTTGGAGCAAGTAGTTATTGTTTTCAGTCTGGTTTCCCCAGTGTGAAGAGGGCAACAGAAGTATGCAGAGATTTGCTGTTAGAGGAAATACTGGATGAGCCCGGAGAGACACGAGTGGAAGGATGGAACGTAGAGAGAAGTTTTATTAATACACACACATAATAACAATACAGGCCTGGAGACAGCTGAACAGCCAACACTCGGTTAGGGCATTGGGCATTCAGAGTCTGGTGATCTATCCACATGAAGAGCGTTAAATAGTCGTAGTGCCACGTAGGCATTAACCTCCTACTCACAGACAATGCGCCACGTATACTAGGCCACATGTCATGTAGAGGGTCGAGGCCGCCGTGTCTTATTCTAACAGTACGATATGATAAGAGGATTATGTGAAGGCCGAATGAATCTATGATTCCCCATCAGTGACCAGCACAACAGCAGGGTGCGAGCAGAGATGACCGCGGTGAAGAGAAAAGCCTTGGTGACAGTGCTGCTTCTCCAGGCTGCGCTCATCCTGAACTACTTGCCCCTGGTGCTGTCCTCGCCCATGTCCTTTCTCCGCCGTCCTGCATGTACCAGTGCCAAGTGCTCTGGCTGCTGCTTTCAGCTGCTCCTACCTGCAGCCACTCTTCTACCTGCAGCCGCTCTTCTACCTGCAGCCGCTCTTCTACCTGCAATCACTGGACTTACAAAAACAAGGACGTTGACTCTCTTTGTCTCGTAATTATATACTAATCTGTTATGTCCACCGCACAATATTCAACGAGTGAATCAAAGAAATGTAATAGTGGTGCAACTGAAAAAACAAACGCCCCCAGTCTCTGCTCTTCAAAACCTGGGCTGTTTAGAATATGCCCCAATGCTTTCTAAATAAGCTATGAACAAAAAAAGACAGTACAAATCATCATCCTTATCTACTTACGTTTATTTATCATTGCTCAACGTGCTTTACGGGTGGGGCTGCACAGTCAGGGGGACACATCATAAGGACACGGCTGCAGCGCCGTCTCACCTCTGCCGGAGCTCCTCTACGGGTACGCCAGTGACATGTGACTTCCCACAAGAAAGGAAGACAGTGGCGGAGATGGTAGAGCGGGTCGTCTTGTGACCGGAGGGTCGGTGGTTTGAATCCAGCAGGTGCACACTGTCGTTGTGTCCTTAGGCAAGATACTTCACCCTCATCGCCTCTGGTGTCTGTGCACAGTGGTGTAGGAATGGATGAGTGGTTCCTTGATATAAAGCTTTGAGTGCCTAAAGCAGGTAGAAAGGTGCTATATAAATGTTACCATTCAGAGTGGGTGGTCTCGTGATCAGAAGGTCGGAATCCGGGCCCCTGCGCGTTGTGTCCTTGGGCATGTGGCCCACCTGGCCTCCAGTACCTGTGCACATTGGTGTATGAATGAGAGTGAATGGGTGAGCCGCTCTCTCTCTCTCTCTCTCTCTCTCTCTCTCTCTCTCTCTCTCTCTCTAAATATATATATATATATATATATATATAAAATTGAAACCATTTACCATTTATAAAGAGCAGTGGTCTCCTGAGAATTCACAGGTCACTCGTGTGGTGTTGGGTCAGGACGCCCTCTGCTGGTGCCGCGCTCACTCCCAGATATTTCCCCTGAAAACAAAAACACACACAACCCTACCGACGAAAACACACCCCTATTCATCCTTAATATTACGGCATCAGTCATAAATGGAAGGCATTAGGTGAAGATTTTGCAGCAGTTTTGGCCCATTTTAAACTAACATTTTATTATAACAGTTTTATTAAATGATAACAAGCCCTTTCTCTACACGCTGGACTGCAAAGGTTTACATCAAACACCAATGATTTTCGACACCCAGAAACTAAACTACCTCAGTCTTCCATCAAATGTCTTGATGACGTTTTACTTAAGACTCCTACCGATAAATTCAAGCAATATTTAACAGGTATTAACCATGCCCAAAATAGAAATAGGCGAGTGAAAGTTACCAAGTACTCTCAAGACTGACCGTTTCATTAGCTGCATCACTTTTGACTACAAAAAGACGCCCTGAAACTAAACTACCTCATGTTTCCAACAAATTCTTGGATAACCTTTTACTTAGGACTGCTACTGATAAATGTAAGCCATTTTTATCAGGTATTATCCATGCCCAAAAAAGAAATCGTCGAGTGAAAGTTGCTAAGCCTGACCAATGTCATTAGCTAAAACTTGACCACTTTTGACAAAAACATTAGCATTAGCAAAAGCTGCATTGCCTTCACACGGACAAATGGGTACTAACATTGAGAATTAAAGCTAGTTTTGCAATATTTGTTGATATACAGTATTATAAAGACACTTACCACCAGGGAAGAGGTGTCTACTCGGTGCCATGATCAATCAGAGTTGAGCTGTTTGTTCGTAAATCTGGAAAAAACACATACAAGCACAGAGACAAAGTGTTAGAACGCGTTTTGAATGTGTCTATGAGCAAGAATTTACATAAACTTGGTGAGAAATGACGATACAGACCTCTCGTCTAATCTCTCACTCGAGTGTCCAAGTGACAGTGAAAATTGCATTCCATTTGCTATTTAAATAGTGCCGCCTGTTGCCATGCCAACGACGCCAACGACGCGAAGTCACACAGACGTCAGATTTTTTTTTTTTTTTTTTATAAAAATAATTTGTAAAACGAGATGGACACTAGAGCAACGTCTGTCTTCTTCTTCCTGTTATTTAAAATATTATTATTAATAATAATAATGATTTATTTTTTAGATCAGTGGACTAATATGGCCAAAAAGGGGCGAGGGAGTCAGTTGTTGCTCCATTGCACCAAGAGGTGGTCCCAGGTCTTATTGTACTTTGGAGACTGATTTTGCCCATCTTTCTAAAATGGTATGATCTGTTTGCAGATTGTGCCATTGATTGACCTACACTTTTGTTTTACAATGTAAATGTCATGCAAGCGCAGTAGATAAAGTCGGTTGGACATTACGTTGGTCATCTTTGGCCAAGCAACTTTTCAACTGAATGTTGGACAGAGCAGATACAATAAAAGTACTGACTCAAGTAACTTAGCTTTGAGACAACAGTAATAACAAAAGTACTTGGGGAAAATGCTACTTGAGTATTGTGAGTAGCCTGCTTGCGTAAAGCCTGATTTATGATTCAGTACATAAATGATGATAACTGAAACATGAAATGATGTAAAAGTATGCTAGAAGTAAGTAGGTCAGTAGCCTACGTCAGTGCCATTTTAGTCATTGTACAAGCATACAATGAAATTGTGTCCTGAGCGCGCCGCCATGTGGGCAAACCTGACCAGCATGTTTTTGGAGGTAGGGGAAACTGTAGCACCCGGAGGAAACCTGGCTGGCTGCCTTCAGTGCTCCTCTGAAATGGTGCACCGCCTCCTGGGTTTGACCCTGTTTCAGAGAGTGGTGTCCTGCACTGGTCAGCCCCTCCGCCTCCTCCTTCTACCTCTTCCTCCTGCGCCGCTCCCTCCGCGCCACAAATGTCTTTCACCATCTTCTCTTTTGTCCTTGTCATGTTATGCCTCCACTGTGTTGCAGGTGTGGGGGGCTCTTGGTGCCTCTTCAGTGTTTCAAAAGGAAAATGTCCTTAGCTCATATAAACCCAAAAGATTTTCCTGAAGAATAAAGTATAAACACAAACTATGTGTATAAGGGCACATACCTACCATACTTTAAAACCACTCAGGGCAATGACTTCAAAAAGTAACTGAGTACTACTGGCTTTTGATGTGGGATATAACACCATATGAGCAACACGCTATTTTCAAGTGGATGGATCGCGTCTTTGAATGATTACAATCATCATGTAGGCTATTTATTTTTTACATTGAATATTTTAGCCACACGTCAATGATGAAGCACATCTGTCTCCACACTGTGTAACCTGATGTGTCACGATAAGAAAGGCCTTTATTGATCTCTCAATGGAGAAAATTCACTTGTTTTATCAGCCCTCAAGAAACCTTCAGGGAAATGTAGCCCGGCTAACGCCACGCTGCTGTGTGCGCTCCAATCCAACGTCACAACAGCCTGGGGACAATGGCCGAAATCTTCGCATGGATTTGGGGACTAATCACAGAACGAGGAGGGACGGTAAGACGATGACGATA
Organism: Proterorhinus semilunaris; assembly: GCA_021464625.1. Classification (NCBI taxonomy): domain Eukaryota; kingdom Metazoa; phylum Chordata; class Actinopteri; order Gobiiformes; family Gobiidae; genus Proterorhinus; species Proterorhinus semilunaris. The sequence continues at coordinate 1,223,743 of CM038364.1, forward strand.
AACCGACCAGAACACTGTTTTACATTTTTGTATTTAAACTTTTTAATTGAAAGATGTGTGATATTGGTGGACCTGTTCTGTTGATTAAAGCAATTATACACAGTAAACAGTGGAAAAGTGTTCTGATTATCTCAATGACATACTACATACAATCGAAATTATATCATCCAAAGGTGTACCGTACATCAAAGCATTTTAGAGCGGCTACATGGGTGTAACGTAAAATACTAACCACGCGAGGGCAGTATTTCTTACAGCTTCCTCTATTGGCAAGAAATCTGAATTCCTACTTCTCATCCATCCATTCTTGTTTATTTCCACCATTTATACAGGATCCTTTACTTCTTCTACAACTAAACAAAATACCAAATAGTGTTTCAAAGGTTGTGATTGGAGAACCATAACCCTGCCTTCTTTACAAAAAGCTGTTTGTGTGTGACACTAGTGCGTTCTTCTCCGGGACCCGCAGCTTATCGCCCGTGTCCGTTTGGTTCCATCTCCAGCCCAAAATTGCAGATGACTCTGTAGCGCCTGAAGAAGCCCTGGTGAATCACTGGACTTACAAAAACAAGGACGTTGACTCTCTTTGTCTCGTAATTATATACTAATCTGTTATGTCCACCGCACAATATTCAACGAGTGAATCAAAGAAATGTAATAGTGGTGCAACTGAAAAAACAAACGCCCCCAGTCTCTGCTCTTCAAAACCTGGGCTGTTTAGAATATGCCCCAATGCTTTCTAAATAAGCTATGAACAAAAAAAGACAGTACAAATCATCATCCTTATCTACTTACGTTTATTTATCATTGCTCAACGTGCTTTACGGGTGGGGCTGCACAGTCAGGGGGACACATCATAAGGACACGGCTGCAGCGCCGTCTCACCTCTGCCGGAGCTCCTCTACGGGTACGCCAGTGACATGTGACTTCCCACAAGAAAGGAAGACAGTGGCGGAGATGGTAGAGCGGGTCGTCTTGTGACCGGAGGGTCGGTGGTTTGAATCCAGCAGGTGCACACTGTCGTTGTGTCCTTAGGCAAGATACTTCACCCTCATCGCCTCTGGTGTCTGTGCACAGTGGTGTAGGAATGGATGAGTGGTTCCTTGATATAAAGCTTTGAGTGCCTAAAGCAGGTAGAAAGGTGCTATATAAATGTTACCATTCAGAGTGGGTGGTCTCGTGATCAGAAGGTCGGAATCCGGGCCCCTGCGCGTTGTGTCCTTGGGCATGTGGCCCACCTGGCCTCCAGTACCTGTGCACATTGGTGTATGAATGAGAGTGAATGGGTGAGCCGCTCTCTCTCTCTCTCTCTCTCTCTCTCTCTCTCTCTCTCTCTCTCTCTCTCTCTCTCTCTAAATATATATATATATATATATATATATATATAAAATTGAAACCATTTACCATTTATAAAGAGCAGTGGTCTCCTGAGAATTCACAGGTCACTCGTGTGGTGTTGGGTCAGGACGCCCTCTGCTGGTGCCGCGCTCACTCCCAGATATTTCCCCTGAAAACAAAAACACACACAACCCTACCGACGAAAACACACCCCTATTCATCCTTAATATTACGGCATCAGTCATAAATGGAAGGCATTAGGTGAAGATTTTGCAGCAGTTTTGGCCCATTTTAAACTAACATTTTATTATAACAGTTTTATTAAATGATAACAAGCCCTTTCTCTACACGCTGGACTGCAAAGGTTTACATCAAACACCAATGATTTTCGACACCCAGAAACTAAACTACCTCAGTCTTCCATCAAATGTCTTGATGACGTTTTACTTAAGACTCCTACCGATAAATTCAAGCAATATTTAACAGGTATTAACCATGCCCAAAATAGAAATAGGCGAGTGAAAGTTACCAAGTACTCTCAAGACTGACCGTTTCATTAGCTGCATCACTTTTGACTACAAAAAGACGCCCTGAAACTAAACTACCTCATGTTTCCAACAAATTCTTGGATAACCTTTTACTTAGGACTGCTACTGATAAATGTAAGCCATTTTTATCAGGTATTATCCATGCCCAAAAAAGAAATCGTCGAGTGAAAGTTGCTAAGCCTGACCAATGTCATTAGCTAAAACTTGACCACTTTTGACAAAAACATTAGCATTAGCAAAAGCTGCATTGCCTTCACACGGACAAATGGGTACTAACATTGAGAATTAAAGCTAGTTTTGCAATATTTGTTGATATACAGTATTATAAAGACACTTACCACCAGGGAAGAGGTGTCTACTCGGTGCCATGATCAATCAGAGTTGAGCTGTTTGTTCGTAAATCTGGAAAAAACACATACAAGCACAGAGACAAAGTGTTAGAACGCGTTTTGAATGTGTCTATGAGCAAGAATTTACATAAACTTGGTGAGAAATGACGATACAGACCTCTCGTCTAATCTCTCACTCGAGTGTCCAAGTGACAGTGAAAATTGCATTCCATTTGCTATTTAAATAGTGCCGCCTGTTGCCATGCCAACGACGCCAACGACGCGAAGTCACACAGACGTCAGATTTTTTTTTTTTTTTTTTATAAAAATAATTTGTAAAACGAGATGGACACTAGAGCAACGTCTGTCTTCTTCTTCCTGTTATTTAAAATATTATTATTAATAATAATAATGATTTATTTTTTAGATCAGTGGACTAATATGGCCAAAAAGGGGCGAGGGAGTCAGTTGTTGCTCCATTGCACCAAGAGGTGGTCCCAGGTCTTATTGTACTTTGGAGACTGATTTTGCCCATCTTTCTAAAATGGTATGATCTGTTTGCAGATTGTGCCATTGATTGACCTACACTTTTGTTTTACAATGTAAATGTCATGCAAGCGCAGTAGATAAAGTCGGTTGGACATTACGTTGGTCATCTTTGGCCAAGCAACTTTTCAACTGAATGTTGGACAGAGCAGATACAATAAAAGTACTGACTCAAGTAACTTAGCTTTGAGACAACAGTAATAACAAAAGTACTTGGGGAAAATGCTACTTGAGTATTGTGAGTAGCCTGCTTGCGTAAAGCCTGATTTATGATTCAGTACATAAATGATGATAACTGAAACATGAAATGATGTAAAAGTATGCTAGAAGTAAGTAGGTCAGTAGCCTACGTCAGTGCCATTTTAGTCATTGTACAAGCATACAATGAAATTGTGTCCTGAGCGCGCCGCCATGTGGGCAAACCTGACCAGCATGTTTTTGGAGGTAGGGGAAACTGTAGCACCCGGAGGAAACCTGGCTGGCTGCCTTCAGTGCTCCTCTGAAATGGTGCACCGCCTCCTGGGTTTGACCCTGTTTCAGAGAGTGGTGTCCTGCACTGGTCAGCCCCTCCGCCTCCTCCTTCTACCTCTTCCTCCTGCGCCGCTCCCTCCGCGCCACAAATGTCTTTCACCATCTTCTCTTTTGTCCTTGTCATGTTATGCCTCCACTGTGTTGCAGGTGTGGGGGGCTCTTGGTGCCTCTTCAGTGTTTCAAAAGGAAAATGTCCTTAGCTCATATAAACCCAAAAGATTTTCCTGAAGAATAAAGTATAAACACAAACTATGTGTATAAGGGCACATACCTACCATACTTTAAAACCACTCAGGGCAATGACTTCAAAAAGTAACTGAGTACTACTGGCTTTTGATGTGGGATATAACACCATATGAGCAACACGCTATTTTCAAGTGGATGGATCGCGTCTTTGAATGATTACAATCATCATGTAGGCTATTTATTTTTTACATTGAATATTTTAGCCACACGTCAATGATGAAGCACATCTGTCTCCACACTGTGTAACCTGATGTGTCACGATAAGAAAGGCCTTTATTGATCTCTCAATGGAGAAAATTCACTTGTTTTATCAGCCCTCAAGAAACCTTCAGGGAAATGTAGCCCGGCTAACGCCACGCTGCTGTGTGCGCTCCAATCCAACGTCACAACAGCCTGGGGACAATGGCCGAAATCTTCGCATGGATTTGGGGACTAATCACAGAACGAGGAGGGACGGTAAGACGATGACGATAAACCGACCAGAACACTGTTTTACATTTTTGTATTTAAACTTTTTAATTGAAAGATGTGTGATATTGGTGGACCTGTTCTGTTGATTAAAGCAATTATACACAGTAAACAGTGGAAAAGTGTTCTGATTATCTCAATGACATACTACATACAATCGAAATTATATCATCCAAAGGTGTACCGTGCATCAAAGCATTTTAGAGCGGCTACATGGGTGTAACGTAAAATACTAACCACGCGAGGGCAGTATTTCTTACAGCTTCCTCTATTGGCAAGAAATCTGAATTCCTACTTCTCATCCATCCATTCTTGTTTATTTCCACCATTTATACAGGATCCTTTACTTCTTCTACAACTAAACAAAATACCAAATAGTGTTTCAAAGGTTGTGATTGGAGAACCATAACCCTGCCTTCTTTACAAAAAGCTGTTTGTGTGTGACACTAGTGCGTTCTTCTCCGGGACCCGCAGCTTATCGCCCGTGTCCGTTTGGTTCCATCTCCAGCCCAAAATTGCAGATGACTCTGTAGCGCCTGAAGAAGCCCTGGTGAATCACTGGACTTACAAAAACAAGGACGTTGACTCTCTTTGTCTCGTAATTATATACTAATCTGTTATGTCCACCGCACAATATTCAACGAGTGAATCAAAGAAATGTAATAGTGGTGCAACTGAAAAAACAAACGCCCCCAGTCTCTGCTCTTCAAAACCTGGGCTGTTTAGAATATGCCCCAATGCTTTCTAAATAAGCTATGAACAAAAAAAGACAGTACAAATCATCATCCTTATCTACTTACGTTTATTTATCATTGCTCAACGTGCTTTACGGGTGGGGCTGCACAGTCAGGGGGACACATCATAAGGACACGGCTGCAGCGCCGTCTCACCTCTGCCGGAGCTCCTCTACGGGTACGCCAGTGACATGTGACTTCCCACAAGAAAGGAAGACAGTGGCGGAGATGGTAGAGCGGGTCGTCTTGTGACCGGAGGGTCGGTGGTTTGAATCCAGCAGGTGCACACTGTCGTTGTGTCCTTAGGCAAGATACTTCACCCTCATCGCCTCTGGTGTCTGTGCACAGTGGTGTAGGAATGGATGAGTGGTTCCTTGATATAAAGCTTTGAGTGCCTAAAGCAGGTAGAAAGGTGCTATATAAATGTTACCATTCAGAGTGGGTGGTCTCGTGATCAGAAGGTCGGAATCCGGGCCCCTGCGCGTTGTGTCCTTGGGCATGTGGCCCACCTGGCCTCCAGTACCTGTGCACATTGGTGTATGAATGAGAGTGAATGGGTGAGCCGCTCTCTCTCTCTCTCTCTCTCTCTCTCTCTCTCTCTCTCTCTCTCTCTCTAAATATATATATATATATATATATATATATATAAAATTGAAACCATTTACCATTTATAAAGAGCAGTGGTCTCCTGAGAATTCACAGGTCACTCGTGTGGTGTTGGGTCAGGACGCCCTCTGCTGGTGCCGCGCTCACTCCCAGATATTTCCCCTGAAAACAAAAACACACACAACCCTACCGACGAAAACACACCCCTATTCATCCTTAATATTACGGCATCAGTCATAAATGGAAGGCATTAGGTGAAGATTTTGCAGCAGTTTTGGCCCATTTTAAACTAACATTTTATTATAACAGTTTTATTAAATGATAACAAGCCCTTTCTCTACACGCTGGACTGCAAAGGTTTACATCAAACACCAATGATTTTCGACACCCAGAAACTAAACTACCTCAGTCTTCCATCAAATGTCTTGATGACGTTTTACTTAAGACTCCTACCGATAAATTCAAGCAATATTTAACAGGTATTAACCATGCCCAAAATAGAAATAGGCGAGTGAAAGTTACCAAGTACTCTCAAGACTGACCGTTTCATTAGCTGCATCACTTTTGACTACAAAAAGACGCCCTGAAACTAAACTACCTCATGTTTCCAACAAATTCTTGGATAACCTTTTACTTAGGACTGCTACTGATAAATGTAAGCCATTTTTATCAGGTATTATCCATGCCCAAAAAAGAAATCGTCGAGTGAAAGTTGCTAAGCCTGACCAATGTCATTAGCTAAAACTTGACCACTTTTGACAAAAACATTAGCATTAGCAAAAGCTGCATTGCCTTCACACGGACAAATGGGTACTAACATTGAGAATTAAAGCTAGTTTTGCAATATTTGTTGATATACAGTATTATAAAGACACTTACCACCAGGGAAGAGGTGTCTACTCGGTGCCATGATCAATCAGAGTTGAGCTGTTTGTTCGTAAATCTGGAAAAAACACATACAAGCACAGAGACAAAGTGTTAGAACGCGTTTTGAATGTGTCTATGAGCAAGAATTTACATAAACTTGGTGAGAAATGACGATACAGACCTCTCGTCTAATCTCTCACTCGAGTGTCCAAGTGACAGTGAAAATTGCATTCCATTTGCTATTTAAATAGTGCCGCCTGTTGCCATGCCAACGACGCCAACGACGCGAAGTCACACAGACGTCAGATTTTTTTTTTTTTTTTTTTTAAAAATAATTTGTAAAACGAGATGGACACTAGAGCAACGTCTGTCTTCTTCTTCCTGTTATTTAAAATATTATTATTAATAATAATAATGATTTATTTTTTAGATCAGTGGACTAATATGGCCAAAAAGGGGCGAGGGAGTCAGTTGTTGCTCCATTGCACCAAGAGGTGGTCCCAGGTCTTATTGTACTTTGGAGACTGATTTTGCCCATCTTTCTAAAATGGTATGATCTGTTTGCAGATTGTGCCATTGATTGACCTACACTTTTGTTTTACAATGTAAATGTCATGCAAGCGCAGTAGATAAAGTCGGTTGGACATTACGTTGGTCATCTTTGGCCAAGCAACTTTTCAACTGAATGTTGGACAGAGCAGATACAATAAAAGTACTGACTCAAGTAACTTAGCTTTGAGACAACAGTAATAACAAAAGTACTTGGGGAAAATGCTACTTGAGTATTGTGAGTAGCCTGCTTGCGTAAAGCCTGATTTATGATTCAGTACATAAATGATGATAACTGAAACATGAAATGATGTAAAAGTATGCTAGAAGTAAGTAGGTCAGTAGCCTACGTCAGTGCCATTTTAGTCATTGTACAAGCATACAATGAAATTGTGTCCTGAGCGCGCCGCCATGTGGGCAAACCTGACCAGCATGTTTTTGGAGGTAGGGGAAACTGTAGCACCCGGAGGAAACCTGGCTGGCTGCCTTCAGTGCTCCTCTGAAATGGTGCACCGCCTCCTGGGTTTGACCCTGTTTCAGAGAGTGGTGTCCTGCACTGGTCAGCCCCTCCGCCTCCTCCTTCTACCTCTTCCTCCTGCGCCGCTCCCTCCGCGCCACAAATGTCTTTCACCATCTTCTCTTTTGTCCTTGTCATGTTATGCCCCCACTGTGTTGCAGGTGTGGGGGGCTCTTGGTGCCTCTTCAGTGTTTCAAAAGGAAAATGTCCTTAGCTCATATAAACCCAAAAGATTTTCCTGAAGAATAAAGTATAAACACAAACTATGTGTATAAGGGCACATACCTACCATACTTTAAAACCACTCAGGGCAATGACTTCAAAAAGTAACTGAGTACTACTGGCTTTTGATGTGGGATATAACACCATATGAGCAACACGCTATTTTCAAGTGGATGGATCGCGTCTTTGAATGATTACAATCATCATGTAGGCTATTTATTTTTTACATTGAATATTTTAGCCACACGTCAATGATGAAGCACATCTGTCTCCACACTGTGTAACCTGATGTGTCACGATAAGAAAGGCCTTTATTGATCTCTCAATGGAGAAAATTCACTTGTTTTATCAGCCCTCAAGAAACCTTCAGGGAAATGTAGCCCGGCTAACGCCACGCTGCTGTGTGCGCTCCAATCCAACGTCACAACAGCCTGGGGACAATGGCCGAAATCTTCGCATGGATTTGGGGACTAATCACAGAACGAGGAGGGACGGTAAGACGATGACGATAAACCGACCAGAACACTGTTTTACATTTTTGTATTTAAACTTTTTAATTGAAAGATGTGTGATATTGGTGGACCTGTTCTGTTGATTAAAGCAATTATACACAGTAAACAGTGGAAAAGTGTTCTGATTATCTCAATGACATACTACATACAATCGAAATTATATCATCCAAAGGTGTACCGTGCATCAAAGCATTTTAGAGCGGCTACATGGGTGTAACGTAAAATACTAACCACGCGAGGGCAGTATTTCTTACAGCTTCCTCTATTGGCAAGAAATCTGAATTCCTACTTCTCATCCATCCATTCTTGTTTATTTCCACCATTTATACAGGATCCTTTACTTCTTCTACAACTAAACAAAATACCAAATAGTGTTTCAAAGGTTGTGATTGGAGAACCATAACCCTGCCTTCTTTACAAAAAGCTGTTTGTGTGTGACACTAGTGCGTTCTTCTCCGGGACCCGCAGCTTATCGCCCGTGTCCGTTTGGTTCCATCTCCAGCCCAAAATTGCAGATGACTCTGTAGCGCCTGAAGAAGCCCTGGTGAATCACTGGACTTACAAAAACAAGGACGTTGACTCTCTTTGTCTCGTAATTATATACTAATCTGTTATGTCCACCGCACAATATTCAACGAGTGAATCAAAGAAATGTAATAGTGGTGCAACTGAAAAAACAAACGCCCCCAGTCTCTGCTCTTCAAAACCTGGGCTGTTTAGAATATGCCCCAATGCTTTCTAAATAAGCTATGAACAAAAAAAGACAGTACAAATCATCATCCTTATCTACTTACGTTTATTTATCATTGCTCAACGTGCTTTACGGGTGGGGCTGCACAGTCAGGGGGACACATCATAAGGACACGGCTGCAGCGCCGTCTCACCTCTGCCGGAGCTCCTCTACGGGTACGCCAGTGACATGTGACTTCCCACAAGAAAGGAAGACAGTGGCGGAGATGGTAGAGCGGGTCGTCTTGTGACCGGAGGGTCGGTGGTTTGAATCCAGCAGGTGCACACTGTCGTTGTGTCCTTAGGCAAGATACTTCACCCTCATCGCCTCTGGTGTCTGTGCACAGTGGTGTAGGAATGGATGAGTGGTTCCTTGATATAAAGCTTTGAGTGCCTAAAGCAGGTAGAAAGGTGCTATATAAATGTTACCATTCAGAGTGGGTGGTCTCGTGATCAGAAGGTCGGAATCCGGGCCCCTGCGCGTTGTGTCCTTGGGCATGTGGCCCACCTGGCCTCCAGTACCTGTGCACATTGGTGTATGAATGAGAGTGAATGGGTGAGCCGCTCTCTCTCTCTCTCTCTCTCTCTCTCTCTCTCTCTCTCTCTCTCTCTCTCTCTCTAAATATATATATATATATATATATATATAAAATTGAAACCATTTACCATTTATAAAGAGCAGTGGTCTCCTGAGAATTCACAGGTCACTCGTGTGGTGTTGGGTCAGGACGCCCTCTGCTGGTGCCGCGCTCACTCCCAGATATTTCCCCTGAAAACAAAAACACACACAACCCTACCGACGAAAACACACCCCTATTCATCCTTAATATTACGGCATCAGTCATAAATGGAAGGCATTAGGTGAAGATTTTGCAGCAGTTTTGGCCCATTTTAAACTAACATTTTATTATAACAGTTTTATTAAATGATAACAAGCCCTTTCTCTACACGCTGGACTGCAAAGGTTTACATCAAACACCAATGATTTTCGACACCCAGAAACTAAACTACCTCAGTCTTCCATCAAATGTCTTGATGACGTTTTACTTAAGACTCCTACCGATAAATTCAAGCAATATTTAACAGGTATTAACCATGCCCAAAATAGAAATAGGCGAGTGAAAGTTACCAAGTACTCTCAAGACTGACCGTTTCATTAGCTGCATCACTTTTGACTACAAAAAGACGCCCTGAAACTAAACTACCTCATGTTTCCAACAAATTCTTGGATAACCTTTTACTTAGGACTGCTACTGATAAATGTAAGCCATTTTTATCAGGTATTATCCATGCCCAAAAAAGAAATCGTCGAGTGAAAGTTGCTAAGCCTGACCAATGTCATTAGCTAAAACTTGACCACTTTTGACAAAAACATTAGCATTAGCAAAAGCTGCATTGCCTTCACACGGACAAATGGGTACTAACATTGAGAATTAAAGCTAGTTTTGCAATATTTGTTGATATACAGTATTATAAAGACACTTACCACCAGGGAAGAGGTGTCTACTCGGTGCCATGATCAATCAGAGTTGAGCTGTTTGTTCGTAAATCTGGAAAAAACACATACAAGCACAGAGACAAAGTGTTAGAACGCGTTTTGAATGTGTCTATGAGCAAGAATTTACATAAACTTGGTGAGAAATGACGATACAGACCTCTCGTCTAATCTCTCACTCGAGTGTCCAAGTGACAGTGAAAATTGCATTCCATTTGCTATTTAAATAGTGCCGCCTGTTGCCATGCCAACGACGCCAACGACGCGAAGTCACACAGACGTCAGATTTTTTTTTTTTTTTTTTATAAAAATAATTTGTAAAACGAGATGGACACTAGAGCAACGTCTGTCTTCTTCTTCCTGTTATTTAAAATATTATTATTAATAATAATAATGATTTATTTTTTAGATCAGTGGACTAATATGGCCAAAAAGGGGCGAGGGAGTCAGTTGTTGCTCCATTGCACCAAGAGGTGGTCCCAGGTCTTATTGTACTTTGGAGACTGATTTTGCCCATCTTTCTAAAATGGTATGATCTGTTTGCAGATTGTGCCATTGATTGACCTACACTTTTGTTTTACAATGTAAATGTCATGCAAGCGCAGTAGATAAAGTCGGTTGGACATTACGTTGGTCATCTTTGGCCAAGCAACTTTTCAACTGAATGTTGGACAGAGCAGATACAATAAAAGTACTGACTCAAGTAACTTAGCTTTGAGACAACAGTAATAACAAAAGTACTTGGGGAAAATGCTACTTGAGTATTGTGAGTAGCCTGCTTGCGTAAAGCCTGATTTATGATTCAGTACATAAATGATGATAACTGAAACATGAAATGATGTAAAAGTATGCTAGAAGTAAGTAGGTCAGTAGCCTACGTCAGTGCCATTTTAGTCATTGTACAAGCATACAATGAAATTGTGTCCTGAGCGCGCCGCCATGTGGGCAAACCTGACCAGCATGTTTTTGGAGGTAGGGGAAACTGTAGCACCCGGAGGAAACCTGGCTGGCTGCCTTCAGTGCTCCTCTGAAATGGTGCACCGCCTCCTGGGTTTGACCCTGTTTCAGAGAGTGGTGTCCTGCACTGGTCAGCCCCTCCGCCTCCTCCTTCTACCTCTTCCTCCTGCGCCGCTCCCTCCGCGCCACAAATGTCTTTCACCATCTTCTCTTTTGTCCTTGTCATGTTATGCCTCCACTGTGTTGCAGGTGTGGGGGGCTCTTGGTGCCTCTTCAGTGTTTCAAAAGGAAAATGTCCTTAGCTCATATAAACCCAAAAGATTTTCCTGAAGAATAAAGTATAAACACAAACTATGTGTATAAGGGCACATACCTACCATACTTTAAAACCACTCAGGGCAATGACTTCAAAAAGTAACTGAGTACTACTGGCTTTTGATGTGGGATATAACACCATATGAGCAACACGCTATTTTCAAGTGGATGGATCGCGTCTTTGAATGATTACAATCATCATGTAGGCTATTTATTTTTTACATTGAATATTTTAGCCACACGTCAATGATGAAGCACATCTGTCTCCACACTGTGTAACCTGATGTGTCACGATAAGAAAGGCCTTTATTGATCTCTCAATGGAGAAAATTCACTTGTTTTATCAGCCCTCAAGAAACCTTCAGGGAAATGTAGCCCGGCTAACGCCACGCTGCTGTGTGCGCTCCAATCCAACGTCACAACAGCCTGGGGACAATGGCCGAAATCTTCGCATGGATTTGGGGACTAATCACAGAACGAGGAGGGACGGTAAGACGATGACGATAAACCGACCAGAACACTGTTTTACATTTTTGTATTTAAACTTTTTAATTGAAAGATGTGTGATATTGGTGGACCTGTTCTGTTGATTAAAGCAATTATACACAGTAAACAGTGGAAAAGTGTTCTGATTATCTCAATGACATACTACATACAATCGAAATTATATCATCCAAAGGTGTACCGTGCATCAAAGCATTTTAGAGCGGCTACATGGGTGTAACGTAAAATACTAACCACGCGAGGGCAGTATTTCTTACAGCTTCCTCTATTGGCAAGAAATCTGAATTCCTACTTCTCATCCATCCATTCTTGTTTATTTCCACCATTTATACAGGATCCTTTACTTCTTCTACAACTAAACAAAATACCAAATAGTGTTTCAAAGGTTGTGAATGGAGAACCATAACCCTGCCTTCTTTACAAAAAGCTGTTTGTGTGTGACACTAGTGCGTTCTTCTCCGGGACCCGCAGCTTATCGCCCGTGTCCGTTTGGTTCCATCTCCAGCCCAAAATTGCAGATGACTCTGTAGCGCCTGAAGAAGCCCTGGTGAATCACTGGACTTACAAAAACAAGGACGTTGACTCTCTTTGTCTCGTAATTATATACTAATCTGTTATGTCCACCGCACAATATTCAACGAGTGAATCAAAGAAATGTAATAGTGGTGCAACTGAAAAAACAAACGCCCCCAGTCTCTGCTCTTCAAAACCTGGGCTGTTTAGAATATGCCCCAATGCTTTCTAAATAAGCTATGAACAAAAAAAGACAGTACAAATCATCATCCTTATCTACTTACGTTTATTTATCATTGCTCAACGTGCTTTACGGGTGGGGCTGCACAGTCAGGGGGACACATCATAAGGACACGGCTGCAGCGCCGTCTCACCTCTGCCGGAGCTCCTCTACGGGTACGCCAGTGACATGTGACTTCCCACAAGAAAGGAAGACAGTGGCGGAGATGGTAGAGCGGGTCGTCTTGTGACCGGAGGGTCGGTGGTTTGAATCCAGCAGGTGCACACTGTCGTTGTGTCCTTAGGCAAGATACTTCACCCTCATCGCCTCTGGTGTCTGTGCACAGTGGTGTAGGAATGGATGAGTGGTTCCTTGATATAAAGCTTTGAGTGCCTAAAGCAGGTAGAAAGGTGCTATATAAATGTTACCATTCAGAGTGGGTGGTCTCGTGATCAGAAGGTCGGAATCCGGGCCCCTGCGCGTTGTGTCCTTGGGCATGTGGCCCACCTGGCCTCCAGTACCTGTGCACATTGGTGTATGAATGAGAGTGAATGGGTGAGCCGCTCTCTCTCTCTCTCTCTCTCTCTCTCTCTCTCTCTCTAAATATATATATATATATATATATATATAAAATTGAAACCATTTACCATTTATAAAGAGCAGTGGTCTCCTGAGAATTCACAGGTCACTCGTGTGGTGTTGGGTCAGGACGCCCTCTGCTGGTGCCGCGCTCACTCCCAGATATTTCCCCTGAAAACAAAAACACACACAACCCTACCGACGAAAACACACCCCTATTCATCCTTAATATTACGGCATCAGTCATAAATGGAAGGCATTAGGTGAAGATTTTGCAGCAGTTTTGGCCCATTTTAAACTAACATTTTATTATAACAGTTTTATTAAATGATAACAAGCCCTTTCTCTACACGCTGGACTGCAAAGGTTTACATCAAACACCAATGATTTTCGACACCCAGAAACTAAACTACCTCAGTCTTCCATCAAATGTCTTGATGACGTTTTACTTAAGACTCCTACCGATAAATTCAAGCAATATTTAACAGGTATTAACCATGCCCAAAATAGAAATAGGCGAGTGAAAGTTACCAAGTACTCTCAAGACTGACCGTTTCATTAGCTGCATCACTTTTGACTACAAAAAGACGCCCTGAAACTAAACTACCTCATGTTTCCAACAAATTCTTGGATAACCTTTTACTTAGGACTGCTACTGATAAATGTAAGCCATTTTTATCAGGTATTATCCATGCCCAAAAAAGAAATCGTCGAGTGAAAGTTGCTAAGCCTGACCAATGTCATTAGCTAAAACTTGACCACTTTTGACAAAAACATTAGCATTAGCAAAAGCTGCATTGCCTTCACACGGACAAATGGGTACTAACATTGAGAATTAAAGCTAGTTTTGCAATATTTGTTGATATACAGTATTATAAAGACACATACCACCAGGGAAGAGGTGTCTACTCGGTGCCATGATCAATCAGAGTTGAGCTGTTTGTTCGTAAATCTGGAAAAAACACATACAAGCACAGAGACAAAGTGTTAGAACGCGTTTTGAATGTGTCTATGAGCAAGAATTTACATAAACTTGGTGAGAAATGACGATACAGACCTCTCGTCTAATCTATCACTCGAGTGTCCAAGTGACAGTGAAAATTGCATTCCATTTGCTATTTAAATAGTGCCGCCTGTTGCCATGCCAACGACGCCAACGACGCGAAGTCACACAGACGTCAGATTTTTTTTTTTTTTTTTTATAAAAATAATTTGTAAAACGAGATGGACACTAGAGCAACGTCTGTCTTCTTCTTCCTGTTATTTAAAATATTATTATTAATAATAATAATGATTTATTTTTTAGATCAGTGGACTAATATGGCCAAAAAGGGGCGAGGGAGTCAGTTGTTGCTCCATTGCACCAAGAGGTGGTCCCAGGTCTTATTGTACTTTGGAGACTGATTTTGCCCATCTTTCTAAAATGGTATGATCTGTTTGCAGATTGTGCCATTGATTGACCTACACTTTTGTTTTACAATGTAAATGTCATGCAAGCGCAGTAGATAAAGTCGGTTGGACATTACGTTGGTCATCTTTGGCCAAGCAACTTTTCAACTGAATGTTGGACAGAGCAGATACAATAAAAGTACTGACTCAAGTAACTTAGCTTTGAGACAACAGTAATAACAAAAGTACTTGGGGAAAATGCTACTTGAGTATTGTGAGTAGCCTGCTTGCGTAAAGCCTGATTTATGATTCAGTACATAAATGATGATAACTGAAACATGAAATGATGTAAAAGTATGCTAGAAGTAAGTAGGTCAGTAGCCTACGTCAGTGCCATTTTAGTCATTGTACAAGCATACAATGAAATTGTGTCCTGAGCGCGCCGCCATGTGGGCAAACCTGACCAGCATGTTTTTGGAGGTAGGGGAAACTGTAGCACCCGGAGGAAACCTGGCTGGCTGCCTTCAGTGCTCCTCTGAAATGGTGCACCGCCTCCTGGGTTTGACCCTGTTTCAGAGAGTGGTGTCCTGCACTGGTCAGCCCCTCCGCCTCCTCCTTCTACCTCTTCCTCCTGCGCCGCTCCCTCCGCGCCACAAATGTCTTTCACCATCTTCTCTTTTGTCCTTGTCATGTTATGCCTCCACTGTGTTGCAGGTGTGGGGGGCTCTTGGTGCCTCTTCAGTGTTTCAAAAGGAAAATGTCCTTAGCTCATATAAACCCAAAAGATTTTCCTGAAGAATAAAGTATAAACACAAACTATGTGTATAAGGGCACATACCTACCATACTTTAAAACCACTCAGGGCAATGACTTCAAAAAGTAACTGAGTACTACTGGCTTTTGATGTGGGATATAACACCATATGAGCAACACGCTATTTTCAAGTGGATGGATCGCGTCTTTGAATGATTACAATCATCATGTAGGCTATTTATTTTTTACATTGAATATTTTAGCCACACGTCAATGATGAAGCACATCTGTCTCCACACTGTGTAACCTGATGTGTCACGATAAGAAAGGCCTTTATTGATCTCTCAATGGAGAAAATTCACTTGTTTTATCAGCCCTCAAGAAACCTTCAGGGAAATGTAGCCCGGCTAACGCCACGCTGCTGTGTGCGCTCCAATCCAACGTCACAACAGCCTGGGGACAATGGCCGAAATCTTCGCATGGATTTGGGGACTAATCACAGAACGAGGAGGGACGGTAAGACGATGACGATAAACCGACCAGAACACTGTTTTACATTTTTGTATTTAAACTTTTTAATTGAAAGATGTGTGATATTGGTGGACCTGTTCTGTTGATTAAAGCAATTATACACAGTAAACAGTGGAAAAGTGTTCTGATTATCTCAATGACATACTACATACAATCGAAATTATATCATCCAAAGGTGTACCGTGCATCAAAGCATTTTAGAGCGGCTACATGGGTGTAACGTAAAATACTAACCACGCGAGGGCAGTATTTCTTACAGCTTCCTCTATTGGCAAGAAATCTGAATTCCTACTTCTCATCCATCCATTCTTGTTTATTTCCACCATTTATACAGGATCCTTTACTTCTTCTACAACTAAACAAAATACCAAATAGTGTTTCAAAGGTTGTGATTGGAGAACCATAACCCTGCCTTCTTTACAAAAAGCTGTTTGTGTGTGACACTAGTGCGTTCTTCTCCGGGACCCGCAGCTTATCGCCCGTGTCCGTTTGGTTCCATCTCCAGCCCAAAATTGCAGATGACTCTGTAGCGCCTGAAGAAGCCCTGGTGAATCACTGGACTTACAAAAACAAGGACGTTGACTCTCTTTGTCTCGTAATTATATACTAATCTGTTATGTCCACCGCACAATATTCAACGAGTGAATCAAAGAAATGTAATAGTGGTGCAACTGAAAAAACAAACGCCCCCAGTCTCTGCTCTTCAAAACCTGGGCTGTTTAGAATATGCCCCAATGCTTTCTAAATAAGCTATGAACAAAAAAAGACAGTACAAATCATCATCCTTATCTACTTACGTTTATTTATCATTGCTCAACGTGCTTTACGGGTGGGGCTGCACAGTCAGGGGGACACATCATAAGGACACGGCTGCAGCGCCGTCTCACCTCTGCCGGAGCTCCTCTACGGGTACGCCAGTGACATGTGACTTCCCACAAGAAAGGAAGACAGTGGCGGAGATGGTAGAGCGGGTCGTCTTGTGACCGGAGGGTCGGTGGTTTGAATCCAGCAGGTGCACACTGTCGTTGTGTCCTTAGGCAAGATACTTCACCCTCATCGCCTCTGGTGTCTGTGCACAGTGGTGTAGGAATGGATGAGTGGTTCCTTGATATAAAGCTTTGAGTGCCTAAAGCAGGTAGAAAGGTGCTATATAAATGTTACCATTCAGAGTGGGTGGTCTCGTGATCAGAAGGTCGGAATCCGGGCCCCTGCGCGTTGTGTCCTTGGGCATGTGGCCCACCTGGCCTCCAGTACCTGTGCACATTGGTGTATGAATGAGAGTGAATGGGTGAGCCGCTCTCTCTCTCTCTCTCTCTCTCTCTCTCTCTCTCTCTCTCTCTCTCTCTCTCTCTCTCTCTCTCTAAATATATATATATATATATATATATATATATAAAATTGAAACCATTTACCATTTATAAAGAGCAGTGGTCTCCTGAGAATTCACAGGTCACTCGTGTGGTGTTGGGTCAGGACGCCCTCTGCTGGTGCCGCGCTCACTCCCAGATATTTCCCCTGAAAACAAAAACACACACAACCCTATCGACGAAAACACACCCCTATTCATCCTTAATATTACGGCATCAGTCATAAATGGAAGGCATTAGGTGAAGATTTTGCAGCAGTTTTGGCCCATTTTAAACTAACATTTTATTATAACAGTTTTATTAAATGATAACAAGCCCTTTCTCTACACGCTGGACTGCAAAGGTTTACATCAAACACCAATGATTTTCGACACCCAGAAACTAAACTACCTCAGTCTTCCATCAAATGTCTTGATGACGTTTTACTTAAGACTCCTACCGATAAATTCAAGCAATATTTAACAGGTATTAACCATGCCCAAAATAGAAATAGGCGAGTGAAAGTTACCAAGTACTCTCAAGACTGACCGTTTCATTAGCTGCATCACTTTTGACTACAAAAAGACGCCCTGAAACTAAACTACCTCATGTTTCCAACAAATTCTTGGATAACCTTTTACTTAGGACTGCTACTGATAAATGTAAGCCATTTTTATCAGGTATTATCCATGCCCAAAAAAGAAATCGTCGAGTGAAAGTTGCTAAGCCTGACCAATGTCATTAGCTAAAACTTGACCACTTTTGACAAAAACATTAGCATTAGCAAAAGCTGCATTGCCTTCACACGGACAAATGGGTACTAACATTGAGAATTAAAGCTAGTTTTGCAATATTTGTTGATATACAGTATTATAAAGACACTTACCACCAGGGAAGAGGTGTCTACTCGGTGCCATGATCAATCAGAGTTGAGCTGTTTGTTCGTAAATCTGGAAAAAACACATACAAGCACAGAGACAAAGTGTTAGAACGCGTTTTGAATGTGTCTATGAGCAAGAATTTACATAAACTTGGTGAGAAATGACGATACAGACCTCTCGTCTAATCTCTCACTCGAGTGTCCAAGTGACAGTGAAAATTGCATTCCATTTGCTATTTAAATAGTGCCGCCTGTTGCCATGCCAACGACGCCAACGACGCGAAGTCACACAGACGTCAGATTTTTTTTTTTTTTTTTTATAAAAATAATTTGTAAAACGAGATGGACACTAGAGCAACGTCTGTCTTCTTCTTCCTGTTATTTAAAATATTATTATTAATAATAATAATGATTTATTTTTTAGATCAGTGGACTAATATGGCCAAAAAGGGGCGAGGGAGTCAGTTGTTGCTCCATTGCACCAAGAGGTGGTCCCAGGTCTTATTGTACTTTGGAGACTGATTTTGCCCATCTTTCTAAAATGGTATGATCTGTTTGCAGATTGTGCCATTGATTGACCTACACTTTTGTTTTACAATGTAAATGTCATGCAAGCGCAGTAGATAAAGTCGGTTGGACATTACGTTGGTCATCTTTGGCCAAGCAACTTTTCAACTGAATGTTGGACAGAGCAGATACAATAAAAGTACTGACTCAAGTAACTTAGCTTTGAGACAACAGTAATAACAAAAGTACTTGGGGAAAATGCTACTTGAGTATTGTGAGTAGCCTGCTTGCGTAAAGCCTGATTTATGATTCAGTACATAAATGATGATAACTGAAACATGAAATGATGTAAAAGTATGCTAGAAGTAAGTAGGTCAGTAGCCTACGTCAGTGCCATTTTAGTCATTGTACAAGCATACAATGAAATTGTGTCCTGAGCGCGCCGCCATGTGGGCAAACCTGACCAGCATGTTTTTGGAGGTAGGGGAAACTGTAGCACCCGGAGGAAACCTGGCTGGCTGCCTTCAGTGCTCCTCTGAAATGGTGCACCGCCTCCTGGGTTTGACCCTGTTTCAGAGAGTGGTGTCCTGCACTGGTCAGCCCCTCCGCCTCCTCCTTCTACCTCTTCCTCCTGCGCCGCTCCCTCCGCGCCACAAATGTCTTTCACCATCTTCTCTTTTGTCCTTGTCATGTTATGCCTCCACTGTGTTGCAGGTGTGGGGGGCTCTTGGTGCCTCTTCAGTGTTTCAAAAGGAAAATGTCCTTAGCTCATATAAACCCAAAAGATTTTCCTGAAGAATAAAGTATAAACACAAACTATGTGTATAAGGGCACATACCTACCATACTTTAAAACCACTCAGGGCAATGACTTCAAAAAGTAACTGAGTACTACTGGCTTTTGATGTGGGATATAACACCATATGAGCAACACGCTATTTTCAAGTGGATGGATCGCGTCTTTGAATGATTACAATCATCATGTAGGCTATTTATTTTTTACATTGAATATTTTAGCCACACGTCAATGATGAAGCACATCTGTCTCCACACTGTGTAACCTGATGTGTCACGATAAGAAAGGCCTTTATTGATCTCTCAATGGAGAAAATTCACTTGTTTTATCAGCCCTCAAGAAACCTTCAGGGAAATGTAGCCCGGCTAACGCCACGCTGCTGTGTGCGCTCCAATCCAACGTCACAACAGCCTGGGGACAATGGCCGAAATCTTCGCATGGATTTGGGGACTAATCACAGAACGAGGAGGGACGGTAAGACGATGACGATAAACCGACCAGAACACTGTTTTACATTTTTGTATTTAAACTTTTTAATTGAAAGATGTGTGATATTGGTGGACCTGTTCTGTTGATTAAAGCAATTATACACAGTAAACAGTGGAAAAGTGTTCTGATTATCTCAATGACATACTACATACAATCGAAATTATATCATCCAAAGGTGTACCGTGCATCAAAGCATTTTAGAGCGGCTACATGGGTGTAACGTAAAATACTAACCACGCGAGGGCAGTATTTCTTACAGCTTCCTCTATTGGCAAGAAATCTGAATTCCTACTTCTCATCCATCCATTCTTGTTTATTTCCACCATTTATACAGGATCCTTTACTTCTTCTACAACTAAACAAAATACCAAATAGTGTTTCAAAGGTTGTGATTGGAGAACCATAACCCTGCCTTCTTTACAAAAAGCTGTTTGTGTGTGACACTAGTGCGTTCTTCTCCGGGACCCGCAGCTTATCGCCCGTGTCCGTTTGGTTCCATCTCCAGCCCAAAATTGCAGATGACTCTGTAGCGCCTGAAGAAGCCCTGGTGAATCACTGGACTTACAAAAACAAGGACGTTGACTCTCTTTGTCTCGTAATTATATACTAATCTGTTATGTCCACCGCACAATATTCAACGAGTGAATCAAAGAAATGTAATAGTGGTGCAACTGAAAAAACAAACGCCCCCAGTCTCTGCTCTTCAAAACCTGGGCTGTTTAGAATATGCCCCAATGCTTTCTAAATAAGCTATGAACAAAAAAAGACAGTACAAATCATCATCCTTATCTACTTACGTTTATTTATCATTGCTCAACGTGCTTTACGGGTGGGGCTGCACAGTCAGGGGGACACATCATAAGGACACGGCTGCAGCGCCGTCTCACCTCTGCCGGAGCTCCTCTACGGGTACGCCAGTGACATGTGACTTCCCACAAGAAAGGAAGACAGTGGCGGAGATGGTAGAGCGGGTCGTCTTGTGACCGGAGGGTCGGTGGTTTGAATCCAGCAGGTGCACACTGTCGTTGTGTCCTTAGGCAAGATACTTCACCCTCATCGCCTCTGGTGTCTGTGCACAGTGGTGTAGGAATGGATGAGTGGTTCCTTGATATAAAGCTTTGAGTGCCTAAAGCAGGTAGAAAGGTGCTATATAAATGTTACCATTCAGAGTGGGTGGTCTCGTGATCAGAAGGTCGGAATCCGGGCCCCTGCGCGTTGTGTCCTTGGGCATGTGGCCCACCTGGCCTCCAGTACCTGTGCACATTGGTGTATGAATGAGAGTGAATGGGTGAGCCGCTCTCTCTCTCTCTCTCTCTCTCTCTCTCTCTCTCTCTCTCTCTCTAAATATATATATATATATATATATATATATATATAAAATTGAAACCATTTACCATTTATAAAGAGCAGTGGTCTCCTGAGAATTCACAGGTCACTCGTGTGGTGTTGGGTCAGGACGCCCTCTGCTGGTGCCGCGCTCACTCCCAGATATTTCCCCTGAAAACAAAAACACACACAACCCTACCGACGAAAACACACCCCTATTCATCCTTAATATTACGGCATCAGTCATAAATGGAAGGCATTAGGTGAAGATTTTGCAGCAGTTTTGGCCCATTTTAAACTAACATTTTATTATAACAGTTTTATTAAATGATAACAAGCCCTTTCTCTACACGCTGGACTGCAAAGGTTTACATCAAACACCAATGATTTTCGACACCCAGAAACTAAACTACCTCAGTCTTCCATCAAATGTCTTGATGACGTTTTACTTAAGACTCCTACCGATAAATTCAAGCAATATTTAACAGGTATTAACCATGCCCAAAATAGAAATAGGCGAGTGAAAGTTACCAAGTACTCTCAAGACTGACCGTTTCATTAGCTGCATCACTTTTGACTACAAAAAGACGCCCTGAAACTAAACTACCTCATGTTTCCAACAAATTCTTGGATAACCTTTTACTTAGGACTGCTACTGATAAATGTAAGCCATTTTTATCAGGTATTATCCATGCCCAAAAAAGAAATCGTCGAGTGAAAGTTGCTAAGCCTGACCAATGTCATTAGCTAAAACTTGACCACTTTTGACAAAAACATTAGCATTAGCAAAAGCTGCATTGCCTTCACACGGACAAATGGGTACTAACATTGAGAATTAAAGCTAGTTTTGCAATATTTGTTGATATACAGTATTATAAAGACACTTACCACCAGGGAAGAGGTGTCTACTCGGTGCCATGATCAATCAGAGTTGAGCTGTTTGTTCGTAAATCTGGAAAAAACACATACAAGCACAGAGACAAAGTGTTAGAACGCGTTTTGAATGTGTCTATGAGCAAGAATTTACATAAACTTGGTGAGAAATGACGATACAGACCTCTCGTCTAATCTCTCACTCGAGTGTCCAAGTGACAGTGAAAATTGCATTCCATTTGCTATTTAAATAGTGCCGCCTGTTGCCATGCCAACGACGCCAACGACGCGAAGTCACACAGACGTCAGATTTTTTTTTTTTTTTTTTATAAAAATAATTTGTAAAACGAGATGGACACTAGAGCAACGTCTGTCTTCTTCTTCCTGTTATTTAAAATATTATTATTAATAATAATAATGATTTATTTTTTAGATCAGTGGACTAATATGGCCAAAAAGGGGCGAGGGAGTCAGTTGTTGCTCCATTGCACCAAGAGGTGGTCCCAGGTCTTATTGTACTTTGGAGACTGATTTTGCCCATCTTTCTAAAATGGTATGATCTGTTTGCAGATTGTGCCATTGATTGACCTACACTTTTGTTTTACAATGTAAATGTCATGCAAGCGCAGTAGATAAAGTCGGTTGGACATTACGTTGGTCATCTTTGGCCAAGCAACTTTTCAACTGAATGTTGGACAGAGCAGATACAATAAAAGTACTGACTCAAGTAACTTAGCTTTGAGACAACAGTAATAACAAAAGTACTTGGGGAAAATGCTACTTGAGTATTGTGAGTAGCCTGCTTGCGTAAAGCCTGATTTATGATTCAGTACATAAATGATGATAACTGAAACATGAAATGATGTAAAAGTATGCTAGAAGTAAGTAGGTCAGTAGCCTACGTCAGTGCCATTTTAGTCATTGTACAAGCATACAATGAAATTGTGTCCTGAGCGCGCCGCCATGTGGGCAAACCTGACCAGCATGTTTTTGGAGGTAGGGGAAACTGTAGCACCCGGAGGAAACCTGGCTGGCTGCCTTCAGTGCTCCTCTGAAATGGTGCACCGCCTCCTGGGTTTGACCCTGTTTCAGAGAGTGGTGTCCTGCACTGGTCAGCCCCTCCGCCTCCTCCTTCTACCTCTTCCTCCTGCGCCGCTCCCTCCGCGCCACAAATGTCTTTCACCATCTTCTCTTTTGTCCTTGTCATGTTATGCCTCCACTGTGTTGCAGGTGTGGGGGGCTCTTGGTGCCTCTTCAGTGTTTCAAAAGGAAAATGTCCTTAGCTCATATAAACCCAAAAGATTTTCCTGAAGAATAAAGTATAAACACAAACTATGTGTATAAGGGCACATACCTACCATACTTTAAAACCACTCAGGGCAATGACTTCAAAAAGTAACTGAGTACTACTGGCTTTTGATGTGGGATATAACACCATATGAGCAACACGCTATTTTCAAGTGGATGGATCGCGTCTTTGAATGATTACAATCATCATGTAGGCTATTTATTTTTTACATTGAATATTTTAGCCACACGTCAATGATGAAGCACATCTGTCTCCACACTGTGTAACCTGATGTGTCACGATAAGAAAGGCCTTTATTGATCTCTCAATGGAGAAAATTCACTTGTTTTATCAGCCCTCAAGAAACCTTCAGGGAAATGTAGCCCGGCTAACGCCACGCTGCTGTGTGCGCTCCAATCCAACGTCACAACAGCCTGGGGACAATGGCCGAAATCTTCGCATGGATTTGGGGACTAATCACAGAACGAGGAGGGACGGTAAGACGATGACGATAAACCGACCAGAACACTGTTTTACATTTTTGTATTTAAACTTTTTAATTGAAAGATGTGTGATATTGGTGGACCTGTTCTGTTGATTAAAGCAATTATACACAGTAAACAGTGGAAAAGTGTTCTGATTATCTCAATGACATACTACATACAATCGAAATTATATCATCCAAAGGTGTACCGTGCATCTGTAACAGGTTGTAAAAGGTTGTATAAAATCCTGATAAATAGGTAGTGCGCCACTGTGTGGCGCAGCGTTAGTACGTACCTGGCAGTGTATGTTAGCCGTGTATGTCTTTTATTTTTATCGTCTGTCCCAACACTTGGCACTTCCGGTTTGCCGGTATATAGGCTAGGCTCCGCCTCTTCCTCCTTTCTCTTTCCCTGGATGTCTGAAGAGAAAGGTAGCTGGTTTTACATCTAGAGGCATCGTATATTTAGAATTAGCATCCATGTTGTTTTATTGTCATTTCTGTTATTATTTAGTACTTACGTGTTTTCTGTTTCCTCCGTTTTATGTTTCTAGGCCAAGTTGGGCACACACATGTTTGGGCTAACGCCACGTTTGTTTTATTTTCCTTGCCAGGTATGTATTGTAAATGTATGTTCTCTCTTTCCCTGGATGTCTGAAGAGAAAGGCCAAGTTGGGCACACACATGTTTGGGCTAACGCCACGTTTGTTTTATTTTCCTTGCCAGGAAATAAACGGGTCTCTGGGCGTTGCCCTATCCCAAATTCAGCTAAAGCCTCTCTTCATGGGTCAGAGCACAACACAACGCAGAGTGATAACGACATAGGTCACATTGGTGCCGTGACATCCGTTTAGGACCGGTCCAGACGACGTTGGATCTGCGGTGCATTGTACCACCGTCGCCTCGCCACTGGGAGTCGCCATCGCCACACGTGGGGCTTTCGGCGCTCGTACCAACGGGGCTGTAAATTACATCATCTACGCCAGCGTCTACTTCACGCCGCGAGATGGAATCGGAGGAGCAGCACACGCCTGCCAGGGTCGGCAGGGGGCGCGGGGCTCTGGTGTCCCCTCTCCCGTTTCCTTTAAGTGGTGTGGGCAGTAGTATTGCCCGAGGCAGAGCTACGCCTCGTGTTGTGAATAATATGTGTTTTGGTCTGCCTAAGTGCAGCACGGGACATGTGGGTGATGATGAAACTGTGGGGGGAGGGAACCAGATGAGCGACATGATGCAACAGATGGGTCATATGTTGGCGGATAATATTGTGTCTAGGTTGAACTCGTCCGGTTCTCCCACTGAGTCTCCCGGGGCTCCTGATTCGCCTCCACAGGCCTATGGTTCCATGAACAGTCGTAATTTAAACCTGTCAAATGTCACATTTGTCGAAAAGGGTGCCAAAGAGCCCCCGGTGTTTAGAGGGGATGGTTCAGATGTGTTGGCCGTCGATGAATGGGAGGACTTAATGAAGGTTTATCTCCGCAAAAGTAATGTCCCCGTCGAGTGCAGTACGGAGGAAGTCCTTGTCTATTTAAAGGGCAAGGCTAGAAATGTCGTAAAATTAGGACTTAAAAATGGGGGTCTGGATTCCACACAAGGACCCGAAGCTATTTACGGTCTTTTGCGCAAACATTTTGGCGCCGGTCTGTACTCCTCGGTCCCCCTCGCTGATTTTTACTCCATTCGCCCCACAGCTAACGAGGGCCCGTATGATTTTTGGTTACGGTTAAACAATGCTGCGGACACTGCCGCTAGCTGCCTTGCAGGGCTCGGGAAATCCTCCGATATTCCTGGGGGGGACGTCACCCGTTTATTCATAAGACACTGTCCGAACAAAGAACTTTCTTACACATTCCGGTCTAAGACTATAGATAAGTGGTCGGCTCGCGATGTCCAGGAGGTGCTGGACGAGTACCATTTAGAACATAGCTCCCGAAAAGACGGTGTAATGAACACAGTTATTGTGAATAAAAGTGACGTTGCCGCTGAGGTACCCCCCGCTGCCAACGTAACCGACCACTCGATGTTTGAGAAACTCGCCGCCATGTTGGAACGGGTTCTGTCGCAAACTCAAGATGGCGCCCAGGTTGCTAGGAGACCGCGTCGAGACACACGGTATCCCAAGACGGACGGTCTGAACAGCATGCCATGCGCGGTCTGCAAAGATGTGTCTCACTCCGCGTTTACGCATTGCATGAAGCATAAACTGTGTTTTCGATGCCACGCGCAGGGGCACTCCAGCCGCGCATGTCCCCGGGGCGTTAATACTTCTCCCTCCGGGCCTCAGGGAAACTAGCCAGTCTGCGTGCAAGGGAGGACAGCGCAGATGGGAATTCTTCACCTCCCACAATGGACAGTGCAGTACAGTTCGAGCCCGCCCGTGTACAGTATAGTGACAAGGTGCCATTGGGCAAGACACCGATTGTACAAGTTCTGCAAAGACTTTCAGAAACGGACTCGTTGTTTCACACGGACGTTATCCTGGACAACGGTCATGTCATCAAGGCCTTAGTGGACAGTGGGTCTATGGCGTGCACTATTAGCGAACAGACTGACTCTATGCTGAGGAAGGATTATCCGGAGATTGACAGGAAGCGAGCGGATGAGTATGTCATCGTGGGCTGCGGAGGTCAACCGGTAATGCCTACTGCTCTGTACGACCTCTCTGTTTTGGTGTACGGTATCAAAGTCATTGTCCCAGTCCTAGTAGTACCAGGCCAGTCCGACAGTATGATCCTGGGGAGCAACGTCCTGAAATGGCTCATGATGCGGATCGAAAATGGAGCAATAGACTCGAGTAAGATGGGGGCTTTTGGCGAAGAGCTACCCAAGCTGCTGTCGCTATTGTCCCATACAGTGCACCGTCCGGACACCTTACCTTTGGATTTCGGAACTGCAAAATTAAAAAGGTGTGTCACGCTGCAGCCTTTGACTGAACATTTGGTGTGGGCTAAATTACCATCTGTAGACGCTTCGGCGGTAGGGAGCTCTGTTATCGTAGAACCTACTCGATCCAAAACGAGACCAGCGCAGATTTTGGTGGGGAGGGTTGTCACCACTCTGTATGGGGATGGGTGGGTTCCCGTTAAAATAGTTAATCCCACGGAAAAAACACTGGTACTGAAGAAAAACGCCAAACTCGTGGACGTTTCGCCCAGTTTGTCAGTACAGGATCTACCGGAGCCACAACGAGTTCAGTCAAACACCCAGCGCACGACGGAGACTCCAGTTTTGAAAACTGAGGAAGAGATAAATAAGACCCTCATGGACATGGGACTCTCGGAAGTTGACATCACGTCTTGTGAAGTATCATTGGAGTGGAAGAACAAGCTACTCAATCTGATTGGACAATACGACTCCACATTCTCAAGGCACAAGATGGATTGTGGAGAGGCGAAAGACTTTGTACACAGAATCCGGTTGATGGATGACAAGCCGTTCAGATTTCCGTACAGGCGTGTCCCTCCTTGCCATTACGAAACATTGAGAACAGCGTTGAATGAGATGGAGGAAGTCGGGATAATCAAGAAGTCACAGAGCGAGTATGCGTCTCCTCTCGTCCTCGTCGTGAAACCCAATGGTGATTTACGCATCTGTAATGACTTTCGGTGGCTTAATGCGAGAACGATTAAGGATGCACACCCCTTGCCCCACCAGACTGATGCGCTCGCGGCGCTTGGAGGCAATGTGTTCTTCTCCACCATGGATCTCACCTCGGGGTTTTACAACGTCCCGCTACACGAGGACGACAAGAGGTACACCGCCTTCTCTTCCCCGTTCGGGCTGCACGAGTATAACAGAATGCCTCAAGGACTAACCAATAGCCCCGCGACGTTCATGCGCATGATGATGTCGATCTTCGGTGACAAAAACTTTACCAGTCTGTTGTGTTACCTGGACGATTTGATGGTGTTTGCGCCGTCCGAACAGATTGCGCTAGAGCGGTTAGAGATGGTATTTTCGCGGTTAGCTGCTAACAACCTTAAGCTTTCCCCCAAGAAATGTCATTTCCTCCGGCGCTCTGTAAAGTTTTTGGGCCACATCGTCTGCGAAGAGGGCATGAAAACTGACCCCAGTAAAGTCCAGGCCATTGGGGATATTAGGGAGACGGACCTCATGGAGGCAGACGGTAAAACCCCCAGTGCCAAAAAGATTAGGTCCTTTTTAGGCATGGCCTTGTATTACCACCACTTTATTGAAGGCTGTTCGGCCAAGGCTAGGCCCCTGTTTAGTCTCGTGTCAGAACCTTCCACTCCCGAGAAAAAGGGTAGACCTCCCAAGGTTAAGTTCAAGAAAGGTTTAGTGAGATTGACCCCCACTGACTGGACTGACGACTGTAGGGAAGCGTTCGAGACCCTCAAATACGATTTGATACACAGTGTGACGTTGGCTCATCCAGATTTTGATGCCCCTTTTATCCTGGCTGTTGACGCTTCTTTCGACGGGATAGGCGCTGTTCTTTCGCAATTGCCACCTGGCAGTAAGATCGCCAGACCTGTGGCTTTTGCCAGCAAAACTTTGTCCCAAGCACAGTTGAATTATCCAGCTCACCGCTTGGAGTTTTTAGCTCTTAAGTGGGCTGTATGCGACAAATTTGGCCATTGGTTAAAGGGAAGGACTTTTTCTGTTTGGACTGACAATAATCCACTGACTTATATTTTGACTAAGCCCAAACTAGACGCTTGCGAACAGAGGTGGGTGGCGAAGTTAGCGGCGTACAACTTTGATCTTAACTATGTCCCGGGCCCTAAGAACGTAGTTGCTGACACACTTAGTAGGGAGCCTTTTGTTAAGTCTTGCGTGGCTCATCGTCTCGTGTCTGAACCGTACTCTCACCTGCTCGCCCAAGTTAGTGAGTTAGCGGACCAGCGAGTCCAAGACGCGTTTAGGTGCACTAACAACTGCCAACGTGTAGACCAGTCTGGGGATTCTGCCAATTCGCTCTCCCCACAGCCCTCTCTGTCCCTCGACGAAGTCCAAGCGGTGTTAAGCGTCCATAGTGTAGGAAGTGCCAGCCCATTGTATGTCACATGTGCTGATGTCCCGCAGTTAGCGTGTATCACCGATAGCGCTTCACTTCCTCTGAGCCAGCTTGTGTCCATGCAGGAACAGGACAATACCCTGAGTAGAGTCTTTTATTACGTACAAAGACGAAAAAGACCCTCCAATCGTGAGCGTGCACGTGAGCCAGGTGGGGTGAAGAATCTACTTAAACATTGGCCGAAGTTGTCTGTTAGAGACGGATTGTTGTTCCGGTCCAAGAGGGACAACAAAATGAATGTGACGCTCCATCAGTTCGTGGTGCCGGGCGCGTTGAAACAACAAGTCCTCACCGGTCTCCACGACTCAGCGGGTCACCAGGGCCAAGCGCGGACGCTATCTCTGGCCAGGCAAAGGTTCTTCTGGATAGGGATGGAAAAAGACGTCATCAACCACGTCAGGAAATGTTTCAGATGCGTCGTAGGTAAAACCCCTGAACCACATGGTCGTGCGCCCTTGGAAAGTATCCAAACCTCCGAGCCGATGGAGTTGGTTTGCATCGATTTCTGGACTGCGGAGCAGACGGACAAGAAATGCGTCGATGTTCTGGTTGTCACTGACCACTTTTCGAAAATGGCACATGCATTTCCCTGCAAGAACCAGTCGGCTAAACAAGTTGCACGCCGGCTGTGGAATGACTTTTTCTGTGTGTATGGCTTTCCAAAGCGCATACATTCGGACCAAGGTGCAAATTTTGAAAGTAGTCTCATGAAAGAACTTTTAACGCTGTCTGGGGTCCAGAAATCGCACACGACGCCGTACCATCCTATGGGGAATGGCATTACAGAACGGTTCAACAGGACTCTGGGGAATATGATTCGTGCCTTGCCCCCCCAGTCGAAAGCGAGGTGGCCTCAGATGTTGCAGATGCTGACTTTTTGTTACAATTGCACGGAGCATGAGACCACGGGATTTGCGCCTTTCTACCTCATGTTTGGGCGAGTTCCCCGTCTGCCGGTCGATATAGTTTTTCAGCACGTGCTGGAGGGTACCCCTGTCGTCGACCACCACGAGTTTATTGCGGCTTTGAGGCGTGATTTAGCTGAAGCGTCGCGCATAGCCCTTCAGAACAGTAGGGTAGCCCAGGCCCGTCAGACAGAAAACTACAATCGTAAGATTAAAGGCGCGCCCCTCGTCGTGGGTGATCAGGTTTTACTTGCAAACCGTGGAGAGAGAGGAAAGCGGAAAGTTGCGGACAAATGGGTCTCGACGGTGTTTGAAGTTATTTCAGTGAGACCAGACGTGAATGTCTATTCCATCAGAGACCCTGACACTAAGAAAGTCAAAACAGTACATAGAAATCTTTTGCTCCCCGTCAGTTTCCTTTCATCCCACGTGGAGAGCCCGTGCGCGTCTAATTGCCCCTCATTAGCAGGTGATGAACCGGGAATTCCTGTTGAAACACAGGACAGTGAGACTAGGACGATTAACTGGCTTTTGAACACTGAAAATGGTTCTTACCAGAGTGTAGAAGCAGGTCTAGTTGATGAGGAAACTGTGTCTGATCCGTTTGCTGAGTCTGACGGGGATTCCATGGCGTTGGGTCCGTGTGGTAGCGCTTCTGTCCGCTTAGAATCTAGTGGCGCGCTTTCTCAACTGTCACTGAGTGGTAGTGACCACGCCCCTCTGGAAGGCCATTCAGAACTAGCTCCTGCGGATGCGATGACGCATGACGCTGTAGCTGGCACACAGCTGTTGCCAATGCGTACTAGAGCGGGCCGATTGATTAACCCCCCTGCTCGTTTGATCTGTGAGATGAAAGAGCAAAATGTAATAGAAGGGGACTCTTCGCAGTTTGTGGGTCCTATGTTCTCTCTTGTGAGATGTTTTGTTCCAGAGGGTACGTTTCTTTGGTTCCCGTTGTTTTTTTGTTAAGGGTCTTTTGAGAAGACTGTAAATTAGAGAAAGATGTGTAAATACAAAAAAAAGTTTTCTTTCAAGAGTATCACAGCAGTACGAGGGGTGTAAACGGCACTCTTCATAACCCGCGCGGGGTAGGGCTCTACTCCGGGTGATCCCTTGGGGTGGTTTATTCCGGTTTTTGGTTACTCTTGTTCGGTTTTTTTTTCTTTCTGCTTTTTGGTTTGCGCCCCCTATTATGCAGAATTTTAGGGGGGTGTATGTAACAGGTTGTAAAAGGTTGTATAAAATCCTGATAAATAGGTAGTGCGCCACTGTGTGGCGCAGCGTTAGTACGTACCTGGCAGTGTATGTTAGCCGTGTATGTCTTTTATTTTTATCGTCTGTCCCAACACTTGGCACTTCCGGTTTGCCGGTATATAGGCTAGGCTCCGCCTCTTCCTCCTTTCTCTTTCCCTGGATGTCTGAAGAGAAAGGTAGCTGGTTTTACATCTAGAGGCATCGTATATTTAGAATTAGCATCCATGTTGTTTTATTGTCATTTCTGTTATTATTTAGTACTTACGTGTTTTCTGTTTCCTCCGTTTTATGTTTCTAGGCCAAGTTGGGCACACACATGTTTGGGCTAACGCCACGTTTGTTTTATTTTCCTTGCCAGGTATGTATTGTAAATGTATGTTCTCTCTTTCCCTGGATGTCTGAAGAGAAAGGCCAAGTTGGGCACACACATGTTTGGGCTAACGCCACGTTTGTTTTATTTTCCTTGCCAGGAAATAAACGGGTCTCTGGGCGTTGCCCTATCCCAAATTCAGCTAAAGCCTCTCTTCATGGGTCAGAGCACAACACAACGCAGAGTGATAACGACATAGGTCACACATCAAAGCATTTTAGAGCGGCTACATGGGTGTAACGTAAAATACTAACCACGCGAGGGCAGTATTTCTTACAGCTTCCTCTATTGGCAAGAAATCTGAATTCCTACTTCTCATCCATCCATTCTTGTTTATTTCCACCATTTATACAGGATCCTTTACTTCTTCTACAACTAAACAAAATACCAAATAGTGTTTCAAAGGTTGTGATTGGAGAACCATAACCCTGCCTTCTTTACAAAAAGCTGTTTGTGTGTGACACTAGTGCGTTCTTCTCCGGGACCCGCAGCTTATCGCCCGTGTCCGTTTGGTTCCATCTCCAGCCCAAAATTGCAGATGACTCTGTAGCGCCTGAAGAAGCCCTGGTGAATCACTGGACTTACAAAAACAAGGACGTTGACTCTCTTTGTCTCGTAATTATATACTAATCTGTTATGTCCACCGCACAATATTCAACGAGTGAATCAAAGAAATGTAATAGTGGTGCAACTGAAAAAACAAACGCCCCCAGTCTCTGCTCTTCAAAACCTGGGCTGTTTAGAATATGCCCCAATGCTTTCTAAATAAGCTATGAACAAAAAAAGACAGTACAAATCATCATCCTTATCTACTTACGTTTATTTATCATTGCTCAACGTGCTTTACGGGTGGGGCTGCACAGTCAGGGGGACACATCATAAGGACACGGCTGCAGCGCCGTCTCACCTCTGCCGGAGCTCCTCTACGGGTACGCCAGTGACATGTGACTTCCCACAAGAAAGGAAGACAGTGGCGGAGATGGTAGAGCGGGTCGTCTTGTGACCGGAGGGTCGGTGGTTTGAATCCAGCAGGTGCACACTGTCGTTGTGTCCTTAGGCAAGATACTTCACCCTCATCGCCTCTGGTGTCTGTGCACAGTGGTGTAGGAATGGATGAGTGGTTCCTTGATATAAAGCTTTGAGTGCCTAAAGCAGGTAGAAAGGTGCTATATAAATGTTACCATTCAGAGTGGGTGGTCTCGTGATCAGAAGGTCGGAATCCGGGCCCCTGCGCGTTGTGTCCTTGGGCATGTGGCCCACCTGGCCTCCAGTACCTGTGCACATTGGTGTATGAATGAGAGTGAATGGGTGAGCCGCTCTCTCTCTCTCTCTCTCTCTCTCTCTCTCTCTCTCTCTCTCTCTCTCTCTCTCTCTCTCTCTAAATATATATATATATATATATATATATATATAAAATTGAAACCATTTACCATTTATAAAGAGCAGTGGTCTCCTGAGAATTCACAGGTCACTCGTGTGGTGTTGGGTCAGGACGCCCTCTGCTGGTGCCGCGCTCACTCCCAGATATTTCCCCTGAAAACAAAAACACACACAACCCTACCGACGAAAACACACCCCTATTCATCCTTAATATTACGGCATCAGTCATAAATGGAAGGCATTAGGTGAAGATTTTGCAGCAGTTTTGGCCCATTTTAAACTAACATTTTATTATAACAGTTTTATTAAATGATAACAAGCCCTTTCTCTACACGCTGGACTGCAAAGGTTTACATCAAACACCAATGATTTTCGACACCCAGAAACTAAACTACCTCAGTCTTCCATCAAATGTCTTGATGACGTTTTACTTAAGACTCCTACCGATAAATTCAAGCAATATTTAACAGGTATTAACCATGCCCAAAATAGAAATAGGCGAGTGAAAGTTACCAAGTACTCTCAAGACTGACCGTTTCATTAGCTGCATCACTTTTGACTACAAAAAGACGCCCTGAAACTAAACTACCTCATGTTTCCAACAAATTCTTGGATAACCTTTTACTTAGGACTGCTACTGATAAATGTAAGCCATTTTTATCAGGTATTATCCATGCCCAAAAAAGAAATCGTCGAGTGAAAGTTGCTAAGCCTGACCAATGTCATTAGCTAAAACTTGACCACTTTTGACAAAAACATTAGCATTAGCAAAAGCTGCATTGCCTTCACACGGACAAATGGGTACTAACATTGAGAATTAAAGCTAGTTTTGCAATATTTGTTGATATACAGTATTATAAAGACACTTACCACCAGGGAAGAGGTGTCTACTCGGTGCCATGATCAATCAGAGTTGAGCTGTTTGTTCGTAAATCTGGAAAAAACACATACAAGCACAGAGACAAAGTGTTAGAACGCGTTTTGAATGTGTCTATGAGCAAGAATTTACATAAACTTGGTGAGAAATGACGATACAGACCTCTCGTCTAATCTCTCACTCGAGTGTCCAAGTGACAGTGAAAATTGCATTCCATTTGCTATTTAAATAGTGCCGCCTGTTGCCATGCCAACGACGCCAACGACGCGAAGTCACACAGACGTCAGATTTTTTTTTTTTTTTTTATAAAAATAATTTGTAAAACGAGATGGACACTAGAGCAACGTCTGTCTTCTTCTTCCTGTTATTTAAAATATTATTATTAATAATAATAATGATTTATTTTTTAGATCAGTGGACTAATATGGCCAAAAAGGGGCGAGGGAGTCAGTTGTTGCTCCATTGCACCAAGAGGTGGTCCCAGGTCTTATTGTACTTTGGAGACTGATTTTGCCCATCTTTCTAAAATGGTATGATCTGTTTGCAGATTGTGCCATTGATTGACCTACACTTTTGTTTTACAATGTAAATGTCATGCAAGCGCAGTAGATAAAGTCGGTTGGACATTACGTTGGTCATCTTTGGCCAAGCAACTTTTCAACTGAATGTTGGACAGAGCAGATACAATAAAAGTACTGACTCAAGTAACTTAGCTTTGAGACAACAGTAATAACAAAAGTACTTGGGGAAAATGCTACTTGAGTATTGTGAGTAGCCTGCTTGCGTAAAGCCTGATTTATGATTCAGTACATAAATGATGATAACTGAAACATGAAATGATGTAAAAGTATGCTAGAAGTAAGTAGGTCAGTAGCCTACGTCAGTGCCATTTTAGTCATTGTACAAGCATACAATGAAATTGTGTCCTGAGCGCGCCGCCATGTGGGCAAACCTGACCAGCATGTTTTTGGAGGTAGGGGAAACTGTAGCACCCGGAGGAAACCTGGCTGGCTGCCTTCAGTGCTCCTCTGAAATGGTGCACCGCCTCCTGGGTTTGACCCTGTTTCAGAGAGTGGTGTCCTGCACTGGTCAGCCCCTCCGCCTCCTCCTTCTACCTCTTCCTCCTGCGCCGCTCCCTCCGCGCCACAAATGTCTTTCACCATCTTCTCTTTTGTCCTTGTCATGTTATGCCTCCACTGTGTTGCAGGTGTGGGGGGCTCTTGGTGCCTCTTCAGTGTTTCAAAAGGAAAATGTCCTTAGCTCATATAAACCCAAAAGATTTTCCTGAAGAATAAAGTATAAACACAAACTATGTGTATAAGGGCACATACCTACCATACTTTAAAACCACTCAGGGCAATGACTTCAAAAAGTAACTGAGTACTACTGGCTTTTGATGTGGGATATAACACCATATGAGCAACACGCTATTTTCAAGTGGATGGATCGCGTCTTTGAATGATTACAATCATCATGTAGGCTATTTATTTTTTACATTGAATATTTTAGCCACACGTCAATGATGAAGCACATCTGTCTCCACACTGTGTAACCTGATGTGTCACGATAAGAAAGGCCTTTATTGATCTCTCAATGGAGAAAATTCACTTGTTTTATCAGCCCTCAAGAAACCTTCAGGGAAATGTAGCCCGGCTAACGCCACGCTGCTGTGTGCGCTCCAATCCAACGTCACAACAGCCTGGGGACAATGGCCGAAATCTTCGCATGGATTTGGGGACTAATCACAGAACGAGGAGGGACGGTAAGACGATGACGATAAACCGACCAGAACACTGTTTTACATTTTTGTATTTAAACTTTTTAATTGAAAGATGTGTGATATTGGTGGACCTGTTCTGTTGATTAAAGCAATTATACACAGTAAACAGTGGAAAAGTGTTCTGATTATCTCAATGACATACTACATACAATCGAAATTATATCATCCAAAGGTGTACCGTGCATCAAAGCATTTTAGAGCGGCTACATGGGTGTAACGTAAAATACTAACCACGCGAGGGCAGTATTTCTTACAGCTTCCTCTATTGGCAAGAAATCTGAATTCCTACTTCTCATCCATCCATTCTTGTTTATTTCCACCATTTATACAGGATCCTTTACTTCTTCTACAACTAAACAAAATACCAAATAGTGTTTCAAAGGTTGTGATTGGAGAACCATAACCCTGCCTTCTTTACAAAAAGCTGTTTGTGTGTGACACTAGTGCGTTCTTCTCCGGGACCCGCAGCTTATCGCCCGTGTCCGTTTGGTTCCATCTCCAGCCCAAAATTGCAGATGACTCTGTAGCGCCTGAAGAAGCCCTGGTGAATCACTGGACTTACAAAAACAAGGACGTTGACTCTCTTTGTCTCGTAATTATATACTAATCTGTTATGTCCACCGCACAATATTCAACGAGTGAATCAAAGAAATGTAATAGTGGTGCAACTGAAAAAACAAACGCCCCCAGTCTCTGCTCTTCAAAACCTGGGCTGTTTAGAATATGCCCCAATGCTTTCTAAATAAGCTATGAACAAAAAAAGACAGTACAAATCATCATCCTTATCTACTTACGTTTATTTATCATTGCTCAACGTGCTTTACGGGTGGGGCTGCACAGTCAGGGGGACACATCATAAGGACACGGCTGCAGCGCCGTCTCACCTCTGCCGGAGCTCCTCTACGGGTACGCCAGTGACATGTGACTTCCCACAAGAAAGGAAGACAGTGGCGGAGATGGTAGAGCGGGTCGTCTTGTGACCGGAGGGTCGGTGGTTTGAATCCAGCAGGTGCACACTGTCGTTGTGTCCTTAGGCAAGATACTTCACCCTCATCGCCTCTGGTGTCTGTGCACAGTGGTGTAGGAATGGATGAGTGGTTCCTTGATATAAAGCTTTGAGTGCCTAAAGCAGGTAGAAAGGTGCTATATAAATGTTACCATTCAGAGTGGGTGGTCTCGTGATCAGAAGGTCGGAATCCGGGCCCCTGCGCGTTGTGTCCTTGGGCATGTGGCCCACCTGGCCTCCAGTACCTGTGCACATTGGTGTATGAATGAGAGTGAATGGGTGAGCCGCTCTCTCTCTCTCTCTCTCTCTCTCTCTCTCTCTCTCTCTAAATATATATATATATATATATATATATATATATAAAATTGAAACCATTTACCATTTATAAAGAGCAGTGGTCTCCTGAGAATTCACAGGTCACTCGTGTGGTGTTGGGTCAGGACGCCCTCTGCTGGTGCCGCGCTCACTCCCAGATATTTCCCCTGAAAACAAAAACACACACAACCCTACCGACGAAAACACACCCCTATTCATCCTTAATATTACGGCATCAGTCATAAATGGAAGGCATTAGGTGAAGATTTTGCAGCAGTTTTGGCCCATTTTAAACTAACATTTTATTATAACAGTTTTATTAAATGATAACAAGCCCTTTCTCTACACGCTGGACTGCAAAGGTTTACATCAAACACCAATGATTTTCGACACCCAGAAACTAAACTACCTCAGTCTTCCATCAAATGTCTTGATGACGTTTTACTTAAGACTCCTACCGATAAATTCAAGCAATATTTAACAGGTATTAACCATGCCCAAAATAGAAATAGGCGAGTGAAAGTTACCAAGTACTCTCAAGACTGACCGTTTCATTAGCTGCATCACTTTTGACTACAAAAAGACGCCCTGAAACTAAACTACCTCATGTTTCCAACAAATTCTTGGATAACCTTTTACTTAGGACTGCTACTGATAAATGTAAGCCATTTTTATCAGGTATTATCCATGCCCAAAAAAGAAATCGTCGAGTGAAAGTTGCTAAGCCTGACCAATGTCATTAGCTAAAACTTGACCACTTTTGACAAAAACATTAGCATTAGCAAAAGCTGCATTGCCTTCACACGGACAAATGGGTACTAACATTGAGAATTAAAGCTAGTTTTGCAATATTTGTTGATATACAGTATTATAAAGACACTTACCACCAGGGAAGAGGTGTCTACTCGGTGCCATGATCAATCAGAGTTGAGCTGTTTGTTCGTAAATCTGGAAAAAACACATACAAGCACAGAGACAAAGTGTTAGAACGCGTTTTGAATGTGTCTATGAGCAAGAATTTACATAAACTTGGTGAGAAATGACGATACAGACCTCTCGTCTAATCTCTCACTCGAGTGTCCAAGTGACAGTGAAAATTGCATTCCATTTGCTATTTAAATAGTGCCGCCTGTTGCCATGCCAACGACGCCAACGACGCGAAGTCACACAGACGTCAGATTTTTTTTTTTTTTTTTTATAAAAATAATTTGTAAAACGAGATGGACACTAGAGCAACGTCTGTCTTCTTCTTCCTGTTATTTAAAATATTATTATTAATAATAATAATGATTTATTTTTTAGATCAGTGGACTAATATGGCCAAAAAGGGGCGAGGGAGTCAGTTGTTGCTCCATTGCACCAAGAGGTGGTCCCAGGTCTTATTGTACTTTGGAGACTGATTTTGCCCATCTTTCTAAAATGGTATGATCTGTTTGCAGATTGTGCCATTGATTGACCTACACTTTTGTTTTACAATGTAAATGTCATGCAAGCGCAGTAGATAAAGTCGGTTGGACATTACGTTGGTCATCTTTGGCCAAGCAACTTTTCAACTGAATGTTGGACAGAGCAGATACAATAAAAGTACTGACTCAAGTAACTTAGCTTTGAGACAACAGTAATAACAAAAGTACTTGGGGAAAATGCTACTTGAGTATTGTGAGTAGCCTGCTTGCGTAAAGCCTGATTTATGATTCAGTACATAAATGATGATAACTGAAACATGAAATGATGTAAAAGTATGCTAGAAGTAAGTAGGTCAGTAGCCTACGTCAGTGCCATTTTAGTCATTGTACAAGCATACAATGAAATTGTGTCCTGAGCGCGCCGCCATGTGGGCAAACCTGACCAGCATGTTTTTGGAGGTAGGGGAAACTGTAGCACCCGGAGGAAACCTGGCTGGCTGCCTTCAGTGCTCCTCTGAAATGGTGCACCGCCTCCTGGGTTTGACCCTGTTTCAGAGAGTGGTGTCCTGCACTGGTCAGCCCCTCCGCCTCCTCCTTCTACCTCTTCCTCCTGCGCCGCTCCCTCCGCGCCACAAATGTCTTTCACCATCTTCTCTTTTGTCCTTGTCATGTTATGCCTCCACTGTGTTGCAGGTGTGGGGGGCTCTTGGTGCCTCTTCAGTGTTTCAAAAGGAAAATGTCCTTAGCTCATATAAACCCAAAAGATTTTCCTGAAGAATAAAGTATAAACACAAACTATGTGTATAAGGGCACATACCTACCATACTTTAAAACCACTCAGGGCAATGACTTCAAAAAGTAACTGAGTACTACTGGCTTTTGATGTGGGATATAACACCATATGAGCAACACGCTATTTTCAAGTGGATGGATCGCGTCTTTGAATGATTACAATCATCATGTAGGCTATTTATTTTTTACATTGAATATTTTAGCCACACGTCAATGATGAAGCACATCTGTCTCCACACTGTGTAACCTGATGTGTCACGATAAGAAAGGCCTTTATTGATCTCTCAATGGAGAAAATTCACTTGTTTTATCAGCCCTCAAGAAACCTTCAGGGAAATGTAGCCCGGCTAACGCCACGCTGCTGTGTGCGCTCCAATCCAACGTCACAACAGCCTGGGGACAATGGCCGAAATCTTCGCATGGATTTGGGGACTAATCACAGAACGAGGAGGGACGGTAAGACGATGACGATAAACCGACCAGAACACTGTTTTACATTTTTGTATTTAAACTTTTTAATTGAAAGATGTGTGATATTGGTGGACCTGTTCTGTTGATTAAAGCAATTATACACAGTAAACAGTGGAAAAGTGTTCTGATTATCTCAATGACATACTACATACAATCGAAATTATATCATCCAAAGGTGTACCGTGCATCAAAGCATTTTAGAGCGGCTACATGGGTGTAACGTAAAATACTAACCACGCGAGGGCAGTATTTCTTACAGCTTCCTCTATTGGCAAGAAATCTGAATTCCTACTTCTCATCCATCCATTCTTGTTTATTTCCACCATTTATACAGGATCCTTTACTTCTTCTACAACTAAACAAAATACCAAATAGTGTTTCAAAGGTTGTGATTGGAGAACCATAACCCTGCCTTCTTTACAAAAAGCTGTTTGTGTGTGACACTAGTGCGTTCTTCTCCGGGACCCGCAGCTTATCGCCCGTGTCCGTTTGGTTCCATCTCCAGCCCAAAATTGCAGATGACTCTGTAGCGCCTGAAGAAGCCCTGGTGAATCACTGGACTTACAAAAACAAGGACGTTGACTCTCTTTGTCTCGTAATTATATACTAATCTGTTATGTCCACCGCACAATATTCAACGAGTGAATCAAAGAAATGTAATAGTGGTGCAACTGAAAAAACAAACGCCCCCAGTCTCTGCTCTTCAAAACCTGGGCTGTTTAGAATATGCCCCAATGCTTTCTAAATAAGCTATGAACAAAAAAAGACAGTACAAATCATCATCCTTATCTACTTACGTTTATTTATCATTGCTCAACGTGCTTTACGGGTGGGGCTGCACAGTCAGGGGGACACATCATAAGGACACGGCTGCAGCGCCGTCTCACCTCTGCCGGAGCTCCTCTACGGGTACGCCAGTGACATGTGACTTCCCACAAGAAAGGAAGACAGTGGCGGAGATGGTAGAGCGGGTCGTCTTGTGACCGGAGGGTCGGTGGTTTGAATCCAGCAGGTGCACACTGTCGTTGTGTCCTTAGGCAAGATACTTCACCCTCATCGCCTCTGGTGTCTGTGCACAGTGGTGTAGGAATGGATGAGTGGTTCCTTGATATAAAGCTTTGAGTGCCTAAAGCAGGTAGAAAGGTGCTATATAAATGTTACCATTCAGAGTGGGTGGTCTCGTGATCAGAAGGTCGGAATCCGGGCCCCTGCGCGTTGTGTCCTTGGGCATGTGGCCCACCTGGCCTCCAGTACCTGTGCACATTGGTGTATGAATGAGAGTGAATGGGTGAGCCGCTCTCTCTCTCTCTCTCTCTCTCTCTCTCTCTCTCTCTCTCTCTCTCTCTCTCTCTCTAAATATATATATATATATATATATATATATATAAAATTGAAACCATTTACCATTTATAAAGAGCAGTGGTCTCCTGAGAATTCACAGGTCACTCGTGTGGTGTTGGGTCAGGACGCCCTCTGCTGGTGCCGCGCTCACTCCCAGATATTTCCCCTGAAAACAAAAACACACACAACCCTACCGACGAAAACACACCCCTATTCATCCTTAATATTACGGCATCAGTCATAAATGGAAGGCATTAGGTGAAGATTTTGCAGCAGTTTTGGCCCATTTTAAACTAACATTTTATTATAACAGTTTTATTAAATGATAACAAGCCCTTTCTCTACACGCTGGACTGCAAAGGTTTACATCAAACACCAATGATTTTCGACACCCAGAAACTAAACTACCTCAGTCTTCCATCAAATGTCTTGATGACGTTT
The DNA here is from genome assembly GCA_021464625.1 of Proterorhinus semilunaris. Classification (NCBI taxonomy): domain Eukaryota; kingdom Metazoa; phylum Chordata; class Actinopteri; order Gobiiformes; family Gobiidae; genus Proterorhinus; species Proterorhinus semilunaris. Next base: position 1,265,105 of record CM038364.1, read on the forward strand.
TACTTAAGACTCCTACCGATAAATTCAAGCAATATTTAACAGGTATTAACCATGCCCAAAATAGAAATAGGCGAGTGAAAGTTACCAAGTACTCTCAAGACTGACCGTTTCATTAGCTGCATCACTTTTGACTACAAAAAGACGCCCTGAAACTAAACTACCTCATGTTTCCAACAAATTCTTGGATAACCTTTTACTTAGGACTGCTACTGATAAATGTAAGCCATTTTTATCAGGTATTATCCATGCCCAAAAAAGAAATCGTCGAGTGAAAGTTGCTAAGCCTGACCAATGTCATTAGCTAAAACTTGACCACTTTTGACAAAAACATTAGCATTAGCAAAAGCTGCATTGCCTTCACACGGACAAATGGGTACTAACATTGAGAATTAAAGCTAGTTTTGCAATATTTGTTGATATACAGTATTATAAAGACACTTACCACCAGGGAAGAGGTGTCTACTCGGTGCCATGATCAATCAGAGTTGAGCTGTTTGTTCGTAAATCTGGAAAAAACACATACAAGCACAGAGACAAAGTGTTAGAACGCGTTTTGAATGTGTCTATGAGCAAGAATTTACATAAACTTGGTGAGAAATGACGATACAGACCTCTCGTCTAATCTCTCACTCGAGTGTCCAAGTGACAGTGAAAATTGCATTCCATTTGCTATTTAAATAGTGCCGCCTGTTGCCATGCCAACGACGCGAAGTCACACAGACGTCAGATTTTTTTTTTTTTTTTTTATAAAAATAATTTGTAAAACGAGATGGACACTAGAGCAACGTCTGTCTTCTTCTTCCTGTTATTTAAAATATTATTATTAATAATAATAATGATTTATTTTTTAGATCAGTGGACTAATATGGCCAAAAAGGGGCGAGGGAGTCAGTTGTTGCTCCATTGCACCAAGAGGTGGTCCCAGGTCTTATTGTACTTTGGAGACTGATTTTGCCCATCTTTCTAAAATGGTATGATCTGTTTGCAGATTGTGCCATTGATTGACCTACACTTTTGTTTTACAATGTAAATGTCATGCAAGCGCAGTAGATAAAGTCGGTTGGACATTACGTTGGTCATCTTTGGCCAAGCAACTTTTCAACTGAATGTTGGACAGAGCAGATACAATAAAAGTACTGACTCAAGTAACTTAGCTTTGAGACAACAGTAATAACAAAAGTACTTGGGGAAAATGCTACTTGAGTATTGTGAGTAGCCTGCTTGCGTAAAGCCTGATTTATGATTCAGTACATAAATGATGATAACTGAAACATGAAATGATGTAAAAGTATGCTAGAAGTAAGTAGGTCAGTAGCCTACGTCAGTGCCATTTTAGTCATTGTACAAGCATACAATGAAATTGTGTCCTGAGCGCGCCGCCATGTGGGCAAACCTGACCAGCATGTTTTTGGAGGTAGGGGAAACTGTAGCACCCGGAGGAAACCTGGCTGGCTGCCTTCAGTGCTCCTCTGAAATGGTGCACCGCCTCCTGGGTTTGACCCTGTTTCAGAGAGTGGTGTCCTGCACTGGTCAGCCCCTCCGCCTCCTCCTTCTACCTCTTCCTCCTGCGCCGCTCCCTCCGCGCCACAAATGTCTTTCACCATCTTCTCTTTTGTCCTTGTCATGTTATGCCTCCACTGTGTTGCAGGTGTGGGGGGCTCTTGGTGCCTCTTCAGTGTTTCAAAAGGAAAATGTCCTTAGCTCATATAAACCCAAAAGATTTTCCTGAAGAATAAAGTATAAACACAAACTATGTGTATAAGGGCACATACCTACCATACTTTAAAACCACTCAGGGCAATGACTTCAAAAAGTAACTGAGTACTACTGGCTTTTGATGTGGGATATAACACCATATGAGCAACACGCTATTTTCAAGTGGATGGATCGCGTCTTTGAATGATTACAATCATCATGTAGGCTATTTATTTTTTACATTGAATATTTTAGCCACACGTCAATGATGAAGCACATCTGTCTCCACACTGTGTAACCTGATGTGTCACGATAAGAAAGGCCTTTATTGATCTCTCAATGGAGAAAATTCACTTGTTTTATCAGCCCTCAAGAAACCTTCAGGGAAATGTAGCCCGGCTAACGCCACGCTGCTGTGTGCGCTCCAATCCAACGTCACAACAGCCTGGGGACAATGGCCGAAATCTTCGCATGGATTTGGGGACTAATCACAGAACGAGGAGGGACGGTAAGACGATGACGATAAACCGACCAGAACACTGTTTTACATTTTTGTATTTAAACTTTTTAATTGAAAGATGTGTGATATTGGTGGACCTGTTCTGTTGATTAAAGCAATTATACACAGTAAACAGTGGAAAAGTGTTCTGATTATCTCAATGACATACTACATACAATCGAAATTATATCATCCAAAGGTGTACCGTGCATCAAAGCATTTTAGAGCGGCTACATGGGTGTAACGTAAAATACTAACCACGCGAGGGCAGTATTTCTTACAGCTTCCTCTATTGGCAAGAAATCTGAATTCCTACTTCTCATCCATCCATTCTTGTTTATTTCCACCATTTATACAGGATCCTTTACTTCTTCTACAACTAAACAAAATACCAAATAGTGTTTCAAAGGTTGTGATTGGAGAACCATAACCCTGCCTTCTTTACAAAAAGCTGTTTGTGTGTGACACTAGTGCGTTCTTCTCCGGGACCCGCAGCTTATCGCCCGTGTCCGTTTGGTTCCATCTCCAACCCAAAATTGCAGATGACTCTGTAGCGCCTGAAGAAGCCCTGGTGAATCACTGGACTTACAAAAACAAGGACGTTGACTCTCTTTGTCTCGTAATTATATACTAATCTGTTATGTCCACCGCACAATATTCAACGAGTGAATCAAAGAAATGTAATAGTGGTGCAACTGAAAAAACAAACGCCCCCAGTCTCTGCTCTTCAAAACCTGGGCTGTTTAGAATATGCCCCAATGCTTTCTAAATAAGCTATGAACAAAAAAAGACAGTACAAATCATCATCCTTATCTACTTACGTTTATTTATCATTGCTCAACGTGCTTTACGGGTGGGGCTGCACAGTCAGGGGGACACATCATAAGGACACGGCTGCAGCGCCGTCTCACCTCTGCCGGAGCTCCTCTACGGGTACGCCAGTGACATGTGACTTCCCACAAGAAAGGAAGACAGTGGCGGAGATGGTAGAGCGGGTCGTCTTGTGACCGGAGGGTCGGTGGTTTGAATCCAGCAGGTGCACACTGTCGTTGTGTCCTTAGGCAAGATACTTCACCCTCATCGCCTCTGGTGTCTGTGCACAGTGGTGTAGGAATGGATGAGTGGTTCCTTGATATAAAGCTTTGAGTGCCTAAAGCAGGTAGAAAGGTGCTATATAAATGTTACCATTCAGAGTGGGTGGTCTCGTGATCAGAAGGTCGGAATCCGGGCCCCTGCGCGTTGTGTCCTTGGGCATGTGGCCCACCTGGCCTCCAGTACCTGTGCACATTGGTGTATGAATGAGAGTGAATGGGTGAGCCGCTCTCTCTCTCTCTCTCTCTCTCTCTCTCTCTCTCTCTCTCTCTCTCTAAATATATATATATATATATATATATATAAAATTGAAACCATTTACCATTTATAAAGAGCAGTGGTCTCCTGAGAATTCACAGGTCACTCGTGTGGTGTTGGGTCAGGACGCCCTCTGCTGGTGCCGCGCTCACTCCCAGATATTTCCCCTGAAAACAAAAACACACACAACCCTACCGACGAAAACACACCCCTATTCATCCTTAATATTACGGCATCAGTCATAAATGGAAGGCATTAGGTGAAGATTTTGCAGCAGTTTTGGCCCATTTTAAACTAACATTTTATTATAACAGTTTTATTAAATGATAACAAGCCCTTTCTCTACACGCTGGACTGCAAAGGTTTACATCAAACACCAATGATTTTCGACACCCAGAAACTAAACTACCTCAGTCTTCCATCAAATGTCTTGATGACGTTTTACTTAAGACTCCTACCGATAAATTCAAGCAATATTTAACAGGTATTAACCATGCCCAAAATAGAAATAGGCGAGTGAAAGTTACCAAGTACTCTCAAGACTGACCGTTTCATTAGCTGCATCACTTTTGACTACAAAAAGACGCCCTGAAACTAAACTACCTCATGTTTCCAACAAATTCTTGGATAACCTTTTACTTAGGACTGCTACTGATAAATGTAAGCCATTTTTATCAGGTATTATCCATGCCCAAAAAAGAAATCGTCGAGTGAAAGTTGCTAAGCCTGACCAATGTCATTAGCTAAAACTTGACCACTTTTGACAAAAACATTAGCATTAGCAAAAGCTGCATTGCCTTCACACGGACAAATGGGTACTAACATTGAGAATTAAAGCTAGTTTTGCAATATTTGTTGATATACAGTATTATAAAGACACTTACCACCAGGGAAGAGGTGTCTACTCGGTGCCATGATCAATCAGAGTTGAGCTGTTTGTTCGTAAATCTGGAAAAAACACATACAAGCACAGAGACAAAGTGTTAGAACGCGTTTTGAATGTGTCTATGAGCAAGAATTTACATAAACTTGGTGAGAAATGACGATACAGACCTCTCGTCTAATCTCTCACTCGAGTGTCCAAGTGACAGTGAAAATTGCATTCCATTTGCTATTTAAATAGTGCCGCCTGTTGCCATGCCAACGACGCCAACGACGCGAAGTCACACAGACGTCAGATTTTTTTTTTTTTTTTTTATAAAAATAATTTGTAAAACGAGATGGACACTAGAGCAACGTCTGTCTTCTTCTTCCTGTTATTTAAAATATTATTATTAATAATAATAATAATTTATTTTTTAGATCAGTGGACTAATATGGCCAAAAAGGGGCGAGGGAGTCAGTTGTTGCTCCATTGCACCAAGAGGTGGTCCCAGGTCTTATTGTACTTTGGAGACTGATTTTGCCCATCTTTCTAAAATGGTATGATCTGTTTGCAGATTGTGCCATTGATTGACCTACACTTTTGTTTTACAATGTAAATGTCATGCAAGCGCAGTAGATAAAGTCGGTTGGACATTACGTTGGTCATCTTTGGCCAAGCAACTTTTCAACTGAATGTTGGACAGAGCAGATACAATAAAAGTACTGACTCAAGTAACTTAGCTTTGAGACAACAGTAATAACAAAAGTACTTGGGGAAAATGCTACTTGAGTATTGTGAGTAGCCTGCTTGCGTAAAGCCTGATTTATGATTCAGTACATAAATGATGATAACTGAAACATGAAATGATGTAAAAGTATGCTAGAAGTAAGTAGGTCAGTAGCCTACGTCAGTGCCATTTTAGTCATTGTACAAGCATACAATGAAATTGTGTCCTGAGCGCGCCGCCATGTGGGCAAACCTGACCAGCATGTTTTTGGAGGTAGGGGAAACTGTAGCACCCGGAGGAAACCTGGCTGGCTGCCTTCAGTGCTCCTCTGAAATGGTGCACCGCCTCCTGGGTTTGACCCTGTTTCAGAGAGTGGTGTCCTGCACTGGTCAGCCCCTCCGCCTCCTCCTTCTACCTCTTCCTCCTGCGCCGCTCCCTCCGCGCCACAAATGTCTTTCACCATCTTCTCTTTTGTCCTTGTCATGTTATGCCTCCACTGTGTTGCAGGTGTGGGGGGCTCTTGGTGCCTCTTCAGTGTTTCAAAAGGAAAATGTCCTTAGCTCATATAAACCCAAAAGATTTTCCTGAAGAATAAAGTATAAACACAAACTATGTGTATAAGGGCACATACCTACCATACTTTAAAACCACTCAGGGCAATGACTTCAAAAAGTAACTGAGTACTACTGGCTTTTGATGTGGGATATAACACCATATGAGCAACACGCTATTTTCAAGTGGATGGATCGCGTCTTTGAATGATTACAATCATCATGTAGGCTATTTATTTTTTACATTGAATATTTTAGCCACACGTCAATGATGAAGCACATCTGTCTCCACACTGTGTAACCTGATGTGTCACGATAAGAAAGGCCTTTATTGATCTCTCAATGGAGAAAATTCACTTGTTTTATCAGCCCTCAAGAAACCTTCAGGGAAATGTAGCCCGGCTAACGCCACGCTGCTGTGTGCGCTCCAATCCAACGTCACAACAGCCTGGGGACAATGGCCGAAATCTTCGCATGGATTTGGGGACTAATCACAGAACGAGGAGGGACGGTAAGACGATGACGATAAACCGACCAGAACACTGTTTTACATTTTTGTATTTAAACTTTTTAATTGAAAGATGTGTGATATTGGTGGACCTGTTCTGTTGATTAAAGCAATTATACACAGTAAACAGTGGAAAAGTGTTCTGATTATCTCAATGACATACTACATACAATCGAAATTATATCATCCAAAGGTGTACCGTGCATCAAAGCATTTTAGAGCGGCTACATGGGTGTAACGTAAAATACTAACCACGCGAGGGCAGTATTTCTTACAGCTTCCTCTATTGGCAAGAAATCTGAATTCCTACTTCTCATCCATCCATTCTTGTTTATTTCCACCATTTATACAGGATCCTTTACTTCTTCTACAACTAAACAAAATACCAAATAGTGTTTCAAAGGTTGTGATTGGAGAACCATAACCCTGCCTTCTTTACAAAAAGCTGTTTGTGTGTGACACTAGTGCGTTCTTCTCCGGGACCCGCAGCTTATCGCCCGTGTCCGTTTGGTTCCATCTCCAGCCCAAAATTGCAGATGACTCTGTAGCGCCTGAAGAAGCCCTGGTGAATCACTGGACTTACAAAAACAAGGACGTTGACTCTCTTTGTCTCGTAATTATATACTAATCTGTTATGTCCACCGCACAATATTCAACGAGTGAATCAAAGAAATGTAATAGTGGTGCAACTGAAAAAACAAACGCCCCCAGTCTCTGCTCTTCAAAACCTGGGCTGTTTAGAATATGCCCCAATGCTTTCTAAATAAGCTATGAACAAAAAAAGACAGTACAAATCATCATCCTTATCTACTTACGTTTATTTATCATTGCTCAACGTGCTTTACGGGTGGGGCTGCACAGTCAGGGGGACACATCATAAGGACACGGCTGCAGCGCCGTCTCACCTCTGCCGGAGCTCCTCTACGGGTACGCCAGTGACATGTGACTTCCCACAAGAAAGGAAGACAGTGGCGGAGATGGTAGAGCGGGTCGTCTTGTGACCGGAGGGTCGGTGGTTTGAATCCAGCAGGTGCACACTGTCGTTGTGTCCTTAGGCAAGATACTTCACCCTCATCGCCTCTGGTGTCTGTGCACAGTGGTGTAGGAATGGATGAGTGGTTCCTTGATATAAAGCTTTGAGTGCCTAAAGCAGGTAGAAAGGTGCTATATAAATGTTACCATTCAGAGTGGGTGGTCTCGTGATCAGAAGGTCGGAATCCGGGCCCCTGCGCGTTGTGTCCTTGGGCATGTGGCCCACCTGGCCTCCAGTACCTGTGCACATTGGTGTATGAATGAGAGTGAATGGGTGAGCCGCTCTCTCTCTCTCTCTCTCTCTCTCTCTCTCTCTCTCTCTCTCTCTCTCTCTCTAAATATATATATATATATATATATATATAAAATTGAAACCATTTACCATTTATAAAGAGCAGTGGTCTCCTGAGAATTCACAGGTCACTCGTGTGGTGTTGGGTCAGGACGCCCTCTGCTGGTGCCGCGCTCACTCCCAGATATTTCCCCTGAAAACAAAAACACACACAACCCTACCGACGAAAACACACCCCTATTCATCCTTAATATTACGGCATCAGTCATAAATGGAAGGCATTAGGTGAAGATTTTGCAGCAGTTTTGGCCCATTTTAAACTAACATTTTATTATAACAGTTTTATTAAATGATAACAAGCCCTTTCTCTACACGCTGGACTGCAAAGGTTTACATCAAACACCAATGATTTTCGACACCCAGAAACTAAACTACCTCAGTCTTCCATCAAATGTCTTGATGACGTTTTACTTAAGACTCCTACCGATAAATTCAAGCAATATTTAACAGGTATTAACCATGCCCAAAATAGAAATAGGCGAGTGAAAGTTACCAAGTACTCTCAAGACTGACCGTTTCATTAGCTGCATCACTTTTGACTACAAAAAGACGCCCTGAAACTAAACTACCTCATGTTTCCAACAAATTCTTGGATAACCTTTTACTTAGGACTGCTACTGATAAATGTAAGCCATTTTTATCAGGTATTATCCATGCCCAAAAAAGAAATCGTCGAGTGAAAGTTGCTAAGCCTGACCAATGTCATTAGCTAAAACTTGACCACTTTTGACAAAAACATTAGCATTAGCAAAAGCTGCATTGCCTTCACACGGACAAATGGGTACTAACATTGAGAATTAAAGCTAGTTTTGCAATATTTGTTGATATACAGTATTATAAAGACACTTACCACCAGGGAAGAGGTGTCTACTCGGTGCCATGATCAATCAGAGTTGAGCTGTTTGTTCGTAAATCTGGAAAAAACACATACAAGCACAGAGACAAAGTGTTAGAACGCGTTTTGAATGTGTCTATGAGCAAGAATTTACATAAACTTGGTGAGAAATGACGATACAGACCTCTCGTCTAATCTCTCACTCGAGTGTCCAAGTGACAGTGAAAATTGCATTCCATTTGCTATTTAAATAGTGCCGCCTGTTGCCATGCCAACGACGCCAACGACGCGAAGTCACACAGACGTCAGATTTTTTTTTTTTTTTTTTATAAAAATAATTTGTAAAACGAGATGGACACTAGAGCAACGTCTGTCTTCTTCTTCCTGTTATTTAAAATATTATTATTAATAATAATAATGATTTATTTTTTAGATCAGTGGACTAATATGGCCAAAAAGGGGCGAGGGAGTCAGTTGTTGCTCCATTGCACCAAGAGGTGGTCCCAGGTCTTATTGTACTTTGGAGACTGATTTTGCCCATCTTTCTAAAATGGTATGATCTGTTTGCAGATTGTGCCATTGATTGACCTACACTTTTGTTTTACAATGTAAATGTCATGCAAGCGCAGTAGATAAAGTCGGTTGGACATTACGTTGGTCATCTTTGGCCAAGCAACTTTTCAACTGAATGTTGGACAGAGCAGATACAATAAAAGTACTGACTCAAGTAACTTAGCTTTGAGACAACAGTAATAACAAAAGTACTTGGGGAAAATGCTACTTGAGTATTGTGAGTAGCCTGCTTGCGTAAAGCCTGATTTATGATTCAGTACATAAATGATGATAACTGAAACATGAAATGATGTAAAAGTATGCTAGAAGTAAGTAGGTCAGTAGCCTACGTCAGTGCCATTTTAGTCATTGTACAAGCATACAATGAAATTGTGTCCTGAGCGCGCCGCCATGTGGGCAAACCTGACCAGCATGTTTTTGGAGGTAGGGGAAACTGTAGCACCCGGAGGAAACCTGGCTGGCTGCCTTCAGTGCTCCTCTGAAATGGTGCACCGCCTCCTGGGTTTGACCCTGTTTCAGAGAGTGGTGTCCTGCACTGGTCAGCCCCTCCGCCTCCTCCTTCTACCTCTTCCTCCTGCGCCGCTCCCTCCGCGCCACAAATGTCTTTCACCATCTTCTCTTTTGTCCTTGTCATGTTATGCCTCCACTGTGTTGCAGGTGTGGGGGGCTCTTGGTGCCTCTTCAGTGTTTCAAAAGGAAAATGTCCTTAGCTCATATAAACCCAAAAGATTTTCCTGAAGAATAAAGTATAAACACAAACTATGTGTATAAGGGCACATACCTACCATACTTTAAAACCACTCAGGGCAATGACTTCAAAAAGTAACTGAGTACTACTGGCTTTTGATGTGGGATATAACACCATATGAGCAACACGCTATTTTCAAGTGGATGGATCGCGTCTTTGAATGATTACAATCATCATGTAGGCTATTTATTTTTTACATTGAATATTTTAGCCACACGTCAATGATGAAGCACATCTGTCTCCACACTGTGTAACCTGATGTGTCACGATAAGAAAGGCCTTTATTGATCTCTCAATGGAGAAAATTCACTTGTTTTATCAGCCCTCAAGAAACCTTCAGGGAAATGTAGCCCGGCTAACGCCACGCTGCTGTGTGCGCTCCAATCCAACGTCACAACAGCCTGGGGACAATGGCCGAAATCTTCGCATGGATTTGGGGACTAATCACAGAACGAGGAGGGACGGTAAGACGATGACGATAAACCGACCAGAACACTGTTTTACATTTTTGTATTTAAACTTTTTAATTGAAAGATGTGTGATATTGGTGGACCTGTTCTGTTGATTAAAGCAATTATACACAGTAAACAGTGGAAAAGTGTTCTGATTATCTCAATGACATACTACATACAATCGAAATTATATCATCCAAAGGTGTACCGTGCATCAAAGCATTTTAGAGCGGCTACATGGGTGTAACGTAAAATACTAACCACGCGAGGGCAGTATTTCTTACAGCTTCCTCTATTGGCAAGAAATCTGAATTCCTACTTCTCATCCATCCATTCTTGTTTATTTCCACCATTTATACAGGATCCTTTACTTCTTCTACAACTAAACAAAATACCAAATAGTGTTTCAAAGGTTGTGATTGGAGAACCATAACCCTGCCTTCTTTACAAAAAGCTGTTTGTGTGTGACACTAGTGCGTTCTTCTCCGGGACCCGCAGCTTATCGCCCGTGTCCGTTTGGTTCCATCTCCAGCCCAAAATTGCAGATGACTCTGTAGCGCCTGAAGAAGCCCTGGTGAATCACTGGACTTACAAAAACAAGGACGTTGACTCTCTTTGTCTCGTAATTATATACTAATCTGTTATGTCCACCGCACAATATTCAACGAGTGAATCAAAGAAATGTAATAGTGGTGCAACTGAAAAAACAAACGCCCCCAGTCTCTGCTCTTCAAAACCTGGGCTGTTTAGAATATGCCCCAATGCTTTCTAAATAAGCTATGAACAAAAAAAGACAGTACAAATCATCATCCTTATCTACTTACGTTTATTTATCATTGCTCAACGTGCTTTACGGGTGGGGCTGCACAGTCAGGGGGACACATCATAAGGACACGGCTGCAGCGCCGTCTCACCTCTGCCGGAGCTCCTCTACGGGTACGCCAGTGACATGTGACTTCCCACAAGAAAGGAAGACAGTGGCGGAGATGGTAGAGCGGGTCGTCTTGTGACCGGAGGGTCGGTGGTTTGAATCCAGCAGGTGCACACTGTCGTTGTGTCCTTAGGCAAGATACTTCACCCTCATCGCCTCTGGTGTCTGTGCACAGTGGTGTAGGAATGGATGAGTGGTTCCTTGATATAAAGCTTTGAGTGCCTAAAGCAGGTAGAAAGGTGCTATATAAATGTTACCATTCAGAGTGGGTGGTCTCGTGATCAGAAGGTCGGAATCCGGGCCCCTGCGCGTTGTGTCCTTGGGCATGTGGCCCACCTGGCCTCCAGTACCTGTGCACATTGGTGTATGAATGAGAGTGAATGGGTGAGCCGCTCTCTCTCTCTCTCTCTCTCTCTCTCTCTCTCTCTCTCTAAATATATATATATATATATATATATATAAAATTGAAACCATTTACCATTTATAAAGAGCAGTGGTCTCCTGAGAATTCACAGGTCACTCGTGTGGTGTTGGGTCAGGACGCCCTCTGCTGGTGCCGCGCTCACTCCCAGATATTTCCCCTGAAAACAAAAACACACACAACCCTACCGACGAAAACACACCCCTATTCATCCTTAATATTACGGCATCAGTCATAAATGGAAGGCATTAGGTGAAGATTTTGCAGCAGTTTTGGCCCATTTTAAACTAACATTTTATTATAACAGTTTTATTAAATGATAACAAGCCCTTTCTCTACACGCTGGACTGCAAAGGTTTACATCAAACACCAATGATTTTCGACACCCAGAAACTAAACTACCTCAGTCTTCCATCAAATGTCTTGATGACGTTTTACTTAAGACTCCTACCGATAAATTCAAGCAATATTTAACAGGTATTAACCATGCCCAAAATAGAAATAGGCGAGTGAAAGTTACCAAGTACTCTCAAGACTGACCGTTTCATTAGCTGCATCACTTTTGACTACAAAAAGACGCCCTGAAACTAAACTACCTCATGTTTCCAACAAATTCTTGGATAACCTTTTACTTAGGACTGCTACTGATAAATGTAAGCCATTTTTATCAGGTATTATCCATGCCCAAAAAAGAAATCGTCGAGTGAAAGTTGCTAAGCCTGACCAATGTCATTAGCTAAAACTTGACCACTTTTGACAAAAACATTAGCATTAGCAAAAGCTGCATTGCCTTCACACGGACAAATGGGTACTAACATTGAGAATTAAAGCTAGTTTTGCAATATTTGTTGATATACAGTATTATAAAGACACTTACCACCAGGGAAGAGGTGTCTACTCGGTGCCATGATCAATCAGAGTTGAGCTGTTTGTTCGTAAATCTGGAAAAAACACATACAAGCACAGAGACAAAGTGTTAGAACGCGTTTTGAATGTGTCTATGAGCAAGAATTTACATAAACTTGGTGAGAAATGACGATACAGACCTCTCGTCTAATCTCTCACTCGAGTGTCCAAGTGACAGTGAAAATTGCATTCCATTTGCTATTTAAATAGTGCCGCCTGTTGCCATGCCAACGACGCCAACGACGCGAAGTCACACAGACGTCAGATTTTTTTTTTTTTTTTTTATAAAAATAATTTGTAAAACGAGATGGACACTAGAGCAACGTCTGTCTTCTTCTTCCTGTTATTTAAAATATTATTATTAATAATAATAATGATTTATTTTTTAGATCAGTGGACTAATATGGCCAAAAAGGGGCGAGGGAGTCAGTTGTTGCTCCATTGCACCAAGAGGTGGTCCCAGGTCTTATTGTACTTTGGAGACTGATTTTGCCCATCTTTCTAAAATGGTATGATCTGTTTGCAGATTGTGCCATTGATTGACCTACACTTTTGTTTTACAATGTAAATGTCATGCAAGCGCAGTAGATAAAGTCGGTTGGACATTACGTTGGTCATCTTTGGCCAAGCAACTTTTCAACTGAATGTTGGACAGAGCAGATACAATAAAAGTACTGACTCAAGTAACTTAGCTTTGAGACAACAGTAATAACAAAAGTACTTGGGGAAAATGCTACTTGAGTATTGTGAGTAGCCTGCTTGCGTAAAGCCTGATTTATGATTCAGTACATAAATGATGATAACTGAAACATGAAATGATGTAAAAGTATGCTAGAAGTAAGTAGGTCAGTAGCCTACGTCAGTGCCATTTTAGTCATTGTACAAGCATACAATGAAATTGTGTCCTGAGCGCGCCGCCATGTGGGCAAACCTGACCAGCATGTTTTTGGAGGTAGGGGAAACTGTAGCACCCGGAGGAAACCTGGCTGGCTGCCTTCAGTGCTCCTCTGAAATGGTGCACCGCCTCCTGGGTTTGACCCTGTTTCAGAGAGTGGTGTCCTGCACTGGTCAGCCCCTCCGCCTCCTCCTTCTACCTCTTCCTCCTGCGCCGCTCCCTCCGCGCCACAAATGTCTTTCACCATCTTCTCTTTTGTCCTTGTCATGTTATGCCTCCACTGTGTTGCAGGTGTGGGGGGCTCTTGGTGCCTCTTCAGTGTTTCAAAAGGAAAATGTCCTTAGCTCATATAAACCCAAAAGATTTTCCTGAAGAATAAAGTATAAACACAAACTATGTGTATAAGGGCACATACCTACCATACTTTAAAACCACTCAGGGCAATGACTTCAAAAAGTAACTGAGTACTACTGGCTTTTGATGTGGGATATAACACCATATGAGCAACACGCTATTTTCAAGTGGATGGATCGCGTCTTTGAATGATTACAATCATCATGTAGGCTATTTATTTTTTACATTGAATATTTTAGCCACACGTCAATGATGAAGCACATCTGTCTCCACACTGTGTAACCTGATGTGTCACGATAAGAAAGGCCTTTATTGATCTCTCAATGGAGAAAATTCACTTGTTTTATCAGCCCTCAAGAAACCTTCAGGGAAATGTAGCCCGGCTAACGCCACGCTGCTGTGTGCGCTCCAATCCAACGTCACAACAGCCTGGGGACAATGGCCGAAATCTTCGCATGGATTTGGGGACTAATCACAGAACGAGGAGGGACGGTAAGACGATGACGATAAACCGACCAGAACACTGTTTTACATTTTTGTATTTAAACTTTTTAATTGAAAGATGTGTGATATTGGTGGACCTGTTCTGTTGATTAAAGCAATTATACACAGTAAACAGTGGAAAAGTGTTCTGATTATCTCAATGACATACTACATACAATCGAAATTATATCATCCAAAGGTGTACCGTGCATCAAAGCATTTTAGAGCGGCTACATGGGTGTAACGTAAAATACTAACCACGCGAGGGCAGTATTTCTTACAGCTTCCTCTATTGGCAAGAAATCTGAATTCCTACTTCTCATCCATCCATTCTTGTTTATTTCCACCATTTATACAGGATCCTTTACTTCTTCTACAACTAAACAAAATACCAAATAGTGTTTCAAAGGTTGTGATTGGAGAACCATAACCCTGCCTTCTTTACAAAAAGCTGTTTGTGTGTGACACTAGTGCGTTCTTCTCCGGGACCCGCAGCTTATCGCCCGTGTCCGTTTGGTTCCATCTCCAGCCCAAAATTGCAGATGACTCTGTAGCGCCTGAAGAAGCCCTGGTGAATCACTGGACTTACAAAAACAAGGACGTTGACTCTCTTTGTCTCGTAATTATATACTAATCTGTTATGTCCACCGCACAATATTCAACGAGTGAATCAAAGAAATGTAATAGTGGTGCAACTGAAAAAACAAACGCCCCCAGTCTCTGCTCTTCAAAACCTGGGCTGTTTAGAATATGCCCCAATGCTTTCTAAATAAGCTATGAACAAAAAAAGACAGTACAAATCATCATCCTTATCTACTTACGTTTATTTATCATTGCTCAACGTGCTTTACGGGTGGGGCTGCACAGTCAGGGGGACACATCATAAGGACACGGCTGCAGCGCCGTCTCACCTCTGCCGGAGCTCCTCTACGGGTACGCCAGTGACATGTGACTTCCCACAAGAAAGGAAGACAGTGGCGGAGATGGTAGAGCGGGTCGTCTTGTGACCGGAGGGTCGGTGGTTTGAATCCAGCAGGTGCACACTGTCGTTGTGTCCTTAGGCAAGATACTTCACCCTCATCGCCTCTGGTGTCTGTGCACAGTGGTGTAGGAATGGATGAGTGGTTCCTTGATATAAAGCTTTGAGTGCCTAAAGCAGGTAGAAAGGTGCTATATAAATGTTACCATTCAGAGTGGGTGGTCTCGTGATCAGAAGGTCGGAATCCGGGCCCCTGCGCGTTGTGTCCTTGGGCATGTGGCCCACCTGGCCTCCAGTACCTGTGCACATTGGTGTATGAATGAGAGTGAATGGGTGAGCCGCTCTCTCTCTCTCTCTCTCTCTCTCTCTCTCTCTCTCTCTCTCTCTCTCTCTAAATATATATATATATATATATATATATAAAATTGAAACCATTTACCATTTATAAAGAGCAGTGGTCTCCTGAGAATTCACAGGTCACTCGTGTGGTGTTGGGTCAGGACGCCCTCTGCTGGTGCCGCGCTCACTCCCAGATATTTCCCCTGAAAACAAAAACACACACAACCCTACCGACGAAAACACACCCCTATTCATCCTTAATATTACGGCATCAGTCATAAATGGAAGGCATTAGGTGAAGATTTTGCAGCAGTTTTGGCCCATTTTAAACTAACATTTTATTATAACAGTTTTATTAAATGATAACAAGCCCTTTCTCTACACGCTGGACTGCAAAGGTTTACATCAAACACCAATGATTTTCGACACCCAGAAACTAAACTACCTCAGTCTTCCATCAAATGTCTTGATGACGTTTTACTTAAGACTCCTACCGATAAATTCAAGCAATATTTAACAGGTATTAACCATGCCCAAAATAGAAATAGGCGAGTGAAAGTTACCAAGTACTCTCAAGACTGACCGTTTCATTAGCTGCATCACTTTTGACTACAAAAAGACGCCCTGAAACTAAACTACCTCATGTTTCCAACAAATTCTTGGATAACCTTTTACTTAGGACTGCTACTGATAAATGTAAGCCATTTTTATCAGGTATTATCCATGCCCAAAAAAGAAATCGTCGAGTGAAAGTTGCTAAGCCTGACCAATGTCATTAGCTAAAACTTGACCACTTTTGACAAAAACATTAGCATTAGCAAAAGCTGCATTGCCTTCACACGGACAAATGGGTACTAACATTGAGAATTAAAGCTAGTTGTCGGAAAGTCTTGTACATTTCCTGTAGTTTTATTCTGAAAAGCCTAGTAGTGATGTAATTTCCTTTCTGAGCGCATCCCATCTTCATTCCCGACTTTACATTTGATGGGATGGTGGCTCCTCGTGTGCGTAACTAAATGAACGTAAGTTTTGTAAGGTTTAAGCTATAAATACGGTCATTAGACTTGTTTAAGTATTGTTTGCTTTCACCTGTCTACCTGTTCAGTGTCTTATGTGCATGTTTTTGATACTTTAGTGCATATTCCTTTAGTTAATAGTATCACGTGACTAGGTTATAAGCTGTGTTAGACTGTAGATCGTTTCCTATATATTATACCGGCCTTAAGCTATATTATGGGGTGCAGTTGCGCTCGCTTCCGCTAGAGGGAGGCAGAGACCACTGAATATATTCCGAATCCCTACTTCGCTCCATTAACCCTTTGTATGCCTGTACATTAGTAGTTATAGTGCTGTTTAGGTTATTTGACTAAATTCATATATTTTCAGTATCCTAATTAGATGTTTATCATTGTTTTGACTATTATATACTTTTGTACATTGTAAATAATATTATCTTATTCTTTGTATCTTTTGTAGACCACACACACACCCATACAAATATACGTACCAATATTTGTACCCACACCATCATCCCCGCCTGTACCCAACTCCAATAATAAAGTTTGCTGGAATAACTTCTCCGTGCCCTTCTCTCTGACCGGAGCCCTGTCGAAGGAAACTGTCAGACCACTACTATCCCCCTCAGAGTGTCCCACTCTATCACATGGTCCTTCGAGCCGGATTTGACAGCTTTCTGGAGACAATATGGAGCCAGGACAACCATCTGCAGATCCAGCAGTGCGTTCTCGACCCCAGCGGGAGATACAGTTACCAGCATCCCTTGCAAACTTTGAAGTTGGGTACACACCGAGAGTCACAGTACCTCCTACCACCGAAGCTGAGGAACTCGGAGCAGCAGCCCCAGCTTACGACATCCCAGTCCCTGATCCGCTTTCACTGCCACCTGTGAGAGCAGAGTCATCCCGATCCTCGATATCTTCTCAACGAAGCAGACCAAAATCTCGAGCCAGTGCTGACTCATTAACCAAGAGGTCCGTTGCAGAAGGGCTATCCGAGCTACAGAGTGCCATGTTGGAAGAGCAAGTCAAGCGCATGGAACTAGCTGAAATGCAGCGGCAGATTATGGAGCAGACGCTAGTGGACGAGCAGTGCACTCTTCTAGACAAAGAAGCTAGAGACGCCCTCCATGAGAAGGAGGAACTTCTCAGAGAACAAGAACGGCAGAGACGTCGACTGGAGGAGAAAGCAGAAATGGCACACAAGACTAAAGAGACTATCACCAGACATCAGATGTTGCAACGGCGACTGAAAGAGAAAGAGATGGAATTGATGCAAGCAGCTCTTATCACGTCTTTCCTGACGGAAGAAGGAATTAAGAGTCCCCTTCCTTCCAGGCCCCTTAGTGAATATGAGTACAACCTAAAGTCCTCATCCAGAGATCAGCCTCTGCTACTCCATTCTACTCCATCTACTCATGTTCCGCCACCAGTCTCCAGCGCAGTCATTCTTCCACCTGTCTCGACAAGCTTCCCCTCAGTACAAGTCCAGCCCGCTCCACAAGTTAATGCTCCTGCTACTACTGGTATGCTAGCCCAGCCACAGCCAACATACACTACCATGCCTCCTCCTCCTGCAATCCTCAACCCAGCTCCGCAGGCGGCGCCCAGACCAGCCGTGAGTGCTGTCACCTCACGTGCTCCACCACTGTCAATAGCACAGTATCTGGCTCCAGTTCGCCTGCCACATCTGGTCTACAGCCAAGCTCAGGACCGATATGTGCCTCCACCTGTTCCATCTCAACAACCAGTGTTACCAGCTGCCAATACTCTGTCCTATCCTTACTCCGCCATGCCACCTTTGCCACAACAGGTGACAGCGCCTCCAGGTTACAGGGCAGCACCGGACACAGACCTCATGGAGCTCCTAGTTGCCACCTCTTATGGCCTTCCTAGACCCACTCTACCTCATTTCACCTCAGGTAAAGAGTCAGACTTTGCCCTACTCAGGATGGCTTTGGACAATCTGCTCAATACACATGCCCACCTCACAGAGCAGTTCAAATATCAAGTCCTGCTCGATCACTTGAAGCTACCAAGCGCCTACAAGCTAGCCCAAGCATACATGCATGATCCTAGACCCTACACCTCGGCCCTCCAGGCTCTCCAAGATAAATATGGGCAACCGCGTCAGCTTGTGCAGAGCGAGCTGGGTGCCATCTTGAATTCACCTCCCGTAAGATCTGGCGATCCCGAGGCCTTTGACAACTTTGCCCTATCAGTACAAGGTCTAGTAGGCATGCTCCGCTCCCTTGAGGGTGAGAATGGCTACGAATTGCGATGCGGCTCCCACGTCGACAGGCTGCTCAGCAAACTGCCTACCAACTATCGAGACGGGTTTGTGGAGTACAGCATAAACCGAGGCATCCTGAGGACCGGCACTGATCAGACCTACACGCTTGAAGACTTCTCTGTTTGGCTTCAGTTAAAGTCACAAGCAAAGCGCATTTCATCCCGAGCAGCTCTGATGTTCCAGGACCAGCCTAAGCCAGTTAAGGGCCAAAGGAAATCCCAGGGTTCTTCATCTAACGTGTTCTACAACACAGAAAGCCAAGCTAAATTAAGCCCTCCAGATTCTGCACGCAGCTCAACGTCACCCAACACTAAACCTAGTGTGAAGCCTTACTGCCCGTACTGCGACGCCCGAGAGCATTACCTCAGCTTCTGCCCCAAATTCAAAGCACTCAGTCCATCAGAGATTTCCGCTTGGATTAAAGACAGAGACTGTTGGAGGTGTGGCAGGAACCATAAACCTGAGGCATGTACTCTCAAGAAGCCTTGCCAAGTGTGCAAGCAGCAACACCTGACCGTGCTCCACAAAGTGTGTCACCCAGAGGCTAAGAAGGTGCTAATGGTCAGTGCTGCTCCCGACACCATCCACGTTGACCGCCCGAGTCGTCCGCAAAGAGTAATGCTGAAGCTAGTTAAGGTGCGCCTGTACAATGCTGAGCACTCCCTGGAAGGTTTCGCTATCCTGGACGACGGATCAGAGAGAACCCTCATCCTTCCCTCAGCAGTCCGACATCTCCATTTAACCAGAGAGCCGGAAAGCTTGCCTTTGCGCACCGTCCGCCATGATGTGATTCATCTACAAGGAGCTGCTGTCTCGTTCGACATCTCCCCAGCTCATTCTCCCAAACAAAGGTACAACATCTTACATGCCTTCACCGCTGATGAGCTGAGCCTGTCCGAGCATAGCTATCCTGTCAAGTCACTCATGCGCAGATACTCTCACCTGCAAGGTCTTCCTCTGCCGAAAGTTGACAATGTCCAACCGCTACTACTCATAGGCTCTGATTTTCCACATCTGCTGCTACCCAAACAACCGGTCCGAGCAGGTCCTCCTGGGAGTCCCGTAGCTGTGCGTACTGCTCTTGGTTGGACACTGCAAGGCCCAGCCAACCTCACTGGTGAACACTCTCACTGTTACTTCACCATGTCTCCCAACACAGAGCTACAGCGACATGTTGAACGACTGTGGGAAGTCGACATAACCCCCTATGCCAACGCAAAGACTGCGACCCGCTCCAAAGAAGATCAGCAGGCCCTGGAGCTGCTAGAACAGCGCACAATCAACATAGAGGTAGACGGCGTAACACGGTATGCCACTCCACTACTGAGGCGCAAGGCGAGCCCCACACTCTGGGCTCCAAAGCACGCATTGCTCCCACAGCTACGAAGCACAGAACGCCGTCTAGCCAAAGATACTGCTCTAGCTAACACCTATTGTCAAGAAATACAGAAGCTTGAACAATTGGGCTACGCCATACCTCTACCCCCTGACACAGTAGACAGCTCCACAGAGTCCTGGTATCTGCCGCACCATGTTGTCCACCACAATGGCAAGGCGAGGATTGTCTACAACTGTTCCTACCAGCACAACGGTCAAAGCCTCAACAGCCAACTGTTGCCCGGTCCTACCTTAGGCCCTACCCTCCTTGGTGTACTTCTTCGGTTCCGAGAACACAGCGTGGCTATCAGTGGTGACATCAAAGGGATGTTTCATCAAGTTCGCCTGCGGGCAGAAGACAAGCCCCTTCTGCGGTTTCTCTGGAGAGGGATGAAGAGAGACGAGGAACCAACCGTGTATGAGTGGCAGGTTTTACCGTTCGGGACAACCTGTAGTCCCTGCTGCGCCACGTACGCCCTCCAGCGGCATGTGAAGGACAACAGCAGCGGTCATCAGGACATCCTACACCTTGTGGAGACTGCCTTCTACGTCGACAACTGCTTGACCAGTGTCACAAATGCTGATGAAGCCAAGACCATCATCGACCGGATGCGCAAACTGCTCTCAGGTGGCGGCTTCGACATCAGGCAGTGGGCCAGCAACATTCCCACAGTTGTTGAGCACCTTCCAGTGGAAGCAAAAGCAGCGAGCACTGAGTTGTGGCTCTCTCAGCCCCGCCAAGATCCAGAAGAGCCAGCCCTAGGCCTTCGCTGGAATTGCCTTACCGACAGCCTTGGGTACCGCCACAGACCAGTAGAGTATTCACAACCAACTTTGAGAAACGTCTACAAGGTGATGGCAACACAATACGATCCCCTCGGATACCTCATTCCATTCACCACCCGAGCGAAGATCCTGATTCAAGACCTGTGGGGAGTGGGAGTTGGCTGGGATGAACCAATCAGACCAGAAGCTCTGCTGGATACCTGGACACAGTGGGAGAGCGAACTAATCCATCTTCCACAAGTGGAAATCCCCCGATGCTACGTCCCATCAGTAGCAGACACTGGGGCACCCAGACGAGAGGCACATATCTTCTGCGATGCCTCCGAAAGAGCCTATGGGGCAGTCGCTTACATCCGCACCCAAGACAATCAAGGTGAAGTCCACGTTGCATTTGTGATGGCTCGATCACGAGTGAGCCCCCGCAAACAACTATCCATACCACGCCTCGAACTGTGTGCAGCTTTAGCCGGAGCCCAGCTGGCTAAAGTCATTATGACAGAAATGTCACTCTCTCCCCAGCAAGTCAATCTCTGGACTGACTCAACAACAGTTTTGACGTGGCTCACATCCGAATCGTGTCGCTACAAGGTCTTTGTGGGAACTAGAGTTGCAGAAATTCAAGAACTCACCGAAGGCTCGACCTGGCGGTACGTCTGCACCAGCGATAATCCAGCCGATGACCTTACTCGCGGCAAACCCTTGCTCGAGCTCAGCCAGCAGAACCGGTGGAGCCAAGGTCCACCATTTCTCCGACAACATCCAGACTCCTGGCCAGTGCTTCAGTTCACAGAAGCCCAAGAAGCGGACGAGGATGAACTTCGGAAGACAGTGTTCTGTGGAGTCACCACATGCTCTCCAACCACGACGCCCATGTCCGATACAGACAACTGGGACAGTCTTCTCAAGGCTGTCCATGAGAGCTTTCACGGGGCGGCCAATGACCAGAGCATTCCCACCATGACAGCAGCTGACGTCCAAGCAGCAGAGCTACATGTCCTCAGACAAGCCCAGAGTGAATCCTTCCCTGAGGAGATGGAAACTCTTACTGCTGGTAAGCCCATCTCGAAACAGAGTCACCTGCTTCTGCTTGCTCCAGAGTATGATGAAGCTGTTGGTCTGGTGAGAGTAGGAGGCAGATTACGCAGAGCAGAAGATCTCGACCCAGATGCGATACATCCTATCATCCTCGACCCTAAACATCACGTCACGAAGCTGCTCATTAAGAAATATGACAGTGAACTGCTACATCCTGGTCCCGAGCGTGTTTTCGCTGAGATGAGGAGAAGATATTGGATCCTCCGGGGAAGAGAGTCCATCAAGCGCCATCAACATGGCTGTGTTGAATGTCAGAAATGGCGTGCGACTCCAGTGGTCCCTCAGATGGCAGACCTACCCCCCGCGCGACTCCGCTTATACAAGCCACCTTTCTGGTCGACAGGAGTCGACTGTTTCGGTCCCTACAACGTCAAGGTGGGCCGGCGCACAGAAAAGCGGTGGGGTCTGATTTTCAAGTGCATGACGACAAGCTGTGTGCACCTTGACCTACTGGAGAACATAGACACTGACGCTTTCCTGATGGCTCTCCGCCGCTTCATCGCGCGCCGCGGGAAGCCATTTGAGATCCTGTCCGACAGAGGAACTAACTTCCGAGGTGGAGCTGCAGAGCTGCAGGCCAGTTTTGCCGCATTAGAGCGTCCCCTTCAAGAACAGCTGGCTGGACAAAAGATTGAGTTCCGTTTCAACCCCCCCGGTTCTCCACACTTCGGAGGAACGTGGGAACGAGAGATCAAGTCAATCAAGTCAGCTCTCCAAGTCATCCTCCAGGACCACACCGTCGCCGAACCTGTGCTACAGACTGTGCTGATTGAAGTGGAGGGAATAATCAACGCTAAACCGCTTGGATACATCTCCTCTGACGCTGCTGATCCGGATCCTGTCACACCGAATCTACTGTTGATGGGACGCCGCGACGCATCACTCCCGCAGGCAGTCTACGCGGACAGTGACCTTCTCAGCAGAAGAAGATGGCGCCACAGCCAGATCCTGGCGGATCATTTCTGGTCCAACTTCATCCGTCGCCACCTCCCGGACCTGCAGAAGCGGTCGAAGTGGCACAAGGACACAGACAATCTGACTGATGGCCAGGTGGTGATGGTGGTTGATTCGCAGCTACCCAGAGCCCAGTGGCCCATTGGGAGAGTGGTGAAGACCTGTCCCGGCTCTGACGGACGAGTCAGGGCAGCTGAAGTCAAGATCAAGGGACAGACCTACCTACGGCCAGTTGTGCGCCTTGTGCGGCTGCCAGCCTGGGAGGACGAAGATGACGCCAACTAAGTAGACTTTCCTTTGGATTCAAATTTATTGCTAAATTTGGGGGCGGCTTTGTCGGAAAGTCTTGTACATTTCCTGTAGTTTTATTCTGAAAAGCCTAGTAGTGATGTAATTTCCTTTCTGAGCGCATCCCATCTTCATTCCCGACTTTACATTTGATGGGATGGTGGCTCCTCGTGTGCGTAACTAAATGAACGTAAGTTTTGTAAGGTTTAAGCTATAAATACGGTCATTAGACTTGTTTAAGTATTGTTTGCTTTCACCTGTCTACCTGTTCAGTGTCTTATGTGCATGTTTTTGATACTTTAGTGCATATTCCTTTAGTTAATAGTATCACGTGACTAGGTTATAAGCTGTGTTAGACTGTAGATCGTTTCCTATATATTATACCGGCCTTAAGCTATATTATGGGGTGCAGTTGCGCTCGCTTCCGCTAGAGGGAGGCAGAGACCACTGAATATATTCCGAATCCCTACTTCGCTCCATTAACCCTTTGTATGCCTGTACATTAGTAGTTATAGTGCTGTTTAGGTTATTTGACTAAATTCATATATTTTCAGTATCCTAATTAGATGTTTATCATTGTTTTGACTATTATATACGTTTGTACATTGTAAATAATATTATCTTATTCTTTGTATCTTTTGTAGACCACACACACACCCATACAAATATACGTACCAATATTTGTACCCACACCATCATCCCCGCCTGTACCCAACTCCAATAATAAAGTTTGCTGGAATAACTTCTCCGTGCCCTTCTCTCTGACCGGAGCCCTGTCGAAGGAAACTGTCAGACCACTACTATCCCCCTCAGAGTGTCCCACTCTATCACACTAGTTTTGCAATATTTGTTGATATACAGTATTATAAAGACACTTACCACCAGGGAAGAGGTGTCTACTCGGTGCCATGATCAATCAGAGTTGAGCTGTTTGTTCGTAAATCTGGAAAAAACACATACAAGCACAGAGACAAAGTGTTAGAACGCGTTTTGAATGTGTCTATGAGCAAGAATTTACATAAACTTGGTGAGAAATGACGATACAGACCTCTCGTCTAATCTCTCACTCGAGTGTCCAAGTGACAGTGAAAATTGCATTCCATTTGCTATTTAAATAGTGCCGCCTGTTGCCATGCCAACGACGCCAACGACGCGAAGTCACACAGACGTCAGATTTTTTTTTTTTTTTTTTATAAAAATAATTTGTAAAACGAGATGGACACTAGAGCAACGTCTGTCTTCTTCTTCCTGTTATTTAAAATATTATTATTAATAATAATAATGATTTATTTTTTAGATCAGTGGACTAATATGGCCAAAAAGGGGCGAGGGAGTCAGTTGTTGCTCCATTGCACCAAGAGGTGGTCCCAGGTCTTATTGTACTTTGGAGACTGATTTTGCCCATCTTTCTAAAATGGTATGATCTGTTTGCAGATTGTGCCATTGATTGACCTACACTTTTGTTTTACAATGTAAATGTCATGCAAGCGCAGTAGATAAAGTCGGTTGGACATTACGTTGGTCATCTTTGGCCAAGCAACTTTTCAACTGAATGTTGGACAGAGCAGATACAATAAAAGTACTGACTCAAGTAACTTAGCTTTGAGACAACAGTAATAACAAAAGTACTTGGGGAAAATGCTACTTGAGTATTGTGAGTAGCCTGCTTGCGTAAAGCCTGATTTATGATTCAGTACATAAATGATGATAACTGAAACATGAAATGATGTAAAAGTATGCTAGAAGTAAGTAGGTCAGTAGCCTACGTCAGTGCCATTTTAGTCATTGTACAAGCATACAATGAAATTGTGTCCTGAGCGCGCCGCCATGTGGGCAAACCTGACCAGCATGTTTTTGGAGGTAGGGGAAACTGTAGCACCCGGAGGAAACCTGGCTGGCTGCCTTCAGTGCTCCTCTGAAATGGTGCACCGCCTCCTGGGTTTGACCCTGTTTCAGAGAGTGGTGTCCTGCACTGGTCAGCCCCTCCGCCTCCTCCTTCTACCTCTTCCTCCTGCGCCGCTCCCTCCGCGCCACAAATGTCTTTCACCATCTTCTCTTTTGTCCTTGTCATGTTATGCCTCCACTGTGTTGCAGGTGTGGGGGGCTCTTGGTGCCTCTTCAGTGTTTCAAAAGGAAAATGTCCTTAGCTCATATAAACCCAAAAGATTTT